>JAMPIV010018228.1:0-436780 GCA_024509875.1 Oreohelix idahoensis | reverse complement strand
AAGGCCTTGTGGCCGTACGTAGGACTATTTTCTATGTCTTTTCGTCCTCCGTAAGACGATCACCTTTTTTCGATTTTTTTTTCAAACCCATCCTTTATAAAAGTCTGTAGCTTTTTTTTTTTTGTTTTTTGTTTTTTTTTTTGTGTTTGCTCTCCATGTCTCATAGCCATACAATAAGGACTGACTTCACATTTTGAGTTGGAAGATTCTTAATTTCGTGTTGGAGGACTTGATTTTCTCTTGTTTTCTAAATGTATTCCCAATGCAATGTAGCTCCTCTTGCTTTTTGTATTCTTATTTTGATATCACTGTCTGTCCCCTCCTAACTTTGTCGTATATTACTTCCAAGATATGTGTACGATTCTTAAGCATCTTTTAGTGGTGTTTCTTCTAGTTCAATCTTTGTTTATTTATTCATTTCTTGCATTTATTCTCATTATCTTTGTCTTTTCCCTGTGCATTTTTAGACCCACTTGTTGTGACCTCTTATCAAGTATTTTTATTCTATCTTGCATCTGATTATGGTTATGGGACAGAAGAGCCAAGTCATCTGCAAAATCCAAATCATCAAGCTGGTTAGTCAGATTCCACTGGATTCCATTTCTGTTGTGTGATGTCGATGTTTTCATAACCCAATCTATTGCTAGTAAGAAAAGAAATGGAGACAGAAGCAATCCCTGTCCGCACTCCGTTCGTTTCTATCCTAAACGGTTCTGTAAGCTGTCCTTCCATGAAGAACTCTGCATGTCATGTCTTCATAGGTCTTCCTTATTAAATTAATGATCTTCATGGGAAACTCCCATAATGCCTCATCAATTTCCAAACAATTGAATTCTACTGTCTACACTGTCAAATGCCCCTTTTCATAGTCCACGAATCCGATGTATAGCGGTGAATTCATTCCAGACTTTGTTCAACTATTATTCTCAATGTGGCTATCTGGTCTGTACAGGATCTTTTTTTGTCGAAAACCTGCTTGTTCATCTCTTCAGTTGCTTGTCTATGGATTCTCTTTAATCTATCAAGATGATTCTGTTTAATACTTTTGCTGGCAATGATAGTCTCTTTATTTCCTCTATATAATTTTGATTCCACTCTTGTAACACTTTTTCCTTCTTTATGCAACTAAATCCAGATATCTCATCCTTTCATTCTGCTGGTATTTCCTCGTCTTTCTCCACGACTTCTACAAGTAAAATTTAAATAACATCTCCGAAGTGGCGATCATTGATATTGTTTTGATGGCGCTTCTGATGGAATGCCTATCACGGTCCAGAAGCTTTTCTATCTTACTTGCAGAAGCCTTTCTATGACTTTCTTTATTTATTCATCTACTTGGATCTTTCGCAGTTAATATGTAGCTACTTCTTCTTGCTGGCTGGATGTTGGGGGTTTAGTGGGAGGTGTTCTATTGTAGAGGTTCCTCAATAATATTCTGTCCATCTCTCCCTATGTCTTAGTTATATTACTAAGCAGGGTTTCCCTTCTTATGTCGTTTATGAGCCTATTGGTTTGCATAGAATTTCACTTGTTCGTTTCTTTGTGTGCTGCTATACAGTTCGCTAAATATGTCCATTTTTTTTTTTTTTTTTGCTGCGCAGCTTCTGCTCTGCTTCCCTTGCCAACGCTCATCGTAACAAGGACTTCTAGTTGTCTCAATATGATATACTATATTCCTTGAATCTACTTATTTTTGTTCTATGTGTACACTTTATGAGCCTTGGCTTTGGAGACTTCATCTGTTTTGCTTCTGTTTAAATTTGCTTTCTTGTTTTTCATGTCTTTCTATGTTTACTATTGGATGTTTTCGCCTTGTTATCCCTAGCCTTATTTGTTGATTCGTTACCTTTTTTCTAGATTCCTTCTCTTCACATAGTGTCTCTTTTTCATACGAGTTTTCGAACTTGTGGCCAATAAGTTCTTCTTGTATCTGTTTCATATTTCAGCTGTTGGGGCCTTGGAATTTGTATGGATTACATGTAGACGTCAAAATTGTTCTCTAGTTTCTTGATTTCTTTAGATATGACCACATTAATACTAGTAGTCCTATAATTTTACCAAATTGCTGTTGTTAATTTCTTGAGTAATACATTTTTATTTGCTTTGTTTTACCCACTAAGGATGGCTGAGTCTGATGCAACATCTGCTCCTCTACATTTACTTTCACATCACGCTATGATGACCTTAACTTCTCTGCTTATGCTTATATGATCAAATCTGATTCTCAGTTCTGTGGGTTGGTGATATCCATGATTGCTTTTCGTATTCTTTAATGTGGAAATATGCTTCCTTCTGTAGTAGTTGTTTTGAAGCATAGAATGTTTGCTTTTAGTCCCTTTCTCGTTCATCATACCTAATCATGCTTTCCACTGAATTTCTTCAAAGCCTCAGTGTTGGTCTGTTCCTTCTTTTCGCATTTAGTCCCCCATCAATAATTATGATGTCCTTTCTTTTGTATTGTACATGACACGTTGTGGTCTGGTGTAAAAGTCTTCTTTAACAGATTCTTATCGTGTGTTGGTGCATAACAATGAATGAGGTTTTTATTTACTTTCTTTGTGGTTGATTTAAAACTTGCTGTTTTATTCGGGGTCCATTGCTTCCCATTCTAAAAGTGCTTCCTGTGCTTCCTTGGATAACTAGAGCTATTCAAATGTGGTGGCTTTTTCCCTCTTCATGTCCTAGAGGCATACACCATTTCTCCGGTGATCTGTCTCTTCTCTATGCCATTTTCCACACGGTGTCCACGCAGGATATGATATCCGTAATTATTCATTTCTGCTGCTACCTGTGCAGCCCACTTTCCCTTGTTCACACAGAGTGCCGAACATTCCAGGTGCCAATTCGCTGGAGATTTTTTTTCCTAGAACGAAAAAAGGTTAGTCGGCAACCCAGACTCCTTTCGGCTTTGTCTAGGTTGCTTCCCATGCGCCTCCTTTCCAGAGGACCTTCTTCTGTCTTGGGTGGCTGAGTTTGTAAATTTATATTCTTTATTTGACTTGTCCATGTTTGTTGAAGTTTTTGTGGTTTTTTACAGAAATTTTTGTACGGGATGGGGTAACCAGCCCATGGCCCCCCACCCTCCTTAGTCGTTTTTTACGTACATGCCTGGTAGTGTACAGTGTTACTATTCTTTACTCCCCCTTTTAGGTGCCCCGGTAACACACGTGGGTCTCTCGACATTAAAGTGACTATCTGTAAAAGTTTAAGAAAAAAACAAAGTTTGCTTCAAGAACATATTACTTCAAGTCAAGGCAACAGTGAATGTTAGCAATATAAGTGACATTATAATTTAAATTAACAATTTTAGATTTTCAACAGTGACATTCCACAGAGGACAGGTAGTTATTTGTGCACTCCCGTTTGCAAATGTTTACTTGTGTGTGTTACAATTCCTTTTTGTAAATTTTCATCATAATTTTTATTTGTCAATTCCATCAAATCTGTTTTCCATATGAGAAAAAAAAGAATTACTGTAAATAAAATAAATTGATTAATTGTATCTACAGGTACTTTAGTAACTCATTCTAAATTTTTTTTGAAAGTTTACTTTGTTTTCATTTATTTCACCTACCCACTAAATATGCGGCCAATAAGGATTAGTTCGTAGAGAGGAAACAACTAAGTGTCTTGTACTTCTTATTTTCCATCTGGGCCAGTATTACTTGATAGTCTGATTATTTCTATGACATCTATTACACGGTGCTGATTTCTTTGACTGGGGTATTTCTCATAAGACCTGAATCTCCTTATCCGTGCAAGTGTATCCTTGTATCATTGATCACCTTTGTTCTCTTCTCATCATCTACGCAAATTAACCTCTCATGGGACAAGCCCTTAGGTATCTCTCAGTATCGTGTCAGCGTCCCCCCCACGATGGGTGTCTCGGGGGGGGAGGCCAGTCTGTCAGCTCTCTCTTTGCCAACGTACCCCTGCATTACCAGGCCAGTAGTTCCACGTCACATGTCGTGAAGACGTGGGGATTCTTTTGATGTTTTTCTCCATTCCTGCCGCAGCCATCCGTTCTGAACTTTCCGAATGCATGGTTGAGAGTCTGACAAAATAAAACTGCCTGATGATGGAGTTTGAAGCCATCTCAAGTTCTGCCTCCATTCTCATGAACAGGGAGGTTGTTGTCATGTAGGGCTGACACCCTGTTCTGTGCGACGACCCCTGCCCTTTCGTTTCTCGCTGAGAAGCCTCATCAATGTGTCTGATGTTGCGTGGGTGAGTAAATCATGGTGTAAGAAAAACCAAGCTCATATGTCTCACTTAATATTACTTTAAATGCCTCTGTTCCAATCGATGTCTCTGATCTATTCGTTTCTCATAAGGTTTTTTTGTGCCTCTATTGAATACATCTACGTTTAACAAGTATTTTCTTTACTTTTTTGATTCTGTCAATTTTACTCCCGTAATGTCATCGTTTGACACCGATTGCGCAGATGTTGGTATAAGATCTGGATTTATTCCTGTTGTAAGTTTTAACTTTGGTAGCCTGCATGTCCTATCTGATGCTTGCAAATTGGGTAGACGTGAGAGTTTGGTCATTTATTATTGGTTTGCTGATTTCTCACCATTTAGCCTGTCTAACATCCCGTCTGCGATGACAACAAACTATGAAAGTTTGCTGAAAACGCTTTCAGATTGTTTATTTTGGCAACTTCCAGCCTGTAGGCATGTCTCAGCTTGGAACCAAGTTATAATTTAGATTGTTTAACAAATTTTCTTTCCTTTTTTTTCAATATTCACATTTAATTTATTCAGTTCTACGGCTAGGTGAATGTTAAGAAGATATTGCACATCTTCCTTCTTTGTGCCTATTACCCACTACACAGATGCATGAATAGCAACGTTGAACAACACATCGCCCGTGGTCCTAGATGATGGTTCTCAACTAAGTGAGCCATTGCCGATAAGAGTTCTATAGGCTTCTTGGGGGTCAAAGGTAAGATGTGTAAAGTAACCTTTTTTTCTATCATACAGCGGGACATTGAGGGGACCACAGAGGTAAATAATGCTCAGAAGGGGGCCATAAGCAAAAAATGTGTTCGAGAACCCCTGGTAGTGATAGATAGATAGATAGAACGTACGAAAATTTTTTTTTTATCGCAGGCAGAAAAGACAGACGGTGGATGGACGGACAGACTGACAGAAACCCATATATGATATGCTGAATAGCCTCTTTAAAATGTCCTTTTGACTACCCTGTGACATTTTGTCTTTTCCTGGAGTTCCAAAGAGAAGAAAAGACACTGACCCAGGACGGGACTATCCCATTTACTAGGTCGGGACAGGGAATGCTGGATACTTGTCAGTAACCGCGCGGGTAGATGAGGCTGTGTTTGTCTGCGAACGCAGGACAGCGCTGTAGAAGCAATGGTACCTCGTCTAAGTGCAAATTTAACCAACAAGTCTGAATACAGCTCAAAGTGTCAACAATTAAAATAAGCGGAACTGATTGTAAGAGAAATAATTGACAGCCAGCTGATGATTGCTGCATAAGTTGTTCTAATAGTATGTGGAGAAGGTGGTTACAATTTCTACGACAATAATGTGTACAACCACTGAAATTATGACGGGAGATGGCGGCTGTTAGTATTTCCGTTTTAATGCATCAGTGAAGTTGTTCACGGTCTCCGTAGAAAGATTCAACACTACATTGTTATTGAAAAAATCACTTCGTATTTTTAATTGCCTATTTTTATTAAATATCCTCACGTGTATTCACTGGATATACATGAAACAAATTGTCTAAACAAATCAGCAATAATTGCCAATAGACTAATAAGCTGTATACTTTATTTTCCTTCATTTCCAGAACAAATGAAATAATATAAAATGTAAAATGGCTAATAAACTGACGTTACAAGAGGCCGCAGTAATTTTTTGCTCGCTATGAGGGGGCATGAGTTAAAAAGACCGGATCTCACGTTGAGTTGTAATATTCGTGTGACATAGCATAATCAAAATCCATAATTCTCGCCGTTTGTACGTCGGTCTCATCTAACGGATGCAACTGTGGTTGAAAGTTAGACATTAATTGTAATTGTTTCCCGTATGTACTCTCCCCAAAATAGTAACACTCAACGAAGAAAAGTCGGTGTAGAACCCAGTTTCATTCCGGAAACGGATTTAACTCATCATTTTGTTAAAAAACTAACCTTAAAATGTAAGTTTTTTTTGATTGTTTCTTCAAGACAAAATTTTTAATTTAAAGTATTGCAGACTTATTATTATGGATCAAAATGATAAGATGGCTGCAAAACGAGCTGCAGATGCTAAGAGGAAGAGACGATCGCGTCAATCACAACGAGCAAGCGAGACTCTAGAAGAAGCAAGCAATACGACGACAACATGAAGCGGCACAAAGACAAGCACAGCGTCAGTCACAACGAGCAAATCAGTCTGCATAAGAGCATTGAATCTCAACGCGCTGCAGAAGCTTTTCGCATTCGTCATTTATTGACGGGTTTATATGTTAATGTGTAATAATATGACAGTTGATTGTCTTTATTTTGACGTTTGTTTCAAATAAATTTGTTGGATAGAAGTGAAGAAAAAACAGTTTAAAAATAGAAAGTAACTTTTCAATCACTGCATATGCTTCGGAATGTAACATCACTACCACAAGCAATATAGGCATTTAGACATGATAAATGTAATTTTCCTTTGTCGGCTCTATCTTCTACATTACTCGTACCATGAAGTCATTGTCGAGGACTTAATGTCAAGATGTATAAATATCTTGTGTGTGTGCGTGTGCGTCGCGCGCACACGCACGCACGCACGCACACACACACCATATATGTATATATATATATGTGTATATATATATGTGTATATATATTATATATGTGTATATATATATATATATATATAAATATATATATATATATATATATATATATATATATATATATATATATATATATATATATATATATATATATATATATATATATATATATATATATATAACTTATTTCCGCTCATTCAAATGTGCCGACAGTTGTCTGTGATTACACATGACGTCCTTTATGTTGCGATTTTCTGCCATACGTCCATAAATGTACGTCAAAATAAGGAAATTCTATACAGCGCCAACTCACTTATAACGCAGTGCCAACGTTTGGAAAAAGAGAATGCCAGTACAAGGCACGGATAACAGAGACCATCTATTAGATATAGGGCAGGGGTAAAATACGAAAGCAGATTTAAACAGAAGCAAATCAGAAGTTTTTGGAGCTAAGGCTCCTGAAAGTATACTTGGAAGCAAACAAAGGAGTAAGACGAAACAACAAGAGATATCAGGAAATATTTTGATCAGCTGGCAAGAGAGGCAGATGAAGCTGCAAAATAAAAGGTACCAGTACAGCAGGACAAAAAAAGCTAACAAGGAAATACAAAGCAAGCAAATGGCCCCATGAAAGACAAGAATGGAATATTGTTTACCAATAAGCAAGAGCGAAAGAAGAGTTACAATGAATATTTTAAGGAAAAATCCCCCAGACATCCTACCAGCAGATGATGAGCTACGAGTCAACTGTGAAAAGACCAAATAAGGAAGATATAAAGGAAGCCACAACGTTTATAAAAAGGTGGAAAAGCGAGGGTCCCCAGATATCATTCCGGCACAGACCATCAAAGCAGATATTGACACCTCTGCAGAGAAAAAACCATATTTAAATTAAGTGGTAAAGTCTCACGGTAGAAGGGGAAACGACTAAGTACAGTAAGTACGAGTAAGTAAGGTAAAGTCTGGGAGAGAGAAGACATACCCGCAGAACGGAAGGAAAGAAATCTGGTTTAATTGCGTCAGTAAGGTAATTTCCCCGAGTGCACAAATTACACAGGAATGTTGTTACTACTGCCGCCAGGGAAAATAGTAAACAGGATCATCCTTTTGAGATTAAAAGAGTTAATAGACAGACAACTCGGAAGTGAACAAGCAGGTTTTCGACAACACAGATCCATAAAGAGCAGACATCCACATGGAGAACAATAGCTGAACAAAGTCTTGAACGGAATTCACCTCTCTACATTGGATTTGTGTGGACTATGAAAAAGGCATTTGACAGTGCAGACAGAGAATCACTTAGTAAATCGGTGAGGTATTATGGAGTCCCTCTGGAGATCATTAACTTAATAAAGAAAACTTACGAAGACGTGACATCAAGGATGGCTTACAGAACCGTTAAAGATCAGACCTGGAGTGCCCCAGTGATGCCTTTGTCTCCATTTCTCTTTTTACCGGCAATATATTATGTTTCAGAAAAAAAATTACAGCAGCTAACAAAAAATGGAGTTAAGTGGACTGACAAAGCAGCTTGACCTGCTCTTCTGTCTTATAACCGAAACCACATGCAAGACAAAATAAAAAATACCTGACAAGAGGTTCGCAGCAAGTGGTTCTGATACACAGGGAAAAGACAAAGATAATGATAATAAATGCAAGAAATGATAACAGGCTTGTACTTGAAGAAATACTCCTGTGGGGGGTGAAGACGATGTAAGTTCATACATATACACAAAGTTGGAGGCACAGACTGTGAATATTACTGTAAAATAAGAACTCAAAGGACAAGAGAGGCTTTCATTTGCACTGGGAAATTAATGGGCATCACAAAAAAAATAAAAATCCAGCACAAAAAATCAGAATCTTTAACTTAAATGTCAAGTCAGTCCCTAATATATTGCTCTGAAACATGGAGGGCAAAAAAAAAAAAAAAAAAAAATTACAACCCAGGAAGATATAGACCAGTGTTTCTCACCCTTTTTTAGTCCTCGCTGCACACTTTTCAAATTTACTAAAAATTTGCGGCACACCTATCTGACACCGCGCCAGAATAAAAAATTTACAGTGATATATAAATTCTTCTTCTTCTTCCGTCCTTAGCCAACGACCGACCAAGCAGTCTGTGGCCATTACGCCTAGCTGGCGTCTTAGGGCAACAAGAAATTATCCGTTGTTCCGTTACGCCTAACGGCATTTATTGGTCCAACAGACTATTAATTGTTGTTTCCGTAATCAATCTGACTAGCAAGCGGGCGATCAGCCCGCTGTGCGATATATAAAAATTTAAATACACTAATTTGTGGTATTTTAGAATAAATAAAACTCTCAGTTCGATTTTTTTTAATCGTTTAAAATAATTGGAACATATATGTGACCAAAAAAAAAATATTTTTATACAAACCTGATAGTCCTAATGCGATACTTGGGCTTGATGCTTTTGAGTAATTTCTTGGATATTAGGGCGTATTTGAGATAAGCACTCTTATTTGATCTTCAACACAGAGAAGTCTTTCTTTTTTTTTTTTTGCACTGAATGCTGTAAGTGTTGAAAAAGAATCCCAACTCACATAAATACGACGTAGAAAACTGCATCAAAATAATTAAAGCTCGTTTTGCAATAATAGAATACTCGTCTTTAACAGAAATTCAGAATGCGTCCAGGGGCATCTCAGAGTTTCATTATTGCAAAATCCAAGTCAGATGACACAAATGGATTTTCTTGCCCAGTCGAATCTCTCTGTATCAGCGATGGAAAGTAATATTGGATATTTTGCATCCATTGTTTCCAAATGCTCCATTATGAGGGTAGCAATGTCTTTTAAACTGTTTTTGGGTACCAGTGGAAACAAATCAAGATTCCCTCCTTAACTCTATTTAACCAGATTTAATAATAATACAAGTATAAACTGAAAGAAATTCGCTCCTGGCTGGGTGTGGCTGTATCCAACAGAAAATATTGCAAGACTGTTAAAAAACGGCTAAATGATTGCATGGTATAGTTAGTCCCAGCTAAAATTAAAAATAAAGAAATAACAAAACTAAAGCCAGTAAAATAGCCTAACTGAAAATTTACGGAAAGGTGCGTACGAAAGCACTTTTATAAAATTAAAAGAAAAATGTTAAAAAATAAAAAATCCATCTACATTGGGGTTTTCTGGCATCAACCTACCTTTTCCTTGTCGTAACTAGATATATCTCAGTCAGAATTATTCTGGAATAGTGTGATGCTACGTTATGTGTCTAGGGTATGAGTATGGTGAAGTGTAAGTCACAACAACAGACAGATAAACAATTTAATTTAATCCACTACTCTTGACAACACTGTGACACTCACATACATATAACACTCTACAAAGATATCTTAAAAGAGTCACTGATAAACTTTCAAATAACAATATGTATTCATTACTGGCATGAATGAATATGTGTCCTGATTCAACTACAAGGGAACCAGGAATCACAATCAATTTAAATTACAAGTTATGTACAGAATGTATTTAATATGAATATTGTAGTGACATATATTATTACAATGTTCTATGTGTGTCAGTTGTGTAGTAGTAAAATGAGGTAATACTGGTTTTGTTTTGTTCAAGCTCTGTTGGTATTTGTCATCATGACTTCAATAGTTTGTCTTTAGGGACCAGTATTGGAGATGTTCACAGTTCCTGATTTTAAGACAAGTAAATTCCCCTCTTAATGTTAATTTTAAAAAGTCAGTTCAAGATGAGGGGACATAATGTTGAGCTCAGCTGGCCAATTCGCTTATCTGGCGTGATGGCGGCAGGAAAGGACTCCTCTGCTCGAATTCTCCTCTGGGCTCAGGAGACACCTCACTGATAGCTAAAAGGACCAAGGAGTATGCTGTCCGACACTGGATTCAGCAAAGCTCTGACTAGGTGCTGCTCAGTACCATCAAGACCACTGTCCCTGAAATCAAGAAGGATGTACCTTCTACTTCATAACTAATTTTTATTTTCTTTTTACACTGATCACATATACACAGCACACAAAAACATTGCGTTCAGAGCGTTAGGCCAACAGTCAGCTTCATTTGAAATACTTTATTCCAGTATTACCCTTCTTAATGGTTACTACGCCTCTGCACTTCCAGCATTATTTCTTTCTAGTCAATCATCCAGGTGTCAGTGTACTGTTTGGCCATTCCATGCCGTTTTACTTCTCTCCGACACCCTCTGTTCAGGCTGTTTTACAGGCTTTACCTACCTCACGTTTGCCACTGAACTACACATATATATATACAGGCATAAATCAACAATTCACATTCAATTTTCATTAAAAAAGATATTAAATGGTTCAAGCTTACCACAATTCATACGAATAACACAGATACGTTGATTAGCAATGAATTCTGGCACAAACTGGCACAAATTTCCATCTGCTTATCTTCCAGGCTTTTATTGAGCAAAATTTTAGCTGGCTTCAACGCACTGATGCTTTATCAAGATCATTTAAACAAGTGGTTTCGAACTAACGCTCCCAAGTGTGTATATCAGCGAGACTGGCCAATGAGCCACGTTTCGACAAGTGTTTGAAAAAAATGTTACCTTTTCCCGTCTCCCCTAACAACCAAGATAGTATTTATAGCCCGACCAATCGTGGTTAGGCTTTCATTTGTTGCGCTCCAATCAATTTGGAGTTTACATGGTAGGCTATTTCTGTAACGTAAATTTTTTTCAAACACGTTAAAAAAAAATCTTATGAGCAGAAATGATTTTATGCTGTCAGGCACCCCCAATATTTTTTTTTGGGTATAATTTATTAATTCCTGGACTATTTGCGTAACGTTTTACATATTATTTGTCAGCAAGCCCTAAGGAACCCAAAAATACTAATTTAAAGGAGCTACGTGGCTGCGTTCAAAATATGCAATTTCTTCTACCTCCTGTTTGGAAGATGTGCTGTCTGGGTACTGTTATGTTTTCAAACGTAAACCCATCTATTGTTATCTTTTCTAATAAGAGTCTGTTATGATTTATAAACCTAACTCTGGGAAAGGGTAGTGTATTTTATCACTGTCCGTCTGAAAAAAAATTAGTGCATGTAGACTTACACGCGTGATGGCAGCATTTGCGTATCGCGCGAAGCGTGTTTAGTGTTCGGCTTTCTGCCTCTCCCTTCTCGCTATCCTTTTGTCCATCTGTTCGTTCGTTTTGGTAACGTAATATAATTAATGTTAGGATTAATTTAGGTCATTACGCAGGGCCTCTCAATGCTTTTCCAAGAAATACAGCACACGTTTCATTGAAGAAAGCGGGTAATAATACAGTAAGCTTTTATATCAACGTGAAAGCGTTACAATTTGCAGACGAAGCAGAAAACAAGGGGGATTTCGAGTACATTCCTTGTGACAGCACTGTCATTTACCATTGCTCTTCTCTTTATTAATTTTATTTGTTAGGCTTCATATTTACCTAATAATTTATATATGTGGATTAGAATATTTCATGACACCTCCCCTCTTAAAACAGACATTATATGTCAGTCCTTTATTCTATATACACATAGAGAAATTTATTATTATTTCTGGGGTTTACGGTGATTCTCATCACACGGATGGCGGCTTAAAAAATCCGCTCCCAGATTGGTTTTTCCAGATATATATTCAATGCTAAAATTATATGGAGCCAGAAGCAAAGACCATCGGAGTAACCTAGAGTTCTCATGCTTAGCCTGTGCTAAAAACGATAAAGGTTTGTGGTCAGTTTGCAACTTAAATGCCTTCCCATATAGATAAATATTGAATTTCTTTATTGCCCATATTACTGCAAGACATTCTTTTTCGCTAGTTGAGTAGTTGATTTCAGCTTTATTCAACTTTCTGCTAGCATATGCCACTGGGCTTAATTCCCCATCCAATGCATCTGATTTCTGTAGTAAAGTTGCACCTAACCCAATATTACTTGCATCCGTCCTTACTATGAATTCTTGACTTAAGTCAGGTAATTTCAAAATGGGTTTACTTGTGAGCTTTTCCTTCAATTCTTGGTAAGTCATTTCACATTGTGGAGTCCATGTAATGCGATCTGGATGTCCTTTACGTGTCAATTCAGTTAACGGTGCACATATGGAATTAAAGTTTTTGATATACTTCTGGTAGAAACCACATAATGAGACAAAGGATCTCACGTCCTTCTTGGTTTGTGGTCTCGGGGCTTTCTGTAGTTTCTCTAAGTTCTTTGGGTCAGGGGTCATGTTTCCCTGATAAACTGTGTGTCCCAAAAATTCCAATTCTTTACATCCAACGCAACATTTGGTTGGTCGGGCTGTTAAATTTGCCTCCCTAAGTCGATCAAACAGCATGTTCAGAGAGTCAATGTGTTCCTCAAATGTTTCTGTTGCTATAAGGATATCATCCATAAAATTTGTTATACAGGGATTATTCAGAGGATCCAATAATTTTCTCATCATTCTAGAGAAGACACTAGGCGCATTCTTCAATCCAAATGGCAATCTATAAAACTCATAGTGTCCTTCTGAGGTACTAAAAGCTAGGTATGGTCTAACCTCAGGCTTTACTGGAATCTGATAGTATCCTTTACTCAGATCCACTTTTGAGAAATATTTAGCTTTATTTAGTCTGGCAAACAGCTGATTTGTATCCGGCAATGGATCCACCTGTCCTTCTGTAATAGCATTCAGTCTCCTGTAATCTATACAGAGTCTATGTTCTCCAGAGGGCTTCCTTAAGAGTACCACCCCGGAACTATACGAAGACTCACTGTGCGAAATAATTCCTTCCTTCAATAGATAGTCTATCTCTTCCTTCAAAGCTTTTTCCTTAGCAAACGGAATCGAATATGGTTTCATACAGACAGGTGTGGAGTCTATGAGTTTCATATCATATTCCAATAGGTTTGTATGCCCTGGTCGGTCTGTTAACACCTCTGCATGATTCTTTAGAACCTGTTGCACTCTCTCTTTCTGAGTTTTCGTTAAATGTGTACTGATTTTCACCTGTGCTGCTGTCTCACAGGGGTGTAATGGATATTCAAATGATGAAAGTGGTTCCTTTTTCATCTCCATGGCGATGGACAAGGTCAACAAGTGTGTCTCTTCCTGATGTTCTCTTTCCAAATATTTCTTCAGGAGATTCACATGATAGATTTTTTCTTTCCCCTTCTTATCTATCTTATAATTTGTTCTAGACACCTTCTCTAGAACTGTATATGGACCCTGCCATCCAATTTGTAACTTATTCTGACTCCCGGGCAAAAGAAGCAGTACCTTCTCTCCCACAGCCAAATTTCTGTCTTTCGCCTTCCTGTTATAATAGGCAGCATGTTTCTTCCTGGCTTGTTTCAAATTTTCATTGGCAAGTTTCCAGCCAGTTTTCAACCGAGTGGTCAGCTCATTCACATATTGGTATGAAGATGTAATGTTTTCCTCTGCCTTTTCATCAGTCCACGTTCTTAACAAAGCTACATATGGACCTTTAATTGTGTGGACCTATTTGTCCATGCACCGGTATGGTCTCTTCCACTCGAAGCTTTATAGTGATGATTTTTCCTCCCAGAATTATCATTCACAAAACGACCGCTACCAATTTTTCTTTTGGGGCTGTCTCCCCACTTAAAATTCTTGATGAGAGATTTCCTCTCTACATCCTCTTCCTCCAGTTTGTTTAAGTCCGATTGAGGGATTGTCGGCTTATCCTGGGGTAAGACATCTTTTTGCACTCTCCGCATAGTGGCCATTGTAAAACAGTTAAGTGAAGCTTGTCCGTGAAAAGGGGCTTCCCATTCCATTTGGTCCACTTTATCAAATCTATTTTTCTTTTTATTATCAGGCCTAATTTTGCCCGTGGCGTGTCCAGGTCCTGATCAATGTTCCCACTTGTGGGTGTTCCCTCATGTGCTATGCTACACCTTTCTACAAAAATTTCAATGTCCCATCTTGCTTTGGGCCAATAATAATTGTGAGCCACCTTTTGAATGATGGTACCTATCTTCTCATGGTCCCCATCTGGTTTCACATGTAGGCTCCTTATTAATTCTGTCCTATATCTTTTTGGAAGAACCAGCTGTCCGTGACCATTGGATCTAGCTCCAGTCTTCCTATACATCAACTTGTTTTTCATGTAAAAATCTCCCTTGCCTGGAGTTGTATGACAAGTTGACAATTTTCTGAAACAAGGCTTGAGTGTTTTATCCCCAGCCTGTGCCTTCCTCATCTCTTCTGGAGTGGTATCTAACATAATATCCTCCTCCTGTCTTGAGGTCGACCTGACCTGAAGGGTTGCCATATACACAGGTTTCCTTCTGCAACGGTCAGTGTCATGATTGTCCATCTGACAATTCTTACACCACCTTTTTCCTTGGTTGAAAGATTTTCTTTCATCATATTTCCTTTCATCGAATTGTGGGAATTTATTTTTATTTTCATACCGTGGCCTATCAAATTGGTGCTTACCTTTATTTGATCCTAAGGATCAAATTTATTAAAGTTCTGTGGTGCCCTAAAGTTATCCACCTGTTTCTTTTTATTACCTGTTACCTCTGCTTGAGCTGCTTGATACCTTTCAGCAACATTTAGCAACTCACCCAGCCTCTCTGCACCTTGTTCCATGAGAAACTTTCTCAGGTCTGGAGCCATGGACTCTCTTAGTTGCTCTATAAGGACCATTTCCTTAAGATCTTGGGTTTTCCCCAGAGAAGTCCATTTCTCCAAGTATGTCTCTATGCGTGCAGAGAACTGGTGATAGGTTTCACCTGACAGTAGTTTAGCATTCCTAAATTTTTTCCTGTAAAATTCTGCATTCTTTTCATACCTTAACAAAAGAGCCTGCTTTAGCATGTCATAATTTTCCTGATCACCTCTGCTCATTTTTGCAAAAACTTCATAAGCTGCCCCACGAAGTCCCTGAGATAACTTTAAGCTCCACCTTTCTCTCTCTAACCCATACGTGGTAGCTAATAGTTCATACCTATTTATATAGCTCTCAATATCATCGTCTTTCTCAACAAAATGATCTAAATGAAAGTTCATAGCTGAGGTTGAGGCTCCTTGAGTAACCGTAGCATCAGAGGCAAAGGGACTGGCACCATTTTCAGGAGCATGGCCTTGAAACTCAAACTCCCTTAGTCGTAACTCATGTTCCCTTTGTAATCTTTTCTCCTCCTTTTCTGCTTCCCTCTCTGCAGCTAATCTCTCTCTTCCCTTTCTGCAGCTAATTTCTTCTCTTCTCTTTCTGCAGCTAATTTTTGTCTTCTCTTCTTTCTGCATTTTTAGCCTTCTTTTTCCTCGGCTCAATCTGCAATTTCTTAGCCTCAGCCTCAATCTGCAACCTCTTAGTCTCAGCCTCAGCTTCAAATTGTAACTTCTTAATTTCCCTGTCAGCCTCTAACTTTCTTTCGGCTTCAAACCTTCTTTCTTCGCGTTCAATAAATTTGTCACATTCCGTAGTAACATAGGCAACCATAACTTGCCCATCTAATCCTAACTCTTTTGCAGTCTGAACCGCAGCAGATCGAAATTTGGCCAGGTCCGCCATTGTCTATTATGTAAATTTATACAATGTCTAACCAACAATTCAATCTCTAAATATATATCTAATGGACAACACAGGCACCGTGAGCTCAACCTTATTTAATTCCACCCAAGGATACCTTTTAATTCTTATATTCCCTGAAGTGAATTACCCCCAATATTTTTAATAGTTAAAGATTCAAAATCCCAAGAGCGAGACCCCAATATATGTGGTGAAGTGGGATGTTATAAATACTTATAGGGAACTTAGTGTACTGACTGAGATCAGCTGTGAAGGTATCTATATCTATTAAGAGTAGTGTATTATAGATAACCTTACTTGCTACCACATATCTATATATCTCAGTCAGAATTATTCTGGAATAGTGTGATGCTACGTTATGTGTCTAGGGTATGTGTATGGTGAAGTGTAAGTCACAACAACAGACAGATAAACAATTTAATTTAATCCACTACTCTTGACAACACTGTGACACTCACATACATATAACACTCTACAAAGATATCTTAAAAGAGTCACTGATAAACTTTTAAATAACAATATGTATTCATTACTGGCATGAATGAATATGTGTCCTGATTCAACTACAAGGGAACCAGGAATCACAATCAATTTAAATTACAAGTTATGTACAGAATGTATTTAATATGAATATTGTAGTGACATATATTATTACAAATGTTCTATGTGTGTCAGTTGTGTAGTAGTAAAATGAGGTAATACTGGTTTTGTTTTGTTCAAGCTCTGTTGGTATTTGTCATCATGACTTCAATAGTTTGTCTTTAGGGACCAGTATTGGAGATGTTCACAGTTCCTGATTTTAAGACAAGTAAATTCCCCTCTGAATGGTATTTTTATAAAGTTATTTCAAGATGAGGGGACATAATGTTGAGCTCAGCTGGCCAATTCGCTTATCTGGCGTGATGGCGGCAGGAAAGGACTCCTCTGCTCGAATTCTCCTCTGGGCTCAGGAGACACCTCACTGATAGCTAAAAAGACCAGGGAGTATGCTGTCCGACTCTGGATTCAGCAAAGCTCTGACCAGGTGCTGCTCAGTACCATCAAGACCACTGTCCCTGAAATCAAGAAGGATGTACCTTCTACTTCATAACTAATTTATATTTTCTTTTACACTGATCACAATACAGCACAAACATTGCGTTCAGAGCGTTAGGCCAACAGTCAGCTTCATCTGAAATACTTTATTCCAGTATTACCCTTCTTAATGGTTACTACGCCTCTGCACTTCCAGCATTATTTCTTTCTAGTCAATCATCCAGGTGTCAGTGTACTGTTTGGCCATTCCATGCCGTTTTACTTCTCTCCGACACCCTCTGTTCAGGCTGGAGCATTACAGGCTTTACCTCACGTTTGCCACTGAACTACACATATATATACAGGCATAAATCAACAATTCACATTCAATTTTCATTAAAAGATATTAAATGGTTCAAGCTTACCACAATTCATACGAATAAACACAGATACGTTGATTAGCAATGAATTCTGGCACAAACTGGCACAAATCCCATCTGCTTATGTTCCAGGCTTTTATTGAGCCAAATATATGCTGGCTTCAACGCACTGATGCTTTATCAAGTGTATTTAAACAAGTGGTTTCGAACTAACGCTCCCAAGTGTGTATATCAGCGAGACTGGCCAATGAGCCACGTTTCGACAAGTGTTTGAAAAAATGTTATCTTTTCCCGTCTCCCCTAACAACCAAGATAGTATTTATAGCCCGACCAATCGTGGTTAGGCTTTCATTTGTTGCGCTCCAATCAATTTGGAGTTTACATGGTAGGCTATTTCTGTAACGTAAATTTTTTTCAAACACGTTAAAAAAAAAATCTTATGAGCAGAAATGATTTTATGCTGTCAGGCACCCCCAATATTTTATTTTGGGTATAATTTATTAATTCCTGGACTATTTGCGTAACGTTTTACATATTATTTGTCAGCAAGCCCTAAGGAACCCAAAATACTAATTTAAAGGAGCTACGTGGCTGCGTTCAAAATATGCAATTTCTTCTACCTCCTGTTTCGAAGATGTGCTGTCTGGGTACTGTTATGTGTTCAAACGTAAACCCATCTATTGTTATCTTTTCTAATAAGAGTCTGTTATGATTTATAAACCTAACTCTGGGAAAGGGTAGTGTATTTTATCACTGTCCGTCTGAAAAAAAATTAGTGCTTGTAGACTTACACGCGTGATGGTAGGAATTGTGTATCGCGCGACGCGTGTTTATGTGTTCGGCTTTCTGCCTCTCCCTTCTCGCTATCCTTTTGTCCATCTGTTCGTTCGTTTTGGTAACGTAATATAATTAATGTTGCGTTACAATTTGCAGACGAAGCAGAAAACAAGGGGGATTTCGAGTACATTCCTTGTGACAGCACTGTCATTTTACCATTGCTCTTCTCTTTATTAATTTTATTTGTTAGGCTTCATATTTACCTAATAATTTATATATGTGGATTAGAATATTTCATGACAGGGATAGAATCATTGTAGATCTTGCTTACTAGGAGCAAAATTGATTTACGTACGGATAAGCGAGGTCTATCATCTTCCTAATTATAGGAGCGCAGTAACGTATATTCCGTTTTGATAACCGACACTTACTCTGGACAACACAAATTTTCACATTTTGTGTGTACATCATGAGATTAAACCAAGTAACCTTTATGTTGTTAGGGCTGTGAATAAGAAATATGGCCGTTAAAACACCAGATCTAGCTCTAGTTTTTTTAACATATACTGTAAATCACAGTTTTAACACATTTGCCAAATAATAGCTCATAAGCGGAAAATGAATTCACAGGCGACGGCCATTTTTGCCTGTCTCATGATTGAGTATTATGGAGCATCTTCTCACAAAGGGTCCAGAAGAATAGTCTGCTTGCATTGCCTGCAATCCATTTCCCTTGGTACCTTTTTTCAGATGGTTGGGAGGTAAAGTCCTGAATGAAATCGGTTCCTCATCGCTCGTCCACTGGGACAGCACCGCACATCTAGCAGGGAAGTAATCCAGATGAGAGTGTAAAAAGTGGTAATTTCAAAAGACATGTTGCGCCCTAGTCTCTCGTAGCGCTTGCAAGAGAGTTTCTCTACAAGCTCCTGGTTAAGTTGTCAGCCTTATTGTTTCCTAGAAAGTTTGTGGGCCACTTGCAGGAAAGCATTCCAAGCTGAAATTTTGTCATCACCTGTGAGGATATCAACAAAAACCGCTGAAGTCTCTAAAGAGCTCGGTGAACTGACAAATACACCTTCCTTGAATCTTTGGCCTCACGTAAGTCAGTTGGTGAAATTTAGCACAATTATAAAAATCCTGCCCGTGGGGGGGGGGGGGGGGGGGGGGGGGGGGGGGCATTTCGATCTACGACGCCTTTAACAAAATTCGTCATTAGTCCAAGTTTGTTGTGGAGAGGTGGGACCAAGATCTTGTGTTAAACAGTTTTACCATTATGGAGCAGCACAGCTTTAAGCTAAACTTGGGAAGAATCAATAGAACAGCATCAAATTCGGTCGTCTTTGTAGTTGATGTGCAGTGCTGCCATCAGACCCAGTATACCAACGCAAGCATTGAGGTTATCTGATTATTTTCCAGAAATAATGGGAGCAGACCTTTTAGCCGAGCACGAAACACACAGACACATGCACATTCTCTTCTAAGAAGATTCCATTGCTGCAGTCTGGACCCCAACAGCTCTGCTTAATTTTTTGGCAATTCCAGATCTTCTCACTAGATCAAAATTTTGTAATTTCACTCTGGGTAATTGTATGTGGCTGTACAGAACTCTTCAATAATTTCACAAACGAAATCAGGATCTCTTGATGTAGATGCTTTCACACGGGTGACGAATGTCCACTGGCCTTATTATCTTCTTCATTATCCAGAGTATATAAGATTCTGGTGGGTCAGGAACAGGAAGTCCTTTCCCCGTGAGGCACACTGGCCGCATAGCATGAGGGAATCAATTCGGATAGGCCACAGGCCGTTTTTTCTTCTTAGAAATACCATGTCCATGGAGTCCAAAAGTTGGAGGAGCCATGCAAAAGTAAAACAATCATTTAAGATGGTTTGTCGGTTCCCTCCACAACCGATTGGAACTGCAAAACGCAATCGATCGTCCTCTTCGGTTCAAACAGCAGAGCAGATTCGTTGCACGGATTGGATTGACAACATATATGTGGGGCCCAATATCGGTCCTGGTCACCGATCTCACATCCAAAATAAAGGCTGTAAGCTTTCTTTAAACCCCCCCCCCCCCCCCCCCCCCCCCCCCCCCCCCCCCCCCCCCGCCCCCCCCCACCCCCCCCCCCCCCCCCCCCCCCCCCCCCCCCCCTCCCCCTCCCCCCCTCCTCCCCACCCCCCGATCTTGAAAACTAGAGCTAATTCGCGATTTTTGAAGTTCATAATTCGTGATCAGCATGTCCAAATTAGTTTAAAATAGCTACTTTTGTCTTGGATACATTTTGGCTGTTGTCCAGTGTTATCATTATTCCATGACGAAATTAAGCACAGGGCAGCCAGAAATAAATACAAACGCACCGATTTTCTTTAATGGATTTCCGATGTGAGTCATTAGCTGAAGGTCATTGATGCGTGATGCCATATGATGATGGATGGTATCCGCATGTCTGGTTTTGTGTAGTGTGCAGATGTGTTCAGTCAAACAATGTTCATACAAAAATAACAGGGCAATCCACATAGGACGTCAGTAAACTCACGACGTATAAAGTCAATGATTCTTGTAACAGCCGTTGACGTTTTTCTTCATTATTATTGTGGACGCCACAGTGACAAAATGGTTACGCGAATATGTAGGCACATCAAACAGTCATTATCACAGCAACATTCAATACAGCAATAGACGGTAGACAGCATTACAATGATGAGTCAGATGCATGTTAAATTTCATAGTGCTGTAAATGTAGTCAGGTGAAAAACTCCATCCTTTTCTATAACAGCCAGGAGATAACCAGATGTATGAGATCAGTTCACTCTCCTTAGTCTGACTTCAGCAAGACAGACACGTCTGCCGAAGTATAAATAATGTCCTCAAAAAATATCCTCTAGATAATAAAGGTTTTCCAAACCTAGTTCATTTAACAAAGTAGCAAGTAATGGTCCTTGGGACATGCATCAACCGATGCAGTACAATACAGCGACATGTGAGCTGGGAAAACATCTCGTGACGACGACTTTCGAAGACAGGCTATGAATCGAAATCGCTCACGACCCAAAATCGATAGAGTTAATGAAAAGTCAACCTTTACAGGAACTACCCAGAAATATTATGCCTTGGGGAAAACAGGTATTAACTCGACACAGAAATCATTAGTGACTACACATCCCTGACAGAACAAAAAATAGCGGAGATCCCCTCTTCAACGAGGCATCTGTTTCGCCATTCCAAATCGCTCACTCCACTAGTGGTGGGCGGAAACCGATCGACCAAAAATCAAGACAAGTCATGCGCAGTCCAGCGCAAAATGACCACAGCTCAAACTTAACTGCATTCGATACCAACGCGAGAAGACAAATGCTTACCGAGAAAAGTGACTATAAATTCGAAGCAGTTGTTGCCCTTGCGTTATAAAACAGATATTGAAATAAAACGATGTTGCGAGAATTTATCACGCTAACAGTCATACCCGATTAACCAATTAAACCTGTTTCCGTGACAACTCTGGTAAAACTATCGAAATTGCAAAAGAATAATTCTATCAAATATGAAATAACAATTAAACAGAGACACAGCAACCAAAAATTCCCAATAAAAATAAAACTAACTTCTCTATCTATAAAGGCAGAAAACAGAATAATTTTACTGTAACAGGTGAAGCAGACAGCTACACCGAAATGCTGATAAGAG
Organism: Oreohelix idahoensis; assembly: GCA_024509875.1. Lineage (NCBI taxonomy): Eukaryota > Metazoa > Mollusca > Gastropoda > Stylommatophora > Oreohelicidae > Oreohelix > Oreohelix idahoensis. The sequence goes on along the minus strand of JAMPIV010018228.1, from coordinate 414,590 downwards.
GCAGAAATAGTGATAAGAGGTAAACAGGTCACCGTTTTTTTTTCTCCCTTGCTTTCTGTGATATTCTACAGTTATGTAGCTATATTTAGTGTATATCTTTCATAGTTTCATCTTTATTTTGGCTAACAGAAGGAGGTGATCTAATGCCACATCTGCTTGCCTCTACACAATACGTAATGTAATGATTATCTAAATTTCTTGTGTATGCATATGTAATAAGTCTGATTTTTCTTGTCATGCGGTCTGGGATGTCCATGTTGCTTTATGTATTTGTTTTCTCAATGTGGAAAGATGCTTTCTCCTACAGCAGGTTGTTTTCAAACACGAATGTTTATGATTATTTCACCATTTTCGTTCACTGTCTTAAGTCCATGATTTCCCATGATCTCTTCAAGGCTGCTGTTGTCTGTACTTATATACGCCATTTACGTCAATTTTCAAGATCGCAAAGCATTTTTCTTTTCTTGTTAACCGCTTTTATTTAAGTTCACATGCCTGTTATATATTTGCCATGTTCACATCTTTGACATTCAAAGTCTATATGTTTCATTCATGGCCGAAAACTGAAACTTTGCTTGCAGCTCAACTATCAAGCTGTGATAGGCCACTGACTAGCCAATTCTATATAATCACTAATATATATATATATATATATATATATATATATATATATATATATATATATATATATATATATATATATATATATATATATGAGGGGGAAATAACTTCAATGAAAGTAAGAGAATCGAAGAAAGGGAAAATAATGAACTGTGAACATAAATTGTTTGTGTCGTGTCTGGACGCCCGAGTCATTGATGGTGAAACGGTTGATGTGCAAATGTAATCAGTGTTTCTTAAAAAAAAAACTAGGTCAGCAAGTACTACGTTTTAAACACAGCTCTAGCAATGCTCGAGGGCTATTATAGGGACATTAGGTTCTTAAAGCTATAAAGTATATTTTATTCAAAGATGAACTTCACTAGAAGGAAGTGACAATTGTTACAGAAAAATTAATATTCAATTACGGCTTAATATCACGGATATACAAGTAAAGGAAAAAAAAAAAACAAGTTTTAAGAATTCACAATGACTTTTTGTTACCCAATTTTAAAAAAAGACTACAGAAAATAAAATTTTCCAGACATTCTATTGCATAGAGAAATGTTGAATGGCAAGTTATCATTAATCAGTAATTCTTCACATCGTTCAAAAATTTATATTTTTCGTGAAAGATAAGACAAAATGCTGATTAATGATAACTGGTTACTCTCTTTTATTCTGTGCAACAGTGTAAGAAAAAGTTATTAATTAAAAAAAAAACTGCTTTTGAATAACAACAAATAAGACAGGATTCCTAAAACGTGTTTGTTTCCTTTATCTGTTATCAATGTCCGGTGTAAATTTTTCTTTGTCACAGATTCTTCTTTGTCATTACTTGGTGAACAGCCTGAATGATGTTCATCTTTGACAACTCATATAACCTGAATGTCCCATTTAATGCTATTCCGATGCTGATACTGCCATTCTCAATTTTATTTTCACATTAATTTATTATTTCAAAGTTGTATGTCTTTTTGACAACTATGTAATTTGCAATGTTAAACTTGAATCAAATTTATAAAAAATTTAAAAAAATACTCATTACATGTTAGTTGCATTTTAATTTATTTCACTCGGTCATTGTATTATTTCATTCCACTATTGAAACTATACAAGCGAAATCAGGGGCAATACGAAATTGTGTGTGTGTTTAAAATGGATTAATCAATAAATATAAAAAAGATTGCGTTTCGTTTAATGTTTTGTTTTTTTTAAGCAAAACGATTTGCAAGTTTTCAAACTGTTGGGCAACAAAACTGATCAAGTTTTTATCATTACCCTTCAGCTCTCTTCAAAGAGCACACGCCTTCAACAAATTCATGTCAAGTCCTCCTGTACTGTGCCATCCGCTCAAGTATTTCCATGTCTGTTGTATCATTTTTATTTCTGCCTACAATTCCCTCCTCCGTGTGTTTTCAGTCTCCATCTATGTCTCTAGTCTGGAGGTTGTAGAACAAGGATTGCCTTGTAATGTTTATCAACAGGTGTCCGCAATGTGTGTCCAATTCATCACCAGCGTCTTTTACAAATAAACGCCTCAGACGTTTATCAGGCAACTTACGTAAACATTTTGCGTATATATTTAAAAGTAAATGGGGGAAATGTTGTTGATAGTAACTGCCGTCGTTGCAACAGTTTATAAATCAGGGGCTCAGAACGTCGTTTTCCCTTATTGCCGCCCGCCTATAGCATCCCGTTGCGTATTAACACGTACATGTAACTGAACAACAAAATACGAACTGCTGCTCAACACATTAGTTCAGTATGTCTGACAGGGTCAGAAACCATCACTGCGCTATCAGCTGCTTACATTCAATCAGTTAACACCATGCTCTCATGCCCTATGCCATCCGCTAAAGTTCTCTCCATGTCTTATTTATTCTTTTAAAGTCTATTTGGAATTTTTCTTGTCCGTGTGTTTTTAAGTCTCCATTTCTGTTTACCTTGGAAATTTCAGAACAAGAACTGCTTTGTAAATTTTTCTCAGCTGGTTTTCTTAATATATGTCCTATCCAACGCCATTCCTCAACTCTTAATTCACGGTTAATCCTGTCAGGTTCTTTCCATCAGACCTACACTGGTGATTTTTTGTCACTACCATTTTAACTGTGCGCAAAACACCCATTATGAGAGTGTCCAATCTCTCAGTTGTCTTTTTCACTGTGCTTCAAGTTTCAGAGCCGTATAACCTTGACATTTGAGTTGAAGATTCTTAATTTTGTGTTGGACTTGATTTCCTTTATGTCCAAACATTTTGCTTATGTAATTAAATCCAGTTGCCTTCTGTATTTTTAGTTTTGATTGTCACTTCGTTTTCCCATCTTAGTTCTGTGTTGATCCTAATAGATACATGCACAAAATATATATTTGTTTCTTGTACAGGTGTTTCTTCAAGGTGCAGTCTGGCTATCCTCTGCAACATTTATCTCACAACTATTCAACTGGAGATTTCAGACCCAATTATTTGACTCTAACTCCGCCTATGCCGGTCCCAAGCCCGGATGAAAAAGGAGGAGGGCGGCCTGCATGGAGGCCGTAAGGAGGCAGCCCCTCCACCATGCAAAGGCACAACAGGCCAATCACCTGTTTGCTTTAAACCACGATTACGAGTAACACAAGAGAGAAAACCGGACTGATTCTAAAGGCGACGAACTGGAACGGACTACGGACTACGACTTATGGAACATGGAACACAAGAAGTATAAATGGGAAGGAAGAGGAGCTGGTGGAAGAGATGAGGAAAGCAAAACTAGAAATCCTGGCTATAACGGAAACAAAGAAAAAAGGACAAGGAGTCATGGATCTCAATGGCAACACGCTGCTCTACAGTGGTGTACCCATATCCGAAAGAGCTAAAGGGGGTGTGGGTTGCATTGTGGCCCAAAATCAAAAAGATAGTATCAAGGGGTGGAACTTTGTCTCAGAGCGCATTATGGTTGTGAAACTAAAAGAAGGAGAAACCATAGTCAACCTGGTCATAGTGTATGGGCCAAATGAGGATGAGAGAGCAGAGGTCAAGGAGGAATTCTTCGAGCTGCTTCAAAGGACAGTGGATGACTGCCTAGATGAAGTTATCATGCTCGGAGACTTTAATGCCAGAGTTGGAAATGACCATGCTAGATGGGGTGGAGTTATCGGAAGATATGGAGAAGATACTCTCAATGACAATGGAAAGCGACTCCTTAGATTCTGCAGTGAGCAGAATCTGATCATTACAAACACAAAGTTCCCCCCTAAGCGCATACATGCATACACTAGATGTGAACCAACCAAGAATGAGAAGTCAGTGATCGACTATGCCATTGTTCGGAGAAGCTCATTCAAATATGTCCGAGATGCAAGAGTCTGGAGGGGGCCAGAGATTGGAAGTGATCACTACCTGCTAACAATCAAACGAACAACTGAAAGAGTTGCTCAACCTAGGAACTGCTCAACATCACGCAAAAAACCAAGTAAACGAGCAGGAGAAATGAGCATTAGGACCTACAAGCTGAGAGAGCCAGAAATTAAGACCAGATATCAGGGGCTTATTGCTGCAGCGGTGAGCAACACAGAAGAACAACCTGATGACTTGGAAACCCTCTGGATTAAATTCAAGGATATCATAAAGACAGCTGCTGCAGAAGCATGTGGTGAAGTCCGACTTGGGAACCAGAGAAAGAGGACACCTTGGTGGACAGAGGAAGTCAAAGAGAAAATAAGAGAAAAGAAAATGGCATGGAAACAATACTTAGGAGCTAAAAACACAACAGGACAAATGGAAAAATATAGAGAATATGTGACACTCAGAACAGAAGTAAAGAACAAAGTGCTAGCAGCAAAACAGAAGACCTGGGAAGAATTTGGAGAAAAGCTAGAAAAAGATGCACAAGAAAACCAGAAATTGTTCTATAAGACCCTAAAGAACATGAGGAAGGAAAAACAATGCCCTCTCAAATTTATAAAGGACAAGCAAGGCAAATTGCTTACTGCCCCGAAGGAAGTAATGGAAAGATGGAAAGAATATTTCTCAGAACTCCTTGATGGTGAGCCAGGTCAAACATCAGAAATGATAACCACTAGCACAGAAGAGGAAGACCAAATGGTGCATGAAGCATGCACATATAGATGGGGGGAAAGGAACTGAAGGCTGCACTGGACGAGAATTCAAGCTGGGCAAAGCAAGCAGGGCATGATCGGTATATAACACCAGAAATGGTTAAGTTAAATCGGTTGCAACTAGCTGGCGACCTGTTTACTCTTTAAGGAGTTTCTACAGGCAGCATGGTGCAACCAAGTCCCATACCAAGGATTGGGAGATCGCCATCATAACACCAATTTTCAAAAAATGGTGACAATCGACAGTGTGGAAACCATAGAGGCAGTTACTTCTCGTGTCCCTGGAAAAATCTACTCTAGAATCCTAGAGCAGAGACTCCGACGCCTAGCTGAGCCACAATTGGATGAGGTCCAGTGCGGATTCCGAGCAAACCGAAGTACTCAAGACCTAATCTTCACACTCAGACAGCTGAGTGAAAAGGCCCTTGAGTATAAGAGTGAGATCCATCTTTGTTTCATAGATCTGGAAAAGGCGTTTGACAGGGTCCCTTGGAGCAAACTTTGGGACTGTTTGGCAAGGAAGAATATTCCAGCACCTCTGATTCATGCTATACAGAGCTTCTACAAGTCTTGCAGAAATTATGTGAGGACAGCAAACCATAAGTCAGAAGAGTTCAGGACCACCACTGGTGTAAGACAAGGTGATATCCTATCATCTTACCTCTTCATACTCCTTATGGACGATGTCATCAAGGCATGTAAGGAGAGAACAAGAAAGTATTCAGTGGGTACTGGAAGATGAGACAGGTCTATATTTCAGAGCTGGCATTTGCTGATGATGTTGCCCTGATTGCTAAATCAGAGGCACATCTCCAATCCAATCTGCAAGTCTGGAAGGAAGAGCTGGAGAAGAGAGGGATGGTCATAAGCAGCTCTAAAACAAAAACCATAATGATATCACAAGAAGAAAGAAGGCATCAGATTAAACAGGTCCTGGAGCAGGTCGACCACTTTAAATACCTCGGAGCTGTTATAGACCGGAAGGGAGGCATCAAAGAAGAGTTGGCCACTCGAAAAGCAGCAGCTGGGAGACTTTTTCAGGCCATAAATCGAGGATTCCTCAGCAAGAGAGAGGTTGGTAAGAAAACGAAAATGGCTGTATACCGCTCCACCTATGTCCCAGTCTTGACATATGGATGCGAGTCATGGGCAATGACTACAACCCATAAAAGCCAGATCCAAACCTCAGAAATGAGATATCTGAGGAAGGTGGTTGAAGTAACAAGAAGAGACATGGTACGCAACCAGACGATACGTCAAGGCCTAAAATGCCACCCCCTACTGACCCAAGTAGAACAGTCCCAACTAAGATGGTTTGGCCATGTCTGCAGAATGGGGAAGATCGGCTACCACGACAAGCATGGGAAACAAAGAGCCAAGGATCCAGACCCCGAGGACGACCCAGAGTCCGCTGGGAGGACAACATTAGACAATCTTTGAAGGACCGAGGACTAGAATGGAACCAGGCCTGGAGGAAGACAGCCGATAGAATAGTCTGGCGGTCTCTCTTTCCAAACCTCTTTACTCTCACGGTTAGACGGGGAAACGACTAAGTAAGTACTTAGAGCAAAATTTGACTCTGATTCTTAGTACCGTATTCTTGGTCCTAATTGTGGTTTTGTAGCCCGTATAGAACAGTGCAGTCCCACTCAAAAGTTCAGATCACTCGAGAAGAATATTCTATAGTCCTCTAAAACAATTCATGTTGCTGTGGCTGATGCTTTTGTTCCGTATATGGTGTAAGCAGACTAATTTCACAGAAAACAAGTAAGCCACCGAAAAATGTCCCAATTTTTGGCCATAGTAAAAAAGTTTGAGGTGGTCTTTCATGCATTCATGTGCTTATTCTGATCTGAATTTGGACTTTAGATGTAACTTTACATTTGTACTTACGTGGACGTAAGGTAAGTGACTCCATAGTCTCATCGGTTTTCAAGATGTAAGTCTCTGTGTAAGAACCGTTATAGAACATGGTAACAGGTGACTAATTGTAGCATTTTACTGCAGTAAGGGAGTGATCTTTTTAGCGCTTCCAAACCATAATTGGTCCATTAGGCGAGAGTGTGAGGTGACAAGTTCCTTCCTCGCTGATTTTCTACTTACGTCAAAGCCGGTACGCCTTTTTACACCTCTCACGTAGTTCGGCGCGTGTCAGTCCGTGGATAAATAAAAAAAACCTCGGCACCATCTCTCCCCGATGAGACGATATAATTTCCTCCTAACTACTGATGCCAACATCTTAATTTCGCTGTAATCTGTACAATCCTGAAAATCCCCTTCTGTGGCAATCCTGACCAGATACGCTTACTTCCAGCCTGCCGGTCTAATTGTTTCTCTCCAGACTCTTAGACAAGTTATTTGTATATTCTCTGCTGAAGAATGTATATGTGGCGTTTTTGTGCCCCTGATGGATGTCATTTGGCCCCGTAGCTTTTTTCATCTCTTAGAATTTGTATGCGCTATTTTTTTTTTTCAGGCGGTTTTATCAGTTGAAAATGTAGATGCTTCTTTATCCGTGTTAATGTCTGACGTGACTTCAACCTGGGACTTACCTATTTAAAATTCCCCAGTTTGTGTCTGTCCAATTACTACAAAGACTTTAATGTTTTCCACCGTTTTAATTGAAGTTTTTATACAACAACTTTAATCCTATGACTAAGCCATTTCGGTTAATGCTACTGACCTCTTAGCATATGAGTATGATGTGACAGGTCGTTAATATACAAAAGTTGGATATGGCAACAATTAACTCTATTGCCGTTAGTCAGGGATAAGTCTTCATATCTGGGACTGAGACTTGTGCGCGACATCTGCGTGTCACGTATACTCAGGTGGAGTCAGACTCTATGATCATCTAGGTTTTTTCTGTCCCGTGTAAAATTGTCATTTGTCTTCAGTAGTTGAAAGAATCATAGATCAACCATTCTATTATTGTCGCTTTTCGCCTTATGTAGCCCGATGTGTGCTCAAAAAACCGCATGAAGTTCGCCCACACTCGCGCTAAAGTTTTAGCCCAAGATAATTTAAAATATTTATTTTAGGTGTATCTTACGGTGTGTTGGCTTAAGGTACCTTATAGGTGTTGAAAATGTGGGCTTACTGAAATTCAGTGGTGGTCAACACTGGCTTTTCACTTTACTAGGTGTATAACATCTTTTATATACCCATTTATATTTAAATCTAAACTATTTATATTTTTATAAAATAATAATATATTTATTATTTATTATATTTAGATAATATAAATTATTTATAAAATAATAATACAAACCACATAAAATAAATTTCACATTAAATATCTAAATTATATGGGCAAACAGAATGGTAAATTAAAATGATTAACAAATGCCCCCGATACACTGTTACATACCTATAATAATGATCTGAACTACTAAAACAACACAATAAAGAATACCAAAAATATTTAATAATCCTAATTCAAAAATCTGGTGATATCCTATAAAACTTTGGTGTATAATTATAACGTTGAAACATGCTTCCTACAAAAAAATACATCTTAGTAGATCATCAGGTATGTAATCCAAACTGATATAAATGGTCGTTCCTTACTATATCAATTATCAAAACCAACTCCTAATTCTAAAAAAAGAAAAAAAAACTCTAAATATTCATTAAAAAAAAAAAAAAACTTTTAACCCATTATTCTCAATAAATGGGTATTGGTTAAATACTACTTGACATGTGCTGCAAATGTTGGAGAAAAAAGTTTTTTTTTTTGGTTAATCTTGAACTTTGCGAAAATGCTATGGAAATGAAGTCAGATCTGTTGTAGGATTCATAGAAACAATTTTTCCCCGTCCCGCCATACGCATCAAGAAAGAAGAGTCCACCACTTCTGACCTTTTCTAAGAAAGTGTTGTATCCCTATCTTTCAAAATCTACTAAGATAAGTTCATTTTTTTTTTCAACAAATCTGGTCTTTCATCAACGTTGTAGTTTACGTTCCACGAAATATTTCTATCGAGAGTCTGAGTTCTAGGTTTTCATAGGCGCGTATACTCCTTACAGATAAACCCTCTGTGGATGGGAAGGAGCAAAGCTCCTGACCGGGTTGGAAGAAAAGTCCACAGGCTCCCCAGCCTCGCAATGACATGTCATTTGGCCGAAGGGCTGAAACCCCAAGTGCCGCTGGTTAAGGAAAAAAAAAATACTCCTTACAGCCTAGGGGAAGCCGACTGATTTTAATTTTTATTTAATTTTTTTTTTAACTTTCCTATTTCTATGGTCTGTCAAGATCAGAAACGACGACACTGTTAGTTTAAAAAAAAAAGATTTCGCTAAACAAATTAACTTAAAAGAAATCTAATAACACCCAGTCATATCTATATATATAAGTATGTTTGTGGTTTGCACAGTTTATTGGATATACATGAAGGTATCTTCAACTGAAATGGCAACCCAAGTAATTAAAATAATGGTTCTCTAACTTTTTGTTTCACGGCCTTAACATACTGTATAACGCAATGCCTGAACTTGACCAAAAGAGGAAAAAAAAAACATAACGTTTTAGCTAAAAAAAAATTTCCTTGAAAGATTTGGTATTTATTTTCGTTCAGCATGTAAAAAAAAAAAAAAACAGTCCCTTGCACGTTCATATGAATTTAAAGGCAATATGTTTTTGCAGTTTAGTCTTTCTCAACCACAACTGTTTATTTTAAAATAAAGTGAAAAGGGCGACTGAGACAGGGAGGAGGGGAACTTGTCACCCTACCTCATAAAGCTAAACTTAGTACAGTAGCACTTTTAACACTTCACTCCCCTACGCCAGTATCTGCTATGGGATTACTTTTGCCTTTGGTTTTAAATCGAGTTGGCAGCATATTTTGAAGTGGCCACCTCTGCAGAAACAATCTGAAGCACTGTGTACTGTTTTGGTAAAATACAAACTTTTTTTCCCCACAGTAAGTGTTGCCCATTTTCGGCAGTGTGTGAAATGTATACCTGGACACTAAAGTTGTCGGCTGTATTAAAACAAGCAAATCAATTATCTGACAGGCAGAAGGACATAAAGAACCACTGGCTGTTTGAAATTAAAAGAAGAAACATTATTAATGGGTCAAGAGAACAGAATAGAAAGATGGACAGAATACACAAAGGAGCTGTATGATGATGGAAGATCCAAATTGAACGTCCAGGACAAACAGTTATAGACCACCAATACTTGTGGCAGAAGTTGCCGATGTCATGAGCCACGTGAAGAAAAGCATAGTGCCTGGGCCAGATAATATAACAGTAGAGCAAATGGAGGTTTTGGGAGAATTAGGAGTAGATGTGATAACAGAAGAGTTGAACGACATCTATATCAGTGATCACATACCTGATGATCTACTAAAATCATTGTAATAGGAGGAAGCATGTTTCAACTTTTAAGAATACACAAAGCAGTATGGATATCACCAGACCACAGAACAGAAGGAAAAAAAAAATCTGATTCTGTATGTATTTAAAAAAGTTCAGATCATTATTACAAGACGTAAAAGTGTGTCGAGGGGCAGATGTTAGGTCAAATCACCATCTTCTGTTAGCCACATTAAATCAGTTTAATGTGAGATATATATATATATATATATATATATATATATATATATATATATATATATATATATATATATATATATATATATATATATATATATATATATATATATATATATATATATATATATATATGAGTAAAGAAAAGAAAAATTACTGTCACAATTTTCAGTAAGCACCACATTTTCAACAGCTAGAAGTCCAAGCAAAGACAGAAGACCACTTATAATAAATAAATAAAATATATGGCATAAGACATTATGAATAAGTTGTCGAAAAGGGAAACGTCAGCACAGATCGTGAATAACAAAAGAAACCAATAATACAATGGAAGAAAGAACATTTTGAGAAAGCAATTTTAAACAGAGCACAACCAGATGTTCTAGAGTCAGTCTTAAGAAATATACGTAGACACAAAGAAGTCCGAAAAAGTATCAGAAGAGATATGAAGAAATATACTGACGAGTTGGCAAGAGAGGCAATGGACGCCATAGCCAACCGAAATATGAACGACCTGTACAGCAGTACTCATAAGCTAAGAGGGGAATAATATTAACCCAAATGGCTTTGTCAAGGATAAGAATGGAAAAATTACTTAACGGTGGAAAAGAACAAATGGAGAGATGGACAGAACATTTTGGGGACTTTTAAATAGACTACTTCCACAAGAGCCCTCAGACATTAACAAGCACAAAAGCATCTACAATTCAACTGGGAAAAACCGCCTGAAAAAAAAATAGCCATACAAATTCTAAGAGATGAAAAAGCTACGGGGCCATATGACATTCCAGCAGGGCACATAAAAGCACATATACATGCTTCAGCAGAGATATACAAATTACTTGCTAAAGTCTGGGAGAGAAACAAATACCGGCAGGCTGGAAGTAAGCGTATCTGGTCAGGTTGCCACAGAAGGGGATTTACAGGATTGTACAGATTACAGCGAAATAATGTTACCATCAGTGCTAGGAGGATATTAAATAGTATCATCTAAAAGATATTAAGAGGTTATAGATAGATCACTGAGAGAGGAATAGGCGAACGCTTCACGTAAATAGATCACATGCAGATCAGCCATCCACACTGTGCATAATAGAAGAATAGAGCTTGAAATTAAATTCACCACTTCACATTAGATTAGTGAGCTGTGAGATGGTCTTTAACGGTTTACACAGAGAATCACTTTTGAAACCGATGAGACTATGGAGTCAATAAATTAAGTCTATAAGACACTGTAAGTTAATTAATCTGATAAGAAAAGCACACGAATCCATGAAAGACAACCTCAAAACTCGTTAAGGTCAGAAGTTGAGGGCTTCGGGAGGCTACTTGTTACAATTTATCTTCTTACTGGCTATAGATAAAAGCATCAGCCACAAGAAATGAAGTTCAGAGGACTCTGACAAAACTGCTCGATGATCTGAACTTACCAGTGGCACTGCACTGTTCTATCTCTACAATAACCACAAATTAGGACCAAGATTACGGTACTAGATCAGAGTCAAATAATACTTACTTACTTACTTAGTCGTTCCCCTTCTACCGTGAGGTGTAGAGGTTTGGAAGAGAGACCGCCAGACTATTCTATCGGCTGTCTTCCTCCTGGCCTGGTTCCATTCTAGTCCTCGGTCCTTCAAAGATTGTCTAATGTTGTCCTCCCAGCGGACTCTGCGTCGTCCTCGGGGTCTGGATCCTTGGCTCTTTGTTTCCCATGCTTGTCGTGGTAGCCGATCTTCTCCCATTCTGCAGACATGGCCAAACCATCTTAGTTGGGACTGTTCTACTTGGGTCTGTAGGGGGTGGCATTTTAGGCCTTGACGTATCGTCTGGTTGCGTACCATGTCTCTTCTTGTTACTTCAACCACCTTCCTCAGATATCTCATTTCTGAGGTTTGGATCTGGCTTTTATGGGTTGTAGTCATTGCCCATGACTCGCATCCATATGTCAAGACTGGGACATAGGTGGAGCGGTATACAGCCATTTTCGTTTTCTTACCAACCTCTCTCTTGCTGAGGAATCCTCTATTTATGGCCTGAAAAAGTCTCCCAGCTGCTGCTTTTCGAGTGGCCAACTCTTCTTTGATGCCTCCCTTTCGGTCTATAATAGCTCCGAGGTATTTAAAGTGGTCGACCTGCTCCAGGACCTGTTCTCCCAGCTTAATCTGATGTCTTCTTTCTTCTCGTGATATCACCATGGATTTTGTTTTAGAGCTGCTTATGACCATCCCTCTCTTCTCCAGCTCTTCCTTTCAGACTTGCAGATTGGATTGGAGATGTGCCTCTGATTTAGCAATCAGGGCAACATCATCAGCAAATGCCAGCTCTGAAATATAGACCTGTCTCATCTTCCAGTACCCCACTGAATACTTTCTTGTTCTCTCCTTACATGCCTTGATGACATCGTCCATAAGGAGTATGAAGAGGTAAGGTGATAGGATATCACCTTGTCTTACACCAGTGGTGGTCCTGAACTCTTCTGACTTATGGTTTGCTGTCCTCACATAATTTCTGCAAGACTTGTAGAAGCTCTGTATAGCATGAATCAGAGGTGCTGGAATATTCTTCCTTGCCAAACAGTCCCAAAGTTTGCTCCAAGGGACCCTGTCAAACGCCTTTTCCAGATCTATGAAACAAAGATGGATCTCACTCTTATACTCAAGGGCCTTTTCACTCAGCTGTCTGAGTGTGAAGATTAGGTCTTGAGTACTTCGGTTTGCTCGGAATCCGCACTGGACCTCATCCAATTGTGGCTCAGCTAGGCGTCGGAGTCTCTGCTCTAGGATTCTAGAGTAGATTTTTCCAGGGACACTGAGAAGTGATATGCCTCTATGGTTTCCACACTGTCGATTGTCACCCTTTTTGAAAATTGGTGTTATGATGGCGATCTCCCAATCCTTTGGTATGGTCTTGTTGCACCATGCTGCCTGTAGGACTCTTAAGAGTAACAGGTCGCCTGCTGCTCCCATGTACTTAACCATTTCTGGTGTTATACCATCATGCCCTGCTGCTTTGCCCATCTTGATTTTCTCCAGTGCTGCCTTCAGTTCTTCCATCTTTATGTCATCTTCATCACCATTGGTTTCCTCTTCTGTGCTAGTGGTTATCATTTCTGATGTTTGACCTTGCTCACCATCAAGGAGTTCTGAGAAATATTCTTTCCATCTTTCCATTACTTCCTTTGGGGCAGTAAGCAATTTGCCTTGCTTGTCCTTTATAAATTTGAGAGGGCATTTTTTTCCTTCCTCGTGTTCTTTAAGGTCTTATAGAACAATTTCTGGTTTTCTTGTGCATCTTTTCTAGCTTTTCTCCAAATTCTTCCCAGGACTTCTGTTTTGCTGCTAGCACTTCGTTCTTTACTTCTGTTCTGAGTGTCACATATTCTCTATATTTTTCCATTTGTCCTGTTGTGTTTTTAGCTCCTAAGTATTGTTTCCATGCCATTTTCTTTTCTCTTATTTTCTCTTTGACTTCCTCTGTCCACCAAGGTGTCCTCTTTCTTTGGTTCCCAAGTCGGACTTCACCACATGCTTCTGCAGCAGCTGTCTTTATGATATCCTTGAATTTAATCCAGAGGGTTTCCAAGTCATCAGGTTGTTCTTCTGTGTTGCTCACCGCTGCAGCAATAAGCCCCTGATATCTGGTCTTAATTTCTGGCTCTCTCAGCTTGTAGGTCCTAATGCTCATTTCTCCTGCTCGTTTACTTGGTTTCTTGCGTGATGTTGAGCAGTTCCTAGGCTGAGCAACTCTTTCAGTTGTTCGTTTGATTGTTAGCAGGTAGTGATCACTTCCAATCTCTGGCCCCCTCCAGACTCTTGCATCTCGGACATATTTGAATGAGCTTCTCCGAACAATGGCATAGTCGATCACTGACTTCTCATTCTTTGTTGGTTCACATCTAGTGTATGCATGTATGCGCTTATGGGGGAACTTTGTGTTTGTAATGATCAGATTCTGCTCACTGCAGAATCTAAGGAGTCGCTTTCCATTGTCATTGAGAGTATCTTCTCCATATCTTCCGATAACTCCACCCCATCTAGCATGGTCATTTCCAACTCTGGCATTAAAGTCTCCGAGCATGATAACTTCATCTAGGCAGTCATCCACTGTCCTTTGAAGCAGCTCGAAGAATTCCTCCTTGACCTCTGCTCTCTCATCCTCATTTGGCCCATACACTATGACCAGGTTGACTATGGTTTCTCCTTCTTTTAGTTTCACAACCATAATGCGCTCTGAGACAAAGTTCCACCCCTTGATACTATCTTTTTGATTTTGGGCCACAATGCAACCCACACCCCCTTTAGCTCTTTCGGATATGGGTACACCACTGTAGAGCAGCGTGTTGCCATTGAGATCCATGGCTCCTTGTCCTTTTTTCTTTGTTTCCGTTATAGCCAGGATTTCTAGTTTTGCTTTCCTCATCTCTTCCACCAGCTCCTCTTCCTTCCCATTTATACTTCTTGTGTTCCATGTTCCATAAGTCGTAGTCCGTAGTCCGTTCCAGTTCGTCGCCTTTAGAATCAGTCCGGTTTTCTCTCTTGTGTTACTCGTAATCGTGGTTTAAAGCAAACAGGTGATTGGCCTGTTGTGCCTTTGCATGGTGGAGCGGCTGCCTCCTTACGGCCTCCATGCAGGCCGCCCTCCTCCTTTTTCATCCGGGCTTGGGACCGGCATAGGCGGAGTTAGAGTCAAATAATTTGGGTCTGAAATCTCCAGTGAATAGTTGTGAGAATAAATGTTGCAGAGGATAGCCAGACTGCACCTGAAGAAACACCTGTACAAGATACATATATATATTTGTGCATGTATCTTTGGATCAACACAGAACTAAGATGGGAAAACGAAGTGACATCAAACTAAAAATACAGAAGGCAACTGGATTTTAATTACATAGCAAAATGTTTGGACATAAAGGAAATCAAGTCCAACACAAAATTAAGAATCTTCAACTCAAATGTCAAGGTTATACGGCTCTGAAACTTGAAGCACAGTGAAAAAGACAACTGAGAGATTGGACACTCTCATAAGGGGTGTTTGCGCACAGTTAAAATGGTGTGACAAATCACCAGTGTAGGTCTGATGGAAAGAACCAGACAGATAACCGTGAATTAAGAGTTGAGGAATGGCGTTGGATAGGACATATATTAAGAAAACCAGCTGAGAAAATTACAAAGCAGTTCTTGTTCTGAAATTTCCAAGGTAAAAGAAATGGAGACTTAAAAACACACGGACAAGAAAATTCCAAATAGACTTTAAAAGAATAAATAAGACATGGAGAGAACTTTAGCGGATGGCATAGGGCATGAGAGCTTGGTGTTAACTGATTGAATGTAAGCAGCTGAAGCGCAGTGATGGTTTCTGACCCTGTCAGACATACTGAACTAATGTGTTGAGCAGCAGTTCGTATTTTGTTGTTCAGTTACATGTACGTGTTAATACGCAACGGATGCTATAGGCGGCGGGCAATAAGGAAAACGACGTTCTGAGCCCCTGATTTATAAACTGTTGCAACGACGGCAGTTACTATCAACAACATTTCCCCCATTTACTTTTAAATAATACGCAAAATGTTTACGTAAGTTGCCTGATAAACGTCTGAGGCGTTTATTTGTAAAAGACGCTGGTGATGAATTGGACACACATTGCGGACACCTGTTGATAAACATTACAAGGCAATCCTTGTTCTACAACCTCCAGACTAGAGACATAGATGGAGACTGAAAACACACGGAGGAGGGAATTGTAGGCAGAAATAAAAATGATACAACAGACATGGAAATACTTGAGCGGATGGCACAGTACAGGAGGACTTGACATGAATTTGTTGAAGGCGTGTGCTCTTGAAGAGAGCTGAAGGGTAATGATAAACACTTGATCAGTTTTGTTGCCCAACAGTTTGAAAACTTGCAAATCGTTTTGCTTAAAAAAACAAAACATTAAACGAACGCAATCTTTTTATATTTATTTGATTAATCCATTTTAAACACACACACATTCGTATTGCCCCTGATTTCGCTTGTATAGTTCAATAGTGGAATGAAATAATACAATGACCGAGTGAAATAAATTAAAATGCAACTAACATGTAATGAGTATTTTTTTAAATTTTTATAAATTTGATTCAAGTTTAACATTGCAAATTACATAGTGTCAAAAAGACATACAACTTTGAAATAATAAATTAATGTGAAATAAAATTGAGAATGGCAGTATCAGCATCGGAATAGCATTAAATGACATTCAGGTTATATGAGTTGTCAAAGATGAACATCATTCAGGGCTGTTCACCAAGTAATGACAAAGAAGAATCTGTGACAAAGAAAAATTTACACCGGACATTGATAACAGATAAAGGAAACAAACACGTTTTAGGAATCCTGTCTTATTGTTGTTATCAAAAGCAGTTTTTTTTTAATTAATAACTTTTTCTTACACTGTTGCACAGAATAAAAGAGAGTAACCAGTTATCATTAATCAGCAATTTGTCTTATCTTTCACGAAAAATATAAATTTTTGAACGATGTGAAGAATTACTGATTAATGATAACTTGCCATTCACATTTCTCTATGCAATAGAATGTCTGGAAAATTTATTTTCTGTAGTCTTTTTTTAAAATTGGGTAACAAAAGTCATTGTGAATTCTTAAAACTTGTTTTTTTTTTTTTCCTTTACTTGTTATCCGTGATATTAAGCCGTAATTGAATATTAATTTTCTGTAACAATTGTCACTTCCTTCTAGTGAAGTTCATCTTTGAATAAAATATACTTTATAGCTTTAAGAACCTAATGTCTATAATAGCCCTCGAGCATTGCTAGAGCTGTGTTTAAAACGTAGTACTTGCTGACCTAGTTTTTTTTTTAAGAAACACTGATTACATTTGCACATCAACCGTTCACCATCAATGACTCGGGCGTCCAGACACGACACACAATTTATGTTCACAGTTCATTATTTCCCTTTCTTCGATTCTCTTACTTTCATGAAGTTATTTCCCCCTCATATATATATATATATATATATATATATATATATATATATATCTATATATATATATATATATATATATATATATATATATATATTAGTGATTATATAGAATTGGCTAGTCAGTGGCTATCACAGCTTGATAGGTTGAGCTGCAAGCAAAGTTTCAGTTGTCGGCCATGAATGAAACATATAGACTTTGAATGTCAAAGATGTGAACATGGCAAATATATAACAGGCATGTGAACTTAAATAAAAGCGGTTAACAAGAAAAGAAAAATGCTTTGCGATCTTGAAAATTGACGTAAATGCGTATATAAGTACAGACAACAGCAGCCTTGAAGAGATCATGGGAAATCATGGACTTAAGACAGTGAACGAAAATGGTGAAATAATCATAAACATTCGTGTTTGAAAACAACCTGCTGTAGGAGAAAGCATCTTTCCACATTGAGAAAACAAATACATAAAGCAACATGGACATCCCCAGACCGCATGACAGAAAATCAGACTTATTACATATGCATACACAAGAAATTTAGATAATCATTACATTACGTATTGTGTAGAGGAGCAGATGTGGCATTAGATCACCTCCTTCTGTTAGCCAAAATAAAGATGAAACTATGAAGATATACACTAAATATAGCTACATAACTGTAGAATATCACAGAAAGCAAGGGAGAAAAAAAAACGGTGACCTGTTTACCTCTTATCACTATTTCTGCCTCTTATCAGCATTTCGGTGTAGCTGTCTGCTTCACCTGTTACAGTAAAATTATTCTGTTTCTGCCTTTATATGAGAGATAGTTTTATTTTTATTGGGAATTTTTGGTTGCTGTGTCTCTGTTTAATTGTTATTCATATTTAGAATTATTCTTTTGCTATTTTCGATAGTTTTACCAGTGTCACGGAAACAGGTTAATTGGTTAATCGGTATGACTGTTGCGTGATAAATTCTCGCAACATCGTTTTATTACAATATCTATTTTATAACGCAAGGGCAACAACTGCTTGAAATTTATAGTCACTTTTCTCGGTAAGCATTTGTCTTCTCGCGTTGGTATTGAATGCAGTTAAGTTTTGAGCTGTGGTCTTTTTGCGCTGGACTGCGCATGACTGGTCTTGTTTTTTGGTCGATCGGTTTTGAATGGCGAAAGAGATGCCTCGTTGAAGAGGGGATCTCCGCTATTTTTTGTTCTGTCAGGGATGTGTAGTCCTCTTAATGGATATTTCGTTTATTCGAGATAATACCTCTAGTGTTTCCCACATGCCGGGAGGCATAATATTTCTGTGTAGTTCCTGAAGGCAAGGTAAATTGACTTTTCATTAACTCTATCGATTTTGGGTCGTGAGCGATTTCGATTCATAGCCTGTCTTCGAAAGTCGTCGTCACGAGATGTTTTCCCAGCTCACATGTCGCTGTATTGTACTGCATCGGTTGATGCATGTCCCAAGGACCATTACTTGCTACTTTGTTAAATGAACTAGGTTTGGAAAACCTTTATTATCTAGAGGATATTTTTGAGGACATTATTTATACTTCGGCAGACGTGTCTGTCTTGCTGAAGTCAGACTAAGGAGAGTGAACTGATCTCATACATCTGGTTATCTCCTGGCTGTTATAGAAAAGGATGGAGTTTTTCACCTGACTACATTTACAGCACTATGAAATATAACATGCATCTGACTCATCATTGTAATGCTGTCTACCGTCTATTGCTGTATTGAATGTTGCTGTGATAATGACTGTTTGATGTGCCTACATATTCGCGTAACCATTTTGTCACTGTGGCGTCCACAATAAATAATGAAGAAAAACGTCAACGGCTGTTACAAGAATCATTGACTTTATACGTCGTGAGTTTACTGACGTCCTATGTGGATTGCCCTGTTATTTTTGTATGAACATTGTTTGACTGAACACATCTGCACACTACACAAAACCAGACATGCGGATACCATCCATCATCATATGGCATCACGCATCAATGACCTTCAGCTAATGTCTCACATCGGAAATCCAGAAAGAAAATCGGCGTTTGTATTTATTCTGGCTGCCCTGTGCTTAATTTCGTCATGGAATAATGATAACACTGGACAACAGCCAAAATGTATCCAAGACAAAAGTAGCTATTTTAAACTAATTTGGACATGCTGATCACGAATATGAACTTAAAAATCGCGAATTAGCTCTAGTTTTCAAGATGGGGTGGGGGGTGTGGTGTGTGTGTGTTAAAGAAAGCTTACAGCCTTTATTTTGGATGTGAGATCGGTGACCAGGACCGATATTGGGCCCCACATATATGTTGTCAATCCTGTGCAACGAATCTGCTCTGCTGTTTGAACCGAAGAGGACGATCGATGCGTTTTGCAGTTCCAATGGTGTGGAGGGAACCGACAAACCATCTTAATGATTGTTACTTTTGCATGGCTCCTCCAATTGGACATGGTATTTCTAAGAAGAAAAAACGGCCTGTGGCCTATCCGAATATTCCCTCAGCTATGCGGCCAGTGCCTCACGGGGAAGGACTTCCTGTTCCTGACCCACCAGAATCTTATACTCTGGATAATGAAGAAGATAATAAGGCCAGTGGACATTCGTCACCCGTGAAAGCATCTACATCAAGAGATCCTGATTTCGTGCCTATTGAAGAGTCTGTACAGCCACATACAATTACCCAGAGTGAATTGAATGATCTAGTGAGAGATCTGGAATTGCCAAAAAATTAAGCAGAGCTGTTGGGGTCCAGACTGCAGCAATGGAATCTTCTAGAAGAGAATGTGCATGTGTCTGTGTTTCGTGCTCGGCTAAAAGGTCTGCTTCCATATTTCAAAATAACAGATAACCTCATTGCTTGCGTTGGTATACTGGGTCTGATGGCAGCACTGCACATCAACTACAAAGACGACGATTGGAGGCTGTTCATTGATTCGTCCAAGTTTAGCTTAAAAGCTGTGCTGCTCCATAATGGTAACTTTTTACCACAAGATCTTGGTCCCACCTCTCCACATCAAACTTGGACTAATGACGAATTTTGTAAAGGCCGTAGATCGAAATGGGGCAGGATTTTTATACCTTGTGATAAATTTCCCAGACTTAGTGAGGCCAAAATCAAGGAAGGTGTATTTGTCGGTTCACCGAGCTCTTTAGAGATCAGCGGTTTGATGATATCCTCACAGGTGATGAAAATTTAGCTTGGAATGCTTTCCAGCAAGTGGCCACAAACTTTCTAGGAAACAATAAGGCTGACAACTACCAGGAGCTTGTAGAAACTCTCTTGCAGCGCTACGAGAGACTAGGGCGCAACATGTCTTTGAAATTACACTTTTTACACTCTCATCTGGATTTCTTCCCTGCTAACTGCGGTGCTGTCAGTGACGAGCATGAGGAACGATTTCATCAGGACATTACTACCATCGAAAAAAGGTACCAAGGGAAATGGAATGCAGCAATGCAAGCAGACTATTATTGGACCCTTGTGAGAGATGCTCCAGAAACTCATTACAAGCGACAGGCAAAAAGGCGTCGCTGTGAATCATTTCCGCTATGAGCATTATTTGCAAATGTGTAAAACTTGTTTTACAGATATTTAAAAAACTAGAGCTAATCTGGTGTTTTAACGGCCATTTTCATATTCAGCAGCCCAAACAACATAAAGGTAACTTGGTTTAATATCAGATACACACAAAATGTCAAAATTTGTTGTCCAGTGTAATTGGGTTATCAAACAATATCGTACTGCGCCTAACTTAGGAAATGATAGACCTTCCTTATCCGTACGTAAATCAATTTTGCTCCTAGTAAGCAAGATCTAAATGTTTCTATCCCTGTCATGAAATATTCTAATCCACATATATAAATTATTAGGTAAATATGAAGCCTAACAAATAAAATTAATAAAGAGAAGAGCAATGGTAAAATGACAGTGCTGTCACAAGGAATGTACTCGAAATCCCCCTTGTTTTCTGCTTCGTCTGCAAATTGTAACGCTTTCACGTTGATATAAAAGCTTACTGTATTATTACCCGCTTTCTTCAATGAAACGTGTGCTGTATTTCTTGGAAAAGCATTGAGAGGCCCTGCGTAATGACCTAAATTAATCCTAACATTAATTATATTACGTTACCAAAACGAACGAACAGATGGACAAAAGGATAGCGAGAAGGGAGAGGCAGAAAGCCGAACACTAAACACGCTTCGCGCGATACGCAAATGCTGCCATCACGCGTGTAAGTCTACATGCACTAATTTTTTTTTTTCAGACGGACAGTGATAAAATACACTACCCTTTCCCAGAGTTAGGTTTATAAATCATAACAGACTCTTATTAGAAAAGATAACAATAGATGGGTTTACGTTTGAACACATAACAGTACCCAGACAGCACATCTTCGAAACAGGAGGTAGAAGAAATTGCATATTTTGAACGCAGCCACGTAGCTCCTTTAAATTAGTATTTTTGGGTTCCTTAGGGCTTGCTGACAAATAATATGTAAAACGTTACGCAAATAGTCCAGGAATTAATAAATTATACCCAAAATAAAATATTGGGGGTGCCTGACAGCATAAAATCATTTCTGCTCATAAGATTTTTTTTTAACGTGTTTGAAAAAAATTTACGTTACAGAAATAGCCTACCATGTAAACTCCAAAATTGATTGGAGCGCAACAAATGAAAGCCTAACCACGATTGGTCGGGCTATAAATACTATCTTGGTTGTTAGGGGAAACGGGAAAAGGTAACATTTTTTCAAACACTTGTCGAAACGGGGCTCATTGGCCAGTCTCGCTGATATACACACTTGGGAGCGTTAGTTCGAAACCACTTGTTTAAATACACTTGATAAAGCATCAGTGCGTTGAAGCCAGCTAAAATTTTGCTCAATAAAAGCCTGGAAGATAAGCAGATGGAAATTTGTGCCAGTTTGTGCCAGAATTCATTGCTAATCAACGTATCTGTGTTATTCGTATGAATTGTGGTAAGCTTGAACCATTTAATATCTTTTAATGAAAATTGAATGTGAATTGTTGATTTATGCCTGTATATATATGTGTAGTTCAGTGGCAAACGTGAGGTAAAGCCTAAATGCTCCAGCCTGAACAGAGGGTGTCGGAGAGAAGTAAAACGGCATGGAATGGCCAAACAGTACACTGACACCTGGATGATTGACTAGAAAGAAATAATGCTGGAAGTGCAGAGGCGTAGTAACCATTAGGAAGGGTAATACTGGAATAAAGTATTTCAGATGAAGCTGACTGTTGGCCTAACGCTCTGAACGCAATGTTTGTGCTGTATTGTGATCAGTGTAAAAGAGAATATAAATTAGTTATGAAGTAGAAGGTACATCCTTCTTGATTTCAGGGACAGTGGTCTTGATGGTACTGAGCAGCACCTAGTCAGAGCTTTGCTGAATCCTGAGTCGGACAGCATACTCCTTGGTCTTTTTAGCTATCAGTGAGGTGTCTCCTGAACCCAGAGGAGAATTCGAGCAGAGGAGTCCTTTCCTGCCGCCATCACGCCAGATAAGCGAATTGGCCAGCTGAGCTCAACATTATGTCCCCTCATCTTGAACTGACTTTTTAAAATTAACATTAAGAGGGGAATTTACTTGTCTTAAAATCAGGAACTGTGAACATCTCCAATACTGGTCCCTAAAGACAAACTATTGAAGTCATGATGACAAATACCAACAGAGCTTGAACAAAACAAAACCAGTATTACCTCATTTTACTACTACACAACTGACACACATAGAACATTTGTAATAATATATGTCACTACAATATTCATATTAAATACATTCTGTACATAACTTGTAATTTAAATTGATTGTGCTTCCTGGTTCCCTTGTAGTTGAATCAGGACACATATTCATTCATGCCAGTAATGAATACATATTGTTATTCGAAAGTTTATCAGTGACTCTTTTAAGATATCTTTGTAGAGTGTTATATGTATGTGAGTGTCACAGTGTTGTCAAGAGTAGTGGATTAAATTAAATTGTTTATCTGTCTGTTGTTGTGACTTACACTTCACCATACTCATACCCTAGACACATAACGTAGCATCACACTATTCCAGAATAATTCTGACTGAGATATATAGATATGTGGTAGCAAGTAAGGTTATCTATAATACACTACTCTTAATAGATATAGATACCTTCACAGCTGATCTCAGTCAGTACACTAAGTCCCCTATAAGTATTTATAACATCCCACTTCACCACATATATTGGGGGCTCGTCCGGGATTTTGAATCTTTAACTATTAAAAATATTGGGGGTAATTCACTTCAGGGAATATAAGAATTAAAAGGTATCCTTGGGTGGAATTAAATAAGGTTGAGCTCACGGTGCCTGTGTTGTCCATTAGAGATTGAATTGTTGGTTAGACATTGTATAAATTTACATAATAGACAATGGCGGACCTGGCCAAATTTCGATCTGCTGCGGTTCAGACTGCAAAAGAGTTAGGATTAGATGGGCAAGTTATGGTTGCCTATGTCACGACGGAATGTGACAAATTTATTGAACGCGAAGAAAGAAGGTTTGAAGCCGAAAGAAAGTTAGAGGCTGACAGGGAAATTAAGAAGTTACAATTTGAAGCTGAGGCTGAGACTAAGAGGTTGCAGATTGAGGCTGACAAAGAGGCTAAAGCATTGGAAGCCGAGGAAAGAAGACAAGCTGCAGAAAGGGAAGAGAAGAAATTAGCTGCAGAAAGAGAAGAGAAGAAATTAGCTGCAGAAAGAGAAGAGAAGAGATTAGCTGCAGAAAGGGAAGCAGAAAAGGAGGAGAAGAGATTACAAAGGGAACATGAGTTACGACTAAGGGAGTTTGAGTTTCAAGGCCATGCTCCTGAAAATGGTACCAGTCCCTTTGCCTCTGATGCTACGGTTACTCAAGGAGCCTCAACCTCAGCTATGAACTTTCATTTAGATCATTTTGTTGAGAAAGACGATGATATTGAAAGCTATATAAATAGGTACGAACTATTAGCTACCACGTATGGGTTAGAGAGAGAAAGGTGGAGCTTAAAGTTATCTCAGGGACTTCGTGGGGCAGCTTATGAAGTTTTTGCAAAAATGAGCAGAGGTGATCAGGAAAATTATGACATGCTAAAGCAGGCTCTTTTGTTAAGGTATGAAAAGAATGCAGAGTTTTACAGGAAAAAATTTAGGAATGCTAAACTACTGTCAGGTGAAACCTATCACCAGTTCTCTGCACGAATCGAGACATACTTGGAGAAATGGACTTCTCTGGGGAAAACCCAAGATCTTAAGGAAATGGTCCTTATAGAGCAACTAAGAGAGTCCATGGCTCCAGACCTGAGAAAGTTTCTCATGGAACAAGGTGCAGAGAGGCTGGGTGAGTTGCTAAATGTTGCTGAAAGGTATCAAGCAGCTCAAGCAGAGGTAACAGGTAATAAAAAGAAACAGGTGGATAACTTTAGGGCACCACAGAACTTTAATAAATTTGATCCTAGGGATCAAAATAAAGGTAAGCACCAATTTGATAGGCCACGGTATGAAAATAAAAATAAATTCCCACAATTCGATGAAAGGAAATATGATGAAAGAAAATCTTTCAACCAAGGAAAAAGGTGGTGTAAGAATTGTCAGATGGACAATCATGACACTGACCGTTGCAGAAGGAAACCTGTGTATATGGCAACCCTTCAGGTCAGGTCGACCTCAAGACAGGAGGAGGATATTATGTTAGATACCACTCCAGAAGAGATGAGGAAGGCACAGGCTGGGGATAAAACACTCAAGCCTTGTTTCAGAAAATTGTCAACTTGTCATACAACTCCAGGCAAGGGAGATTTTTACATGAAAAAACAAGTTGATGTATAGGAAGACTGGAGCTAGATCCAATGGTCACGGACAGCTGGTTCTTCCAAAAAGATATAGGACAGACTTAATAAGGAGCCTACATGTGAAACCAGATGGGGACCATGAGAAGATAGGTACCCTCATTCAAAAGGTGGCTCACAATTATTATTGGCCCAAAGCAAGATGGGACATTGAAAATTTTGTAGAAAGGTGTAGTATAGCACATGAGGGAACACCCACAAGTGGGAACATGGATCAGGACCTGGACACGCCATGGGGCAAAATCAGGCCTAACAATAAAAAGAGAAATAGATTTGATAAAGTGGACCAAATGGAATGGGAAGCCCCTTTTCACGGACAAGCTTCACTTAACTGTTTTACAATGGCCACTATGCGGAGAGTGCAAAAGGATGTCTTACCCCAGGATAAGCCGACAATCCCTCAATCGGACTTAAACAAACTGGAGGAAGAAGATGTAGAGAGGAAATCTCTCATCAAGAATTTTAAGAGGGGAGACAGCCCCAAGAGAAAAATTGGTAGCGGTCGTTTTGTGAATGATAATTCTGGGAGGAAAAAATCATCACTATAAAGCTTCAAGTGGAAGAGACCATACCGGTGCATGGACAAATAGGTCCACACAATTAAAGGTCCATATGTAGCTTTGTTAAGAACGTGGACTGATGAAAAGGCAGAGGAAAACATTACATCTTCATACCAATATGTGAATGAGCTGACCACTCGGTTGAAAACTGGCTGGAAACTTGCCAATGAAAATTTGAAACAAGCCAGGAAGAAACATGCTGCCTATTATAACAGGAAGGCGAAAGACAGAAATTTGGCTGTGGGAGAGAAGGTACGCTTCTTTTGCCCGGGAGTCAGAATAAGTTACAAATTGGATGGCAGGGTCCATATACAGTTCTAGAGAAGGTGTCTAGAACAAATTATAAGATAGATAAGAAGGGGAAAGAAAAAATCTATCATGTGAATCTCCTGAAGAAATATTTGGAAAGAGAACATCAGGAAGAGACACACTTGTTGACCTTGTCCATCGCCATGGAGATGAAAAAGGAACCACTTTCATCATTTGAATATCCATTACACCCTGTGAGACAGCAGCACAGGTGAAAATCAGTACACATTTAACGAAAACTCAGAAAGAGAGAGTGCAACAGGTTCTAAAGAATCATGCAGAGGTGTTAACAGACCGACCAGGGCATACAAACCTATTGGAATATGATATGAAACTCATAGACTCCACACCTGTCTGTATGAAACCATATTCGATTCCGTTGCTAAGGAAAAAGCTTTGAAGGAAGAGATAGACTATCTATTGAAGGAAGGAATTATTTCGCACAGTGAGTCTTCGTATAGTTCCGGGGTGGTACTCTTAAGGAAGCCCTCTGGAGAACATAGACTCTGTATAGATTACAGGAGACTGAATGCTATTACAGAAGGACAGGTGGATCCATTGCCGGATACAAATCAGCTGTTTGCCAGACTAAATAAAGCTAAATATTTCTCAAAAGTGGATCTGAGTAAAGGATTCTATCAGATTCCAGTAAAGCCTGAGGTTAGACCATACCTAGCTTTTAGTACCTCAGAAGGACACTATGAGTTTAATAGATTGCCATTTGGATTGAAGAATGCGCCTAGTGTCTTCTCTAGAATGATGAGAAAATTATTGGATCCTCTGAATAATCCCTGTATAACAAATTTTATGGATGATATCCTTATAGCAACAGAAACATTTGAGGAACACATTGACTCTCTGAACATGCTGTTTGATCGACTTAGGGAGCCAAATTTAACAGCCCGACCAACCAAATGTTGCGTTGGATGTAAAGAATTGGAATTTTTGGGACACACAGTTTATCAGGGAAACATGACCCCTGACCCAAAGAACTTAGAGAAACTACAGAAAGCCCCGAGACCACAAACCAAGAAGGACGTGAGATCCTTTGTCTCATTATGTGGTTTCTACCAGAAGTATATCAAAAACTTTAATTCCATATGTGCACCGTTAACTGAATTGACACGTAAAGGACATCCAGATCGCATTACATGGACTCCACAATGTGAAATGACTTACCAAGAATTGAAGGAAAAGCTCACAAGTAAACCCATTTTGAAATTACCTGACTTAAGTCAAGAATTCATAGTAAGGACGGATGCAAGTAATATTGGGTTAGGTGCAACTTTACTACAGAAATCAGATGCATTGGATGGGGAATTAAGCCCAGTGGCATATGCTAGCAGAAAGTTGAATAAAGCTGAAATCAACTACTCAACTAGCGAAAAAGAATGTCTTGCAGTAATATGGGCAATAAAGAAATTCAATATTTATCTATATGGGAAGGCATTTAAGTTGCAAACTGACCACAAACCTTTATCGTTTTTAGCACAGGCTAAGCATGAAAACTCTAGGTTACTCCGATGGTCTTTGCTTCTGGCTCCATATAATTTTAGCATTGAATATATATCTGGAAAAACCAATCTGGGAGCGGATTTTTTAAGCCGCCATCCGTGTGATGAGAATCACCGTAAACCCCAGAAATAATAATAAATTTCTCTATGTGTATATAGAATAAAGGACTGACATATAATGTCTGTTTTAAGAGGGGAGGTGTCATGAAATATTCTAATCCACATATATAAATTATTAGGTAAATATGAAGCCTAACAAATAAAATTAATAAAGAGAAGAGCAATGGTAAAATGACAGTGCTGTCACAAGGAATGTACTCGAAATCCCCCCTTGTTTTCTGCTTCGTCTGCAAATTGTAACGCTTTCACGTTGATATAAAAGCTTACTGTATTATTACCCGCTTTCTTCAATGAAACGTGTGCTGTATTTCTTGGAAAAGCATTGAGAGGCCCTGCGTAATGACCTAAATTAATCCTAACATTAATTATATTACGTTACCAAAACGAACGAACAGATGGACAAAAGGATAGCGAGAAGGGAGAGGCAGAAAGCCGAACACTAAACACGCTTCGCGCGATACGCAAATGCTGCCATCACGCGTGTAAGTCTACATGCACTAATTTTTTTTCAGACGGACAGTGATAAAATACACTACCCTTTCCCAGAGTTAGGTTTATAAATCATAACAGACTCTTATTAGAAAAGATAACAATAGATGGGTTTACGTTTGAACACATAACAGTACCCAGACAGCACATCTTCGAAACAGGAGGTAGAAGAAATTGCATATTTTGAACGCAGCCACGTAGCTCCTTTAAATTAGTATTTTTGGGTTCCTTAGGGCTTGCTGAGAATTAATATGTAAAACGTTACGCAAATAGTCCAGGAATTAATAAATTATACCCAAAATAAAATATTGGGGGTGCCTGACAGCATAAAATCATTTCTGCTCATAAGATTTTTTTTTAACGTGTTTGAAAAAAATTTACGTTACAGAAATAGCCTACCATGTAAACTCCAAATTGATTGGAGCGCAACAAATGAAAGCCTAACCACGATTGGTCGGGCTATAAATACTATCTTGGTTGTTAGGGGAAACGGGGAAAGGTAACATTTTTTCAAACACTTGTCGAAACGGGGCTCATTGGCCAGTCTCGCTGATATACACACTTGGGAGCGTTAGTTCGAAACCACTTGTTTAAATACACTTGATAAAGCATCAGTGCGTTGAAGCCAGCTAAAATTTTGCTCAATAAAAGCCTGGAAGATAAGCAGATGGAAATTTGTGCCAGTTTGTGCCAGAATTCATTGCTAATCAACGTATCTGTGTTATTCGTATGAATTGTGGTAAGCTTGAACCATTTAATATCTTTTAATGAAAATTGAATGTGAATTGTTGATTTATGCCTGTATATATATGTGTAGTTCAGTGGCAAACGTGAGGTAAAGCCTAAAATGCTCCAGCCTGAACAGAGGGTGTCGGAGAGAAGTAAAACGGCATGGAATGGCCAAACAGTACACTGACACCTGGATGATTGACTAGAAAGAAATAATGCTGGAAGTGCAGAGGCGTAGTAACCATTAGGAAGGGTAATACTGGAATAAAGTATTTCAGATGAAGCTGACTGTTGGCCTAACGCTCTGAACGCAATGTTTGTGCTGTATTGTGATCAGTGTAAAAGAGAATATAAATTAGTTATGAAGTAGAAGGTACATCCTTCTTGATTTCAGGGACAGTGGTCTTGATGGTACTGAGCAGCACCTAGTCAGAGCTTTGCTGAATCCTGAGTCGGACAGCATACTCCTTGGTCTTTTTAGCTATCAGTGAGGTGTCTCCTGAACCCAGAGGAGAATTCGAGCAGAGGAGTCCTTTCCTGCCGCCATCACGCCAGATAAGCGAATTGGCCAGCTGAGCTCAACATTATGTCCCCTCATCTTGAACTGACTTTTTAAAATTAACATTAAGAGGGGAATTTACTTGTCTTAAAATCAGGAACTGTGAACATCTCCAATACTGGTCCCTAAAGACAAACTATTGAAGTCATGATGACAAATACCAACAGAGCTTGAACAAAACAAAACCAGTATTACCTCATTTTACTACTACACAACTGACACACATAGAACATTTGTAATAATATATGTCACTACAATATTCATATTAAATACATTCTGTACATAACTTGTAATTTAAATTGATTGTGCTTCCTGGTTCCCTTGTAGTTGAATCAGGACACATATTCATTCATGCCAGTAATGAATACATATTGTTATTCGAAAGTTTATCAGTGACTCTTTTAAGATATCTTTGTAGAGTGTTATATGTATGTGAGTGTCACAGTGTTGTCAAGAGTAGTGGATTAAATTAAATTGTTTATCTGTCTGTTGTTGTGACTTACACTTCACCATACTCATACCCTAGACACATAACGTAGCATCACACTATTCCAGAATAATTCTGACTGAGATATATAGATATGTGGTAGCAAGTAAGGTTATCTATAATACACTACTCTTAATAGATATAGATACCTTCACAGCTGATCTCAGTCAGTACACTAAGTTCCCTATAAGTATTTATAACATCCCACTTCACCACAATCCCATATCATAATAGCTGAAATTTTGAATGTTTTCTCGGATTCTCTCAGAGTTATACCAGAACGTACTAATACTTTTAATTCTACTTTTTTGTTTTTGAGAAATTATTGCTCTCAGACTTATCAGTAATTATCTATTCCGACAAGGAAAAGGTAGGTTGATGCCAGAAAACCCCAATGTAGATGGATTTTTTAACATTTTTCTTTTTAATTTTATAAAAGTGCTTTCGTACGCACCTTTCCGTAAATTTTCAGTTAGGCTATTTTACTGGCTTTAGTTTTGTTATTTCTTTATTTTTATTTTAGCTGACTAACTATACCATGCAATCATTTAGCCGTTTTTTAACAGTCTTGCAATATTTTCTGTTGGATACAGCCACACCCAGCCAGGAGCGAATTTCTTTCAGTATACTTGTATTATGTATTAATCTGGTTAAATAGAGTTAAGGAGGGTAATCTTGATTTGTTTCCACTGGTACCCAAAAACAGTTTAAAAGACATTGCTACCCTCATAATGGAGCATTTGGAAACAATGGAGCAAAATATCCAATATTACTTTCCATCGCTGACTACAGAGAGATTCGACTGGGCAAGAAATCCATTTGTGTCATCTGACTTGGATTTTGCAATAATGAAACTCTGAGATGCCCCTGGACGCATTCTGAATTTCTGTTAAAGACGAGTATTCTATTATTGCAAAACGAGCTTTAATTATTTTGATGCAGTTTTCTACGTCGTATTTATGTGAGTTGGGATTTTCAACACTTACAAGCATTCAGTGCAAAAAAAAAAGAAAGACTTCTCTGTGTTGAAGATCAAATAAGAGTGCTTATCTCAAATACGCCCTAATATCCAAGAAATTACTCAAAAGCATCAAGCCCAAGTATCGCATTAGGACTATCAGGTTTGTATAAAAATATTTTTTTTTTTGGTCACATATATGTTCCAATTATTTTAAACAATTAAAATAAAATCGAACTGAGAGTTTTATTTATTCTAAAATACCCACAAATTAGTGTATTTAATTTATATATCGCACAGCGGGCTGATCGCCCGCTTGCTAGTCACATTGATTACGGAAACAACAATTAATATTCTGTTGTACCAATAAAAGCCTTTAGGCGTAACGGAACAACGGATAATTTCTTGTTGCCCTAAGACGCCAGCTAGGCGTAATGGCCACAGACTGCTTGGTCGGTCGTTGGCTAAGGACGGAAGAAGAAGAAGAATTTATATATCACTGTAATTTTTTATTCTGGCGCGGTGTCAGATAGGTGTGCCGCAAATTTTTAGTAAATTGAAAAGTGTGCAGCGAGGACAAAAAGGGTGAGAAACACTGGTCTATATCTTCTGGGTTGTAATTTTTTTTTTTTTTTTTTTGCCCTCCATGTTTCAGAGCCATATATTAGGACTGACTTGACATTTAAGTTAAAGATTCTGATTTTTGTGCTGGATTTATTTTTTTGTGATGCCCATTAATTTCCCAGTGCAATGAAAGCCTCTCTTGTCCTTTGAGTTCTTATTTTACAGTAATATCACAGTCTGTGCCTCCAACTTTGTGTATATGTATGAACTTACATCGTCTAGGAGTATTTCTTCAAGTACAAGCCTGTTATCATTTGCTGCATTTATTATCATTATCTTTGTCTTTTCCCTGTGTATCAGAACCACTTGCTGCGACCTCTTGTCAGGTATTTTTTATTTTGTCTTGCATGTGGTTTCGGTTATAAGACAGAAGAGCCAGGTCAAGCTGCTTTGTCAGTCCACTTAACTCCATTTTTTGTTAGCTGCTGTAATTTTTTTTCTGAACATAATATATTGCCGGTAAAAAGAGAAATGGAGACAAAGGCATCACTGGGGCACTCCAGGTCTGATCTTTAACGGTTCTGTAAGCCATCCTTGATGTCACGTCTTCGTAAGTTTTCTTTATTAAGTTAATGATCTCCAGAGGGACTCCATAATACCTCACCGATTTACTAAGTGATTCTCTGTCTGCACTGTCAAATGCCTTTTCATAGTCCACAAATCCAATGTAGAGAGGTGAATTCCGTTCAAGACTTTGTTCAGCTATTGTTCTCCATGTGGATGTCTGCTCTTTATGGGATCTGTGTTGTCGAAAACCTGCTTGTTCACTTCCGAGTTGTCTGTCTATTAACTCTTTTAATCTCAAAAGGATGATCCTGTTTACTATTTTCCCTGGCGGCAGTAGTAACAACATTCCTGTGTAATTTGTGCACTCGGGGAAATTACCTTACTGACGCAATTAAACCAGATTTCTTTCCTTCCGTTCTGCGGGTATGTCTTCTCTCTCCCAGACTTTACCTTACTTACTCGTACTTACTTACTTAGTCGTTCCCCTTCTACCGTGAGACTTTACCACTTAATTTAAATATGGTTTTTTCTCTGCAGAGGTGTCAATATCTGCTTTGATGGTCTGTGCCGGAATGATATCTGGACCCTCGCTTTTCCACCTTTTATAAACGTTGTGGCTTCCTTTATATCTTCCTTATTTGGTCTTTCACAGTTGACTCGTAGCTCATCATCTGCTGGTAGGATGTCTGGGGGATTTTCCTTAAAATATTCATTGTAACTCTTCTTTCGCTCTTGCTTATTGGTAAACAATATTCCATTCTTGTCTTTCATGGGGCCATTTGCTTGCTTGTATTTCCTTGTTAGCTTTTTTTGTCCTGCTGTACTGGTACCTTTTATTTTGCAGCTTCATCTGCCTCTCTTGCCAGCTGATCAAAATATTTCCTGATATCTCTTGTTGTTTCGTCTTACTCCTTTGTTTGCTTCCAAGTATACTTCAGGAGCCTTAGCTCCAAAACTTCTGATTTGCTTCTGTTTAAATCTGCTTTCGTATTTTCCCCCTGCCCTATATCTAATAGATGGTCTCTGTTATCCGTGCCTTGTACTGGCATTCTCTTTTTCCAAACGTTGGCACTGCGTTATAAGTGAGTTGGCGCTGTATAGAATTTCCTTATTTTGACGTACATTTATGGACGTATGGCAGAAATCGCAACATAAAGGACGTCATGTGTAATCACAGACAACTGTCGGCACATTTGAATGAGCGGAAATAAGTTATATATATATATATATATATATATATATATATATATATATATATATATATATATATATATATATATATATATATATATATATATATATATATATATATATGTGTATATATATATATACACATATATATATATATACACATATATATATACACATATATATATACATATATGTGTGTGTGTGCGTGCGTGCGTGCGTGTGCGCGCGCGCACACGCACACACACAAGATATTTATACATCTTGACATTAAGTCCTCGACAATGACTTCATGGTACGAGTAATGTAGAAGATAGAGCCGACAAAGGAAAATTACATTTATCATGTCTAAATGCCTATATTGCTTGTGTAGTGATGTTACATTCCGAAGCATATGCAGTGATTGAAAAGTCACTTTCTATTTTAAATTGATATTTCTTCACTGCTATCCAACTAATTTATACGAAACAAACGTCAAAATAAAGACAATCAACTGTCATTTTATTACACATTAACAATAACCCGTCAATAATGACGAATGCGAAAAGCTTCTGCAGCGCGTTGAGATTCATGCTCTTATGCAGACTGATTTGCTCGTTGTGACTGACGCTGTGCTTGTCTTTGTGCCGCTTCATGTTGTCGTCGTATTGCTGCTTCTTCTAGAGTCTCGCTTGCTCGTTGTGATTGACGCGATCGTCTCTTCCTCTTAGCATCTGCAGCTCGTTTTGCAGCCATCTTATCATTTTGATCCATATTAATAAGTCTGCAATACTTTAAATTAAAATTTTGTCTTGAAGAAACAATCAAAAAACTTACATTTTAAGGTTATTTTTAACAAAATGATGAGTTAAATCCGTTTCCGGAATGAAACTGGGTTCTACACCGACTTTTCTTCGTTGAGTGTTACTATTTTGGGGAGAGTACATATACGGGAAACAATACAATTAATGTCTAACTTTCAACCACAGTTGCATCCGTTAGATGTGACCGACGTACAAACGGCGAGAATTATGGATTTTGATTATGCTATGTCACACGAATATTACAACTCAACGTGAGATCCAGTCTTTTTAACTCATGCCCTCATAGCGAGCAAAAAATTACTGCGGCCTCTTGTAACGTCAGTTTATTAGCCATTTTACATTTTATATTATTTCATTTTGTTTCTGGAAATGAAGGAAAATAAAGTATACAGCTTATTAGTCTATTGGCAATTATTGCTGATTGTTTAGACATTTGTTTCATGTATATCCAGTGAATACACGTGAGGATATTTAATAAAAATAGGCAATTAAAAATACGAAGTGATTTTTCAATAACAATGTAGTGTTGAATCTTTCTACGGAGACCGTGAACAACTTCACTGATGCATTAAAACGGAAATACTAACAGCCGCCATCTCCCGTCATAATTCAGTGGTTGTACACATTATTGTCGTAGAAATTGTAACCACCTTCTCCACATACTATTAGAACAACTTATGCAGCAATCATCAGCTGGCTGTCAATTATTTCCTCTTACAATCAGTTCCGCTTATTTTAATTGTTGACACTTTGAGCTGTATTCAGACTTGTTGGTTAATTTGCACTTAGACGAGGTACCATTGCTTCTCAGCGCTGTCCTGCGTTCGCAGACAAACACAGCCTCAGCTACCCGAGCGTTACTGACAAGTTCCAGCATTCCTGTCCGACTAGTAATTGGATAGGTCCGTCCTGGGTTCAGTGTCTTTTCTTCCTCTGTGAACGCCAGGAAATGACTAAATGTCACAGGGTAGTCAAAAGGACATTTTAAAGGAGGCTATTAAGCATATCAGATATGTTTCTGTCTGTCTGTCCGTCCATCCGACCGTCTGTCTTTCTGCCTGCGTTAAAAAAAAAAGTTCGTACGTTCTATCTATCTATCTATCTAGGCCAGGGGTTCTCGACCATTTTTTGCTTATGGCCCCCTTCTGAGCATTATTTACCTCTGTGGTCCCCTCATAGTCGCTGTAAGAAGGAAAAAAAGGTACTTTACCATCTTACTTTGACCCCCAAGAAATATGGCATGGCTCACGTTGAGAACCACTCATCTAGGCCACGGGCATGTGTTTTCACCGTTGCTATTCATCATCTGTGTGGGTAATAGCATCAAAGAAGGAGATGTGCAATATCTTCTTAACATCACCTGCCTAGAACATGAAATTAATGTGAATATTGAAAAAAAGAAAAGAAAATGTTGTTAACAATAAATAAAACGTCCAAGCAGAGACATGCCACAGGTGGAAGTACCAAAATAAAACAACTGAAAGCGTTTTCAAAAACCTTCACAGTTTGTTCATCGCAGACGGGATGTTAGACAGGCTAAAGTGAGAAATCAGCAAACCAATAAAATGACCTAAACTCTCACGTTAACCCAATTTGCAAGCATCAGAAGACATGCAGGACTACCAAAGAAAACAACACAGTAATAAATCCAGGATTATACCAACATTGCGCAATCGGTGTCAAACGATGACATTACCGTAAAATTGAAAAAAAGAAAAAAGAAAATCACTTGTTAAATTAGATGTTTCAATAGAGCACAAAAAAACCTTATGAGAAACGAATAGATCAGATACATCGTTGGAACACTGGCATTAATGTAATATATTGAGACATATGAGCTTGGTTTTTCTACACCATGATTTCTCACCACGCAACACAGACCAATGATGGGCTTCTCTGCGAGAATAAAGGGCAGGGTCGTCGCTGAACAGAGTGGAGCCTACATGACAACAACCTCCAGCATGAGAATGGAGCAGCACTGAGATGGCTTTCAAACTCCATCAACCAGGGCAGTTATTTTGTCAGACTCTCAAGCCATGCTTCGGAAAGTTCAGAACGGATGGCTGCCGCAGGAATGGAAAACATCAATAGAATCCTCAAGTCTTGAAGAACTAGTGTGGATCTACTGTCCTGGTAATGCAGGGTACGTGGTAATGAAAGAGCTGACAGACTGGCCTCGAGAGCACCCATAGTGGGGACGCTGGACACGGATAAGGGAGAGATACTAAGGGCTTGTCATGAGAGGTTAATTTGCGTAGATGATGAGAAGATAAAAAGGTGTATCAGATGATACAAGGATACACTTGCCAGATAAGAGTTCTGGTCTTATGAGAATACCCCAGTCTTAGAAATCAGCACCGGTGTATAGTTGTCATAGAAATAGTCAGACTATAAAGTTATCTGGCCCAGATGGTAATAAGAAGTACAAGACACTTAGTTGTTTCCTCTCTACAACTATCCTATGTTATGTTATGTCTAGGTGAAATAATGAAACAAAGTAACTTCAAACAAAATTAGAATGAGTTACTCAAGTCCTTAGATACAATTAATCAATTTATTTTATTTACAGTAATTTCTTTTTTTCTCATTTGGAAAAAGAATGATGGAATGCAAATAAAAATTATGATGAAATTTACAAAAGAAATATGTAACACACACAATTAAACTTTTGCACACGGAGTGCACAATAACTCCTTCCTCTGGGGAATGTCACTTGAAATTAAAATGTTAATTTAAATTATAATGTCACTTATATTGACTTTCACTGTTGCCTTGACTTGAAGTAATAGTTCTTGAAGCACTGTTCTTAAACTTTTAATATAGTCACTTTGTCTTAACCCCCGTGTGTTACCGGGGCCCTAAAAGGGAGTAAAGAATAGTAACACTGTACACTACCAGGCATGTCGTAAAAACGACTAAGGAGGGTTGGGCATGGGGCTGGTTACCCCATCCCGTAAAAAATTTCTTACCACAAAAACTTCAACAAACATGGACAAGTCAAATAAAGAATATAAATCAACTCAGCCACCCAAGACAGAAGAAGGTCCTCTGGAAAGGAGGCGCATGAAGCAACCTAGACAAAGCCGAAAGGAGTCTGGGTTGCCGACTAACCTTTTTTCGTCTAGGAAAATCTCCAGGATTGGCACCTGGAATGTTCGCACTCTGTGTGAACAAGGGAAAACTGCACAGGTAGCAGCAGAAATGAAAAATTACAGGATTCATATCCTGCGAGACACGGTGGAAATGCATAGAGAAGAGACTGATCACAGGAGAAATGGTGTTGTCCTCAGGACATGAGGAGGGAAAAGCCCACCACAGTGAATGCTGTCCAAGGAAGCACAGAAGGCACTTATAGAATGGGAAGCAATGGGACCCCGAATTATAACAGCAAGTTTTAAATCAACCAAAAAGAAAGTAAATATAAACATCATTCAGTGTTATGCACCAACAAACGATAAGAATCTGTGAAAGAAGACTTTTACACCAGACTACAACGTGTCTTGGACAATAAGAAAAGAAAGGACATCATAATTTTGATGGGGGACCTAAATGCGAAAATAGGAACAGACAACACTGGCTTTGAAGAAATCATGGGAAAGCATGGATTAGGTATGATGAACGAGAATGGGGAGCTATTAGCAAACTTCTATGCTTCAAATCAACTAGCTACAGAAGGAAGCATATTTCCACATTAAAGAATACGTAAAGCATCATGGATATCACCAGACCACAGAACTGAGAATCAGATTGATCATATATGCATAAGCAAGAAGTTAAGGTCATCATTGCGTGATGTGATAGTATGTAGAGGAGCAGATGTTGTATCAGACCACCATCTTCTGTTGGGTAAAACAAAATTAAAACTCAAGAAATTTACAACAGCATATAGTGCTATAGACAACAGTATAATGTGGGATATCTAAGAAATCAGGAAATAAGAGAAAAAATTTCAATCACATGATCCAACAAATACCAAGTACTCCAACAGCTGGAAGATGAAACAGATACGGAAGACCACTGGCAACAAGTAAAAAATATATGGAACGAGATATGTGAAGAAGTACTGAGAAAAAGAGAACATCAGCACAAAGCATGGATAACAACAGAAACCATTAGTAACATAGAAGACAGGAAAAACAAGAAAGCAAATTTAAACAGAAGCAAAACCTGAAGCTCCAAAGCCAAGGCTCATGAAGTGTACATAGAAGCAAAAAAAGAAGTAAGAAGAAACATCAAAAGAGACAACTGAAATATATTGATGATTTGGCAAGGGAAGCAGAGGAAGCTGCACCAAAAGGAAATATGAGGGACCTGTACAACAACACAAAGAAGCTAACAGGGAAATATATGCAAGCAAATGGCCTCATAAAAGATAAGAATGGAAAATTGCTTAGTAATATACAAGAGCAAATGAAGAGATGGACAGAACATTTTGAGGAACTTCTCAATAGACCATCTCCAACTAATCCCCCAGACATCCAGCCAGCAGAAGAGGAGCTACAAATCAGCTGTGAAAGAACAAGTAGAGAAGAAATAAAGAAAGCCATAAAGCTTCTGCAAGATGGAAAAGCAGCTGGTCCAGATTGCATTCCATCAGAGGCCATCAAAACAGATATTGATACCTCTTCGGAGATATTATACAAACTACTTGGCAAAGTCTGGGAGAGAGAGGAAATACCAGCAGAATGGAAGGAAGGTTATCTGGTCAAGTTGCATAAGAAGGGAAATTTACAAGAGTGCACAAATTATAGAGGAATAATGTGACTATCAGTGCCAGCAAAAGTATTAAACAGAATCATCCTGGAGAGATTAACAGAATCCATAGACAAGCAACTGAGAAATGAACAAGCAGGTTTTCGACAAAATAGATCCTGTACAGACCAGATAGCCACATTGAGAATAGTAGTTGAACAAAGTCTGGAATGGAATTCACCGCTATACATCGGATTCGTGGACTATGAAAAGGCATTTGACAGTGTAGACAGAGAATCGCTTTGGAAATTGATGAGGCATTATGGAGTTCCCATGAAGATCATTAACTTAATAAAGAAGACCTATGAAGACATGACATGCAGAGTTCTTCATGAAGGATAACTTACAGAACCGTTTAGGATTAGAACGGGAGTGAGACAGGGATGCTTCTCGTCTCCATTTCTTTTCTTACTAGCAATAGATTGGGTTATGAAAACATCGACATCACACAACAGAAATGGAATCCAGTGGAATCTCACTAAACAGCTTGATGATCTGGATTTAGCAGATGACTTGGCTCTTCTGTCCCATAACCATAATCAGATGCAAGAGAAAATGAAAATTCTCGATAAGAGGTCACAACAGGTGGGCCTGAAAATACACAGGGAAAAGACAAAGATTATGAGAATAAATGCAAGAAATGATAACAAGATTGAACTAGAAGAAACACCACTAAAAGATGTAGAATCGTACACATATCTTGGAAGTAATATAGACAAAGTTGGAGGGACAGACAGTGATATCAAAATAAGAATACAAAAAGCAAGAGGAGCTTTCATTGCATTGGGAAACATATAGAAAACAAGAGAAATCAAGTCCAACACGAAATTAAGAATCTTCAACTCAAATGTGAAGTCAGTCTTATTGTATGGCTCTGAGACATGGAGAGAAACAAAAACAACAACCAAAAAGCTACAGACTTTTATAAAGGATGGGTTTGAAAAAAAATCGAAAAAAGGTGATTCGTCTTACGAGGACAAAAGACAAAGAAAATAGTCTACGTTACGGCCACAAGGCCTTCGTCAGGAAAGGAAAGAAAGTGAAGGCTAGATAGGACACATAAAAACTTAATGACGCTGGCGATGGATATGACACACATTGAGGAAACCTGTTGATAGCATTACAAGACAGTCCTTGATCTGGAATCCACAGGGAAAGAGAGGCAGAGGTAGAACAAAAAATAACATGGAGAAGAGAACTGAAAACAGAGGTGAAAATCATGAGGAAAACATGGAAAGAACTTGAGCGGATGGCACAGGACAGGAAGACTTGGCATGTGTTTGTTGAAGGCCTATGCTCCTTGGGGAGCTAAAGGGTATTGATTGATTGACTTTGTCTTAAGGAACTTTCTTTACACAATTTATGACTTTAACAAAATCTTATATCATCATCTGAATTTTGTAGGTGTGGTAGACCATATATTTTGAGTCAGTTCTTTCTATTGACTGCTTTTCGTAGGTGACTTCACCGGGCTGTCAATCTGGTTTAGACAGTGGCTGGCAAGCCCATGCATTAGGGTTCCCAGACCTGATCTGAAGTATACTCTTGGTGATTGAATGCTTCTCTGGCTATCACAGGTATATAAGTCTTCTGCCTTGCTGACAGTAACGTATGATTTAACCTGCAACAACATAATGTTCCTAGGCTAGTATTTTGCTAGAAGAAACTTTCTCTAGCACAGATGTAAGGCCAGTAAGTCATGAGATGTCATTTGTTAAGTCAGACTAGACAGATCAATTCAGTGACAATACTACAGGCATATATTATCATTGATTGTAAGTCTCCTGATAACTACTCTACATTCCAATTCATTTTGTGGTTCATTTAAAAAAAAAATGTACACCAACAATGGCTTCTTCCCTCAAAGAATTACACAATATGATTCTACACAATATAATTTAAATCTGCAATAAAATAATATTATGTACATATTTACTAACGAGTCAGCCTTATCCTAAATTCAGAATACACACAGGGCGTCAAAGGCCGGGCAGGTTGCACACACTTCAAGATGGCAAAAGGTTTTGTGGCAAACTCTGTCCTTTACTTCTGTGTTTAAAAATGTTAGCGGTGAGTGTCTATTCATCCACTTCTCTCCTTTTTATACCTCTGCATCCTACGAGCGAGGGAGCGAGGTTATCCGTTCGTCTCACTTTGTGCAAAATGTACTGAATCGAGTCAAGTGTGTGTTTGTGCTACAATTTCCAATATATCCTGCTCCTTTATCATTCATCCGATTTTCTTCATCTTGGGTTTGTTACAACCGAAAAATTGAGAGCTGTCGTTCTATGTAATTTTCTTTCACTTCAGTCCATTTTATCTTTCGCTATGGCAGGCGAGAATGCGCAAAACACTGTGCGATTCATGTGTTTCTGCATTTAACCACAATTATCTTTTGTTCTACTGCACATAATATAAAGATAAAGGTATCTGGACGAAGCTTAGGCTCTCTAATATCTAAACGTGATGGTATTATTAGTTGTACTCCATCCGAATTTTCATAACTCCAGTGGAAAGACACACCTTAGCACACTTGACGTTTCCATCTTTGTTACGTTTTCTAACCTACTAGTCCCGCGGTGAAAGGTTCGCGTTGCTTTGATTGGCTGAAACCTTCGCGTTTCTCAGAATCGATTACACTAAGATATTGAGTACACTCGTCTCGCGACAGCGCTATTAATGATCGCCTGCTGGATAATTGCACTGCAATGGATGAATCAACAAGGCTGTGGCTATTGGAGTTTGGCATCAAACGTTGGACTAGCAGAAATGGACGTGAGAAGACGCATCTGTCAAGTGTACAACCAGCGTGCTACAGGTACAATTAGCATTAATACTTTTCGACATTTGCTGAGGGAGACTGAGTACCTTGTCACGGATTGCCTCCCTTTGTAGTAGTGGTCAAACAGTGACCAAAACTCAAGAGTATCTAATATTGGCGTCCAAGGTATCTACCTGAGCGCAAGATTACTCTTGGCAGAGATGTAGATAGATGGTTAATAATACTTCTACTTGAAGGGAGCCTTCACAAGATATTCCCAGAAGTCACGAACAATGTTGCATTGTGCTGAGCAATTGTTAACGCATTATATCTGGTCCGTCGCCTTTTGTGAAGGATTTAAGCAATGGTTTAGCACATTCAAGCCCCCAGTTGGTGTAATCCAAAGAAATCCCTCTTATAAGGTATACCGCTCTTTAGTGTAAATATATGTCTAGGTATTTGTATATAGATTAGCTATTCTGGCTGATACGTTTGCTTTCATACATATAACTGAATCAACTATTATTGTTTAGTTTTAAAACAACAGGTAACACATTTAATAGTGAAATAATCTTTAACAGGTTAAAATAAATATGGAAAGATTATTGGAATTTTGATAGTTATAAATTTCTCATCATTGAGACGTAGGTGGAAATTTAACTTTATACTTAAAGTTTAACTGGAATTGTCCCTTTTTTGCTGGTGCCTTTTAGTTAGCACTTAGCTTGTATGAGTGAGTCCTGCAGCTGTGATTCATCAATTCTTTGATGATGAAAGCCTTCTCCACATTCTCTTCCACTGTCGGCGGTTAGGTGTAGGCTTTTCTCTCACCCTAGCTGCGTTAGTACCACAAATCGTCTGATGGTTTGTAACCACGAACTTGAGACAAATAGAAAGAAACTAATGTCTGCTGCGTACATTTGTTCGCTGTAAACTAACAGGCCTATTGTCAAGCGCTCCACCCACCAATGTTAACCTCTCAGAAGAATTAAATTGCCGAACACACATTGTAACTCAAGGAATATGATGAAAATTCACCCATATCCTTCTGGGTGTTAACTAGGAAATTGCGTCTGGAGTGCATGAATAATGATTTGCCTGTTTTACAATAAAAAAAGGTACATAATTCTCACAAGATAATATGTTACACTCATGACTGCTCCAGTCGGAGTCTGGGGTCGCTCTGCTGTCGGGTTTCCCGCACGACTAGTCAGAAACAATCACCAGCTCTTGCTGTAGTGGTTCATGAATATACTATTTTCATATGTTGAGGTTGCCAGCCTCATATATATATCCACTAGCAAGAAAACATGTTAAATTCACGTTTGTAATAAAAATGTTTACACTTACCCCAAATAATCGCTATACACAATCTCCTGCACAGATTAGAATGGACACAGCAATTTAGGTTAGGTGCTGTTCTAATCACTTTGGTCTGGGAATTAGAGTTAATTCCTCTGACGGCGGGTGTCTCTGCGAAATCACTTGCTGGGAAAACTTGAGTTAAATTCCTCTTACGACTGGGTCTAGGAAATTAGAGTTAATTCCTCTGACGACGAGTGTCTCTGCGACATCACTACCTGGGAAAACTTGAGTTAAAGTCCTCTTATGACTGGAGCATCTGATTCCTAGGTTTCCATTCTTGTTATATTAAAGTCCTGGTCCCTTAAGTTTACTCTTAAGTTTTCAGAGTTGCCCAAATACGTTGAACTGTCACTTGTACGTATGGAATACTAAGTCCAATATCTCACTGGCTTCTTGGGAGTTGTTCGCTGTACAATGCGATCTCTCTGTATGTTCTGTGTCTGGGATTTCACTACATTATATTGTACAGTTTCCAGTTCAAATCCAGCTGGGTTTCCGTTGAATGTTGCAAAAAAATTCATTGTAGATTCTGGCTAACCAATCGCTCTCTAGCACTAGAGGGGTCGGTTTGTTTATCATTACTGATCCCACGCATATTTGAAAAAATATTAAATTTAATATACACGCAGTGCCTCTTACAACAGTGATGTCATATCGTTACATAAGACTTCCGGCCGCACCTCTGTCCATCACAATATTGTGACCGTATGTTTCTGGCGTAATGACTCATGGATGGTCGCTAGTCACATGTGACAGACAAACAAATCTGGTTTTATTCAGCCCTCCTGCCCAACACAAGCTTGGATAAACAAGCACCGTCGCTTGAAAAGATGGTCAGACAGATTATATTGTCGCTGACCGTCTAATAACCTGGCTTAACTTAACACGTCTTCGCGAAGCGTGAATGCGACACGATAAGATAAGAATTACTCCGGTAGCAATTACTGCCATAGGGGAGTGGCGTGTTAAGAGACTTCACCATGCTATGTCCAGCCTAAAGAATAAAAGGAATGAAAGGGCAAAATGAAATGCCAAATAACAAGCGAATAATGAAGAAATATGAAGAAAATAAGTTTACTGCCGGAGGGCTGAAGGTGTGAGAGATCACACAAAAGGACAGGGACATACATTTTGTCACACACCTATGGGTTTGCCCGGGGTGCAGTGAGGTCGATTCTGATTAACAATAACAATAACAATCTACACCGTGGAGAAAAAAAATCCCGATCAGCCAGCAGCAACACGACATAAATCCATAAAATAGAACCGGCTAGGAATGGAGAAGATG
The DNA here is from genome assembly GCA_024509875.1 of Oreohelix idahoensis. Classification (NCBI taxonomy): domain Eukaryota; kingdom Metazoa; phylum Mollusca; class Gastropoda; order Stylommatophora; family Oreohelicidae; genus Oreohelix; species Oreohelix idahoensis. The sequence continues at coordinate 370,458 of JAMPIV010018228.1, read as the reverse complement.
GATCGAAGGGCAGAAGACATTTTAAAAATCACAGCATACAGCACACTAGTCCCAATTTGTGTCCAACGGATCGGGATGCATGCATGCATCCTTCTAGGTTCGTTCTTTTTTCCCTCACAAACCCACCTGTATCATGTATTATATTTCCTAATGGGAATCTAATGTAAAGAATGTTATGGGGAAATAGTATATACACCAGATGCTTATAATTGTTGTTCATTTGTTATAGACATTTGTTGCCATGTCGGACTTATACGCATAGTTTTCAGGGGCAGTAGTAAAAATATATTGTACAGTCCAGAATAGGGACGTGAAAAGTAGGAATACTGCAAGAAACTGGAAGGCACAAGTGGTCATCACCAAGGTTGCCACTCAAGTTCTAGAGATAAACCCAGATTTTCTTCTTTAAAAAAAAACCCAGAAATACCCAGATTATTTTATGCCTCAAATACACGCGATAGACGATGCTTACACAATCTTTTAGTGCAACTTTAGCACAAATAAGCTGTGTGCTACCAATTTGTATTTATTTCTTCATTTTTACTTTATTTTTTATTACCAAAAATTTACAATTATATTACAATAATTTTATTAACACCCTAAAATATGAACTCTTGAAAATGAGATATTTTAACAGTACCATACTTACAGAAGTTACATTAACAAAATGTTCCTAAAATCAAATATAAAATGTTAGTTGAACTTGTTACTGTTGAAAATTGTCACTTGAGCGACTCGGCATCCATGTCGACAACTTCTCCTTCGTCAAGATCATATGCATGAATTGACAACGTGGAATTTTGATTGTGAAGTTCCAAAATCTTTGCATATATCTGCCGATAACGTCCTTCACGCATATCTTCAACCACGCTTTTACTAGGATTAAACTTATGACAAACTCCAACTTTGGCAACTGCTTGCTAGGATAGTATTCGATTGGAAACTGTTTCACACAAAAGCTTGTTGGTTTGTTTAGTTTTAACTAAGGTAACCTTCGAAAACACTCTTTCGACGCATGCTGAGGAGTGAGGTAGTGCCATAAACGTGCACATGAGGTCAGCCAAAACATCAAATTTCTTCTGGTTATTAGCATCTGTTACTTGTTGCAGTCCCAGCCAGAATGCGGGCGGATCCTGATCCACCAGATGTCCAAGATCTTTTCGGTACGATGCCAGTTCTCGCCATTGATCAGACAGACGATCAAGGCTTTCTTTTTCTTCTTCGTTCGTTCTGAAAAGGACGTTTGTTGCATTGTGTCCGTTTACAGCGAAGCTGCGATATTTGCGCAGACACATCCGACTTCAGCACGGCATTTTTAAGACCGGGTTAGCCACCCCTCTTCGATCCCTACTCACTCAGCCAGACTGCAGTGATGCAGCCTGTTTCCAGGACCACCACTTGGAGGTGAGTAGGGTCTTGGTCAGCTCTGGTTCGCTGACGCAAGCAGTCTAGCTATCAGGCTATCTTCTGAAACAACTGTTGGGAACTGCGCTGCAAATTGAATGACAGAAGGTTTGTTGATCTCAAAAGCATGCTTTGGATCCAACAGCTGATGTAAACGAATAAAAAAAAAAAACAACGTCATTGATGTGGTTAAAAACAAGAATTAAATTTAAGTGGAATAAAAAATATATTGCACATAATGTTTTACATTTAATTATAATATAAATATAATGTATAATGCTCAGTGCCTAGAATATGCATACATTGTAAATGCCAATTGTCAAATATAACCCAGATTGATGCAGATTTGGAAAAGAAATACCCAGATACCCAGACGAAAGCCAAAAAACCCAGATCTAGTAAAAAATACCCAGCTGTGGCAACACTGGTCATCACAAAGAGACTGTTCAATTTGAGACTCTTGGTGAGAGGATAGACACTCAAATGTCTGAGAAAACATCATGTATTATAAATTCATAACGTGAAGACGAAGACCATTCGCACACTAAAGGTGTCAGTCGCTTTTTATTTATTAATCGCCAGAGGCAAGGAATGCGCTCATAAAATAAGAACATATGTTAAGCAAAAATATAAAACAGCAATATTCCAAGCAGTATGAAAAAGAATCTTATCATTCATTGCTTCGCACCAACAAGCAGTGCAGGCGGTGCTACAAAACTAAACTTCAAAAGGGACATGCAGCGTTAAAACGAAGCGGAAAAAAAAATTCAAGGAGCATTAGAGGAAATAAGGCATGTTAGTGAGATGATCAAAGGAGATAATGGATGCAAACATCGGAGCAGGGAAGAGCAGTTGTGGGTTGATTTTTAGAAAGAACAACGTATAGCTGTGACGGGTGCTGCGGTTCCTTGTTCTTATATTATTTATTGAATATTAAAGTCACTCTCTTGACGTAGTTAATGTTTGTTATTGATGGTTAGCTCTGACCACCAGAACATCCCTTCGACGTTCTGATTTGCATATTGTATATTAGTTTATTTCCCCTGTGGGAGAGTTATCGTGCTGAAAAACGTAAACATTAACAGCTGTGGAACCGAACCCGAAACGTAAGTAAAAGATCAAGCCTTCTGTTCTGAGTCCACATGTATTGACGTTCATATAAACGATATCCGACATTCACAAAACTTCATGTACAGTTCAGCATAACAATGAATTCCAAATAATACCAGTAAGTATCCGTCCGTGTCAAAACAATATGTCAGATGAACATCATGGCTATGTACATGCGCTGCTGTAGTCAACAGCCAGAAATGAGCGCATGAGTTCTTGACAGCTACAAATTGAATCATAACATGATTCTCCTTCCATCATTTGATTTACTTAATAATCTCATACTTAGATTAATATCCGAACTGACCCTGAGTTCTACATTGATTCATATATAGGCTATATACTAGGCCTCTCCTTGGAAGAAATACAAGACACGACTTCTCTGCTTGACGGATAGCGTAACAAGGGCCAAGTAACCAAGTCACCCAGCGTGACCTTCCCAACGCGAATGCGTCATAATCTTAGCATATATTTCGCGTTCAGTATACCGTAAAATATCGACATACTCTATTAATATTATTGACCCCTAAACGTTGCGCACGGCTAAACCCCAGCAGACGCCGTCATTTAAAACAACACCGTAACAATAGCACAGAAATGAAAAATGGGTAAGTCTTTGTCACCCCAACCACTTGACCAAAGACAGGATTTTGAGGCGGTGCCTGCAGGATATGAGAGCAAAAATAGGAGCAGATAGAAAAATCGCAACACCGCCTTCTTTAGAGCCTCACAGTAAAATTGAACTCTTTTAGAGACACATCGGAAGGAACAAATCATAAGTACAGTACTCAAAACCTAATAAACCAAAACACAAGCGATGTATGCAAATTGAGTATTGAGAAACAGATTTCAAGCGCCGTGGAACATTACTGAGGAGACCACTAGTTATTGATTCGGGAAACATTCAGGAAAACATGCAAACAAGTTCTTATTGCAAATAATGAAGAAAAAAAAAACATGAATGTCTCACCCACGTGGAACATAATTTTTTTTAAAGCAAAACTGCCCGAAGGACAATAAAAGATAGTGAAGAACAAGAAATAAAAGCACTATTGCGGAAACTTCATTGGGAACTGGTTAACAAATAGCAAAAGAACACCAGACTCGATGAAAGAAAATACACTGAAGACCTGACAGAGGAAGCAGAAAAAAACACTGTAAATATCTTTAGAATGATATTAAAATATTATTATTAAAAAAAATAACGTCAACAACAACACCAAACACCACAGTACGGCCTGGAAAGATTGGATAAGAGATAGCAGCATTGAAGAGAAACTGTCAGTCAGATAGATGAAATATTTTCAACAGTCTAAACAGAAACCATTATATCATCACATCACATCAAAGGGGCCTCTAAGTGTAAACATACATCCACCCATTGACATGATATCACACACGCACTAAAATTGCAGACAAATGGAAAGGTTCTAGGATAAGCAGGAATCGTCACATATAAGGTTAACGCTGATGTTTCTTCAACTTCTCGGTACACTATTTCTTCAAGAAAAGCTGGCAACAAAAGGTCATCACAGGAACTGGACGGGTGGGGGAGTGATAAGGGTGGATTTAGGCTGACTTCTCAATGATGATAAGGCCACACTGTCTGGCCACTATGGACGTTGCAAGTATAAGTCCAAGTACGTTGTAAATCTTTAGCTCTGTCAAATACCACCCCTATCGACACCAGGTATATTATAGTTGAAGTGTAGGGTGTCTTATCTGGTTTTTTGTTGCTGCTGTATGTATAGTAGTGAGGTAGTTCACAGAGTTACAGCACATGAAATATGACATGCTAAGTCATAAAAAGGGTAAACTGCTCTGGACGTTTCATCATTTATTTGACGCCATAAGTACAGATACGTTACATAAGTCATAGACATCAATAGTTCAATGTATTCAGCATTCTAAAGTTTCTTCATGGATCTGCATACATAAGGTTCATCAAAATCCTGCAACAGTGTCAGCTGCATATCATCAATGTTCATTAAATAATAATCAATACTCCTCTCTGATGCTGGCAGATCAGATGTAAAAAAATAAGTCTATTATTGTCCGCACGAGAATAGCATTGCAGGAGTACAGGTCAAGCTGACCTTTATAGCGTCCCTAAGTCTAACCCTCGACATAGGTGCAATCGCTGGCATAGCGAATCCTAGAACATAGAAATTGTTCTGTGGGCCTAGAGCGACCCGTGTATATATATATATATCAGGTATAAAGATACCGGTGGTGAAATTTCCTAGTAAAAGAACCTCTCCATTCTGTAACACACAAGCGAGCAGAGATCGACACAATGTCTAACATCTAGGTAGATGACAGAGTTCAATAAAGGAGGGTATTACCTTTCTTCAGAATCAACACCACAAAACATACGCCTCCAGGCGGTTTTTGAATCATATAGGGAAAGCCTCGTTAGCTAACTAACTCACAGGAGGACTATAGAATTCCCTATCAAAATCACAGAGACGCAAGAAGCGTCCTCTCTCTCTGCTCAGTACATCTCGTCGAATCCCTTGGCGGAAGACGATTCTAACCCTCTTAAAGTTTGGACATGCGCAGAACGCATACATCTGACTAACACTCACAACGAAACGATGAAGGAACCATTTCAACAAAGCTATGTTCAGAAATCACGCCTTATATGGACATGGGAATAAAACTCAACCCTAGTTTCAATCATTCCAAGAAATAGTTGACCGATACTACCGTATAAGGAGACATCGTTCGAAAAATGAATCAGCGAGTCAAGACACAAGATAAGATAACCAACGAGTCAACCAACAAGAGAAGGTAACCCCCATAGTACAATGTACTCATAGTTTAAACAAGGGTTATCTGCCTTAGATCACAAAAAATTTAAAATGTACAATTCATACAGATTAATTACACACAGTCTTAGAAAAATTCTGTGCGTAACAGGGAGGCATAATTAAACCGCCCAGGAAATATGTCTTGACTGTATGCAGCAACTGGCGAGATATATACATTTAGCTTTTCGTTAAGAAATGTGTATGTTTGTGGCTGTTATTCGTGCGGGACCATCTTCCTAATTGTCATTTGTGTTAGCTCGCTGTCAAGAGCTTTGATGAGAGATATTATGGGTAGGGTTAACGTGTTATCCAAAATCGTTAGGGCTGTAGGCCAAAAGGGAAAGAGCAGGAAGCAAAACGGCTGCTGACGAGAACAAAATAATAATCAGGAAATATAAATGCTATTATTACACTATGTAGAATACAATCATTAGTAAACATATGCTTAAGAAGGACCGGACTACTTGGTAGACGATCATCTTTGCGACAAAACCAGAACTGCGAACCTTACTTGATTATAGATAGATGGAATTTACAAAAACAGCTCTCTTCGGGCACTTATCATGTACTGATGTAGCGAAAACGAGCAAGACACTCTGGAAATGCCAAGTAAACTAGTTATCTATGATAACTTATGCATCAGTGATTCTGATACAACTTTATGATTACTGCCCCGGACGGGAAAAAATCGTTTTGGGATTTGAACAGAAACTAGAATATATGTACTTATGGCTGTGGGAAATCATTATCTTTTTATTTTGTCTAAATGAGGATTCTGATCAATACTGGCCCGTCATCATCGGAGGATCGTCTTGGTGAAAGGAAACAGACACCATAATATGTACATATGTTCCACGTTCTTGTCCGAGAGAGTCACAACAAAAGCTACTGGTAAGAAGCATAACAGACTGCAGTGTGTTATTCAAGGACCACCTCTGCAATATCGCCGGATTAGCATTATGGCTACCTGTTTAGGTACAATAAGTATCTTGGACTTCAACACGTGATGTACGATGAGAAATGTCTGCAGTGAAAGGACTGGGATTAGATTAGTATTCATTACTTTGAAGAAAAAAGATCCAGAAATCACCAACTGCCCGAAATGATAAACAAAGACATTGGCATTTTAAAATTTTTCAACTTGGGATTTGTGTAAATGCACATCTGCAATCTTTACCAAACTTCTCTCTTAATTAATAAATGTTCAGATATATTTTATAAATCGCAGTTGATTGATTTTATTTAAATTCCAGTTCTGTTCGAAATTTTGTCGTGTAGAAATTAAGAGAATTTTTAAATATTTTAAATTGGTAGGGATAATTAACGAGCTGCATTTCACATCAACTAATAATAGAGACACCCTTCGATCATAGGATAGGTCTAGCGAGAAGGTGACTTACTTCACAGCTCTCATCAAAGATGTACTGTTAACTGCCTGACTTGTCCTGTGCCATGCCTACACTAGTTCACCAGTTCTCCATTTCTGGGAACCCGCAGAGGAAAATTGAAGGCCTTAAACGCATGGTGAGGAGATAATAGTTTTTTGTTTGATGGACGGACATAACCAGAGGGAAGACGAATACAGTGAAAATGAGAGGATAGGAATAGAAGCGTGTGGTCACTGGTCTGATCCACCCATGAGAGACAAGCATGGTGATTGACTTACTGATCCAGAACTATTTTGAGGTTGGTCATCTCCGCTGTTGTCATGTCATGGCATGTCCTCCGGTTGCTACTGATAATTCTATAAGCGCCGCTATTACCTGCCTCCAAGATTGACTTCATCATTTTCTTTTGCAAATGAGTATAGTGTTTGTTCATAACTATGTATACAACTTCTTTGATGTTGTTGGTGTTGTTGTTTGAATACGGAGAGGGGAAGGACGTATGGAAAATATTTTGCTTTCTCTTTGTTTTAAAAACTTATTTTTTAATAATTTAATACAGGAAGAGTAGAAAAAAACGCCACGCCGAAGATAGGGGTACATTAGTTGTGGCCAAACCTGGATACAAATGAGAAACTTTTTTATACTTTTTATTAGGACTGAGTCAGTATTAAAATGTATTAGGCTTGGCCATGTAAGCAACAGATGTATGATATAAACATTCCAATTTATTTTGTTCGTTGTCTGTAGGCAATTTTACACGAGTATTATTAGTTTATATAAAACATTCATATTTAATACTTAGTGAAAAGTTGGATCAATGTATGAACCTAATAAAGAAAATATATGAAAGGTAACAAAAGGTTCCATAGCAGATACTGTTGTAGTGGAGTGAAGTGTTACAGACTTCACTATACAAGGTCCAGCTTTATGAGGCGGGGTAAGGAGCCGTGCTGGTGTAATGGTTACCACATTGCGCTGGCGATCGGGTGATCGAGGTTCAAGCCCGGGCGAGGACATTTGAGAGAGTGTCCGTTGACTGAGACTTGGACTCGATCAATTCGAGCCCTGGCGAAGACATTTGAAGATGTGTCGTCGACCAGGGACTGGCGGCTCCTGAGCCGACCCAGCTCTACTAGGTACCCTCCGAAGACGGCGAGTAGGTGCCTGAATGGCGAGTGGACACCTGTCAGTGTGCAGGGAAAAAGGGATACTCACGTAAAAATCAGTCTCAGGTTAGGTATACTAACCGGAGATTCTTGCCTCGAGTGATAGCGGGCGTACGTTTAAAAAAAAATGTGGCGGGGTGGCTAGTTTCCTCAATGTTTTTCCCTTCCATAACTTATGATCTGAGTCAGGTACCCATTTGCAACTGGGTAGAGTGGAGCGTGACGATACGATGTCTTGAACCCGAGACCTTTGCCGAGAGAGGCCAGCGCTCTAACCACCATGCCAATCGGATGTTCTGGAAAAAAATATGTGAATACATGAAATACAGAATTGTCTGTGAAAGATAACTTACGGAAGCATTTGAAATAAGAATCGGAATGCAGTTGGTATTGTCGCATAGAGAGTTATGATCAATAAATTTTCTATATTCTTTTCTTTTTCTACCCGTGTCCTCTACTTTATTATCGCTCTTTTATCCTTTTCCTGTTTTTCGCATTCGTTCGTTTGCGACTAAATATATTTTCCCATTCTGACTTTGCCGTTTCTTTTCTCATACTAGTAACGCATTTTATTGCGTAATATGTCAGTCCCTGCACGAGACGATATAGTGTGAGAATTCATTCCGTCAGACATAGAGAGCAGACATTTGTCTACATTTTTATCTGTCACGAGAGTTTTCTTCGGCTAAGTTCTCGGCGTAAGGTGTGAACGGCGCCCTCATGCATAGCTCAGAAATAAGACATGTCTGGTGAGGTGTGAAGACGCGTTTGGGCAGTTATGGCCAGCGTCTAAGTTAAGTGTTAAGAGAGAGGGGGGGGGAAGAGAGACCGGCGCTATTTCGGGTTTTCGTAATAGCGTGGGATCCTTTGTCCGTTTTCATATATCTACACGAGTAGCTTAGACTATTCATTCAGTTCTCCAAATTTTGCAGTAGACAGGTTGCTCGTGCTAAGCAAATAAGGTTGCATAGCGAAGTCTTAGTTTGTTCTCGACAATTTGCCGAGCTTCTAGACTACCAATAAATATAAGCGTATAAATTCTAAGTTGTGCGATCGCCTGTAGTTCTGTCTGGAGGTAAATATTATATATATATATATATATATATATATATATATATATATATATATATATATATATATATATATATATATATATATATATATATATATAGTAGTGTTGAGTGATTCAGTGATAACCGCTTATTTCATTTTACTAGTGAGATTCCTGTGCAGAAGTAATTAATTTATAAGTCTGTTATATTCTCTAGTCGACATGTTACAGTGGAAAGCAGAATAAACTATAATTTCTAGCTTAAACTCATGCAGCTGTAAATGAATTTTATTAAACTGCTAATAATCGGTCGAGAATATTTTAAACTAACTTATAACTGCACTGATTCATCATTGAGTATTGACGAAATACGTATGTATTTCTAATTCATGATGATTGATTTTATTAATATAACTTATTTCACGGGAATTTATCGATAAAACCAGCTCTACGCTTGCAGTTTATAATGTAAGTTATAACCGAGGAATAGTATGTATAAGTATTTTATATGTTGTTGTTTTCTCTTTATTCAGTGAAACTGGGGTGGCCCAACTTTGCCAGCGTTTTAGTACATGAGAAATATCTGTGAAGAACTAAAAAACATTTTTTTCTTAAAGACTTGGGTGTATAAAGTAAGTCCCGTCTGGCATTGCGTTGGCGTCCAGAACGACTGAGTACCTATTTCATGAACTTTAAGATTAAATGAAGTAACGGGCCTATCGCGCCAGATTTAATTCTTCCTGAGAAAAACAAGTACATTTCAGCCCGTGTGAAAAGTAATATATTACAATCAATAACCTTTCCGACACTGTTGACAGATTGTGGTGTGACCAATAATTTTACCTTTGATCGAAGTTACAAACCTGACAGTTTTCCTAAGTAGTGGAAACCTCGTGATTCTGACACTGTGAGCTCGCTTAAAAGTGATTCTTACCTCGTGATTCAAGTGACACTAACCTTAGTCTGAACAATATTCACATGAAGAGGACGCTCCCCGGAACATTGGATGAACCCAAAATCTGTAGAGCTGGGATCCGCTTCATTAAAAGAAAGACAGATTAAAGTGTGTGGGTGTCCTAAAGTTTGCGCCAGACGGCGAACAACAGCACGATTGTAGGTAAGAATGTATGTCAGGGCCCTGATGAATGAACAGAGAGAAAGCAGGAACGAGTGACTCTTTTATGGTATACCAAATTTCACCCACTTTGTATTTCTTTATGCAAGGTTTTTGTTGCTAACAATATTTCCCTTAGGATAGATTAGAGTAACAAAGCATGTTCATACCTTTAAAGGGAAATCATTAGACTACAGCAGATGTATCCGTGACTCTTTGGGGCTATCACTTTTCTTCTAACAGGACTGTGGGCTATACATCGAGGGAAAAGATCATACCAATGGGTCTATCATTCTTGTAGCAATTCATTGACTTTATGACTATTTGTATATGTTTGATGTAATTTTATGTGTTGTGATGGAATTTTCTTCTGATAATTAAAAATTCAATTAAACTTAATCAGTGTGTTGGGTCAGCTCGTTCCAAATTATCTATATTTTTCATTGTCATAGTTTCACGTCTGTGCGTCTATTGTAGTCACTTATGTGTGGTGTGTGTGAGGTATATATAAATTAATATATATTATACTAGACGGTCTGACAAATCTTAATCTGTTGTAGATGATAGGCTGACTGAGAGAAATCATCTCGAGGGTCAGAGACCGACTCTAACATATTTCCTCCATCTCACTCGTGAAATGTATTTCTACCTATATCTCACTCAGATAACACCTGTTTCTATTGCTATTCAAAAGGGACCAAACTTAAGTCTTAATTCACCTATCACAAAATCTACGACAAATGAGGTCTCGTCGGTAGGATTTTTTTTTGAACTTAGAATAGGAAGACGAGTACGACAAATGTGGTCTCATCCGAAGGATTTTTGAATTTAGAATAAGAAGACGAGACGACAAATGTCAGCTCGTCTGTCGATTTTTTTTTCTTTATTCTGAAATAGAGAAAGAGTGTGATTGTCTCGTGGATTTTAGTATATTTTAAAAATAACTATCCCCTAGACTAACGATCTGTTTATGGGCGTGCTGACCACACAATTAATAATTGGTTTTTTTTTCCACAGCAATTTTGAGTAATATACATTTGAGTTACAGGTTGATTTTGTCGGAATATATGTTAATTATTGTCTTTGTAATACTAAACGCTGGTAAAGTTTGTGATTGTCTAACAGTCACTGGGTTTGAAGCAGAAAGGTGTTTTGAACTAAGTTAAGGAGTGCGTTTCGGACTATTTCGTCCAGACTAATTGCCTCCCTTACCCGATCTGACTTCAGGGGTGAACTTGTAGTGGACTTTAAAATTAAGGGAATTTTTTTTTCTCCTTAAAATTTTTGTAATAATTATTTTGTTTCCACTGTAGCAGGGTATTTTTCAGTGAGTAATCTTAAACTACCATAGATTTGGCGTAGTCGTCTGCATTAGGTGCTTTATTGTCGATTAATAGCAGCGATAGTTAGATACTATAGTATAGGAGGAGGTATCCCAGGTTAAAGTATATCATCTTTTGTTTTGGTATTTTCTCGCAAGTGGTAGGAACCAGAGTATCCTTTTTCTTCTTTTCTTCCTTGAGTAGTCTTAGTCACTGATTTATTATGGCCGAGAGGTCGAAACTGAGGCAGATGCTCAGACAGGAAGCAATGGAAGAGGGACTGGGCGGCGACGAAGCGAAAGCTTTCGTCAGGGACGAACTTGAGAGATGTGATGTGGAGCAGAAGGAAAAAGCAGCGGAGAGGAAAGAAGTGGAAGACCATAAATTACAGCAGAAGAAGATTGAGGAAGAAATGGAAATCCGCAGGACGAACGAAAGAGGAGAGACAGCATGAGGAAAGAGAGAAGGAGAGATAGCATGAGGAAAGAGAGAAGGAGAGACAGCATGAGGAAAGAGAGAAGGAGAGACAGCATGAGTTGGCTCTTAAAGCTCTAGAAGCCCAAAGTCGGGGGGCTGCCTCTACCTCCAGCAATGGAGAGTCTTCTCCTCATTCTTCCTTAACTGACCCTTCAAACACTCATTCTCCTCATCTCACTGCTATGTCTTTTGCGCTAGAATCTTTCCCTTGTCCTAATGAGAAGATTGACACATGGCTAGAAAAATTTGAGAAAATTGCAACTCTTTACGGTTTAGACAGGTCGCGTTGGAATATGAAGCTTTCTCAGGCGTTGAAAAGCAGTGCGTATGATGTTTACGCCAAACTGGAAAGCAGCCAACAAGACAACTATGATGTGTTGAAGAAAGCGTTACTGGAGCGTTTTGAAATGAACGCGCGCAAATTTTTGCAACTGTTTTGCAACAGCAGAAAGGAGAATTCTGAAACTTTTCAGCAGTTCTCCTCTCGTCTAAAGGGATATGTGACAAAGTGCCTAGAGCTCTCGCAGCTCCCCTCTACCTATGAAGGTCTGGAGGAATTTGTTATAACAGAACAAATAAAGAACACTTTGCTGCTGACACCCGAAGATTTTTAGCTGAGCAAGGTGCAGGAAAGCTTGAAGACATTTTGGAAAAGTCTGAGCGATATCACAATGCGCTGGCTGAACTGCCGGCCACAAAACGTAAACCGACAGAAGAGCCTTTTCGAAAGAATAACCTAGACCAATCTTCTCATGCTACTAATCAGAATAACCATAGAGAAACTGGACCTCAAAACCCCCCTCCTGAAAAATCCAAGTTCTACAAAAACGAGTACCCCACCAACAACAAACAGTCTGATCAACCCAACCGTTCTACATGGCAGCGGGGCCAGAAAGGACAAGGTGACAAAGGGAAAACCCCTGCGCCCGGGACTAATGATCAGAGCGAGCACACCGAGCCTAAACGCATCGGATGCTTGCTAACAGTCTCGCAAGGCGGAATTATTGACAGTGATTCCCAACCTGAGGGAGAGAGACCCTTAACGCGAGGTACTGTTATTCTGAACGGTTCTCAAACTTTTTGTTTATTTGATACGTTGCTTTCTTATGATTGCATTGTCACCAGACACCTGGTTAAACCCGGTCAAGACACAGGAGAGACCGTTGAACTTTGTGGAGTTTCTAAGAGTGAGGCACCTACAGCGCTTCCCATCGCATTGGTGGAGATACACTCTGACTTTGTCAGAGGTGTGATCAAAACGGCTGTTATAGATGACCCCATCTACCCAGTCATACTTGGCGGTAGATACGTGTTTATTGGGAAACCGGGAGAGCCGATTGTGGCAGCAGTAACTACAAGAGGGCAAACCAAGAAGGAACGGGAGCCTGCGCCTAATTTGTTACCTATGGAACTTAAAGAAGCGCAACAAAAGGACCCTACTTTGGCACCCTGCTTTAGGAAACTGCCCATGGCTAAGGAATCCAGACAGCACGGGGACATTTTTTCTAAGGATGGCGTACTTTATCGCAGAACGGGCAAGCCTGACCAAGGTTACAACCAGCTCCTAGTACCGAAACAGTACAGAAGCCAAATCCTAGAAATGGGGCACTCTCTTCCCTTCAGCGGACATTTGGGACAGAACGCCACAAACCAACGGATAACCACTCATTATTGGTGGCCAGGAGTAAATACTGATATTATCAGGTATGTCAAATCCTGTACCCAGTGCCAACGTGTACCACCCAAGCAACGGACACCCCCAGTCCACATGGGTGAAATGCCAATAATGGGAACACCATTTGAACAGGTTGTGATCGACATTTTAGGACCCCTAGAAAGGACTAAAAGAAGGAACAGGTTTATCCTGACCCTAGTCGACACATGCACGATGTGGGCAGAAGCTATCCCGCTAACATGCGCAGATGCCAAGCATGTCACAGAAGCCCTAGTGCAGATTTTCACTCGGTTGGGATTCCCTCAACAAGTGTTGACGGATAACGGATCTCCATACCGAAACCTGTTGATGGATGAGATCGTTAAGATCTTGAGGGACCAGCACATCTACACTAAGCCTTACACTCTGGCCAGAAGTGGGTTAGTAGAACGTGTCAACGGAAACCTCAACATGATGCTAAGTAAACTGGCACAAGTGAAACGTGACGATTGGGATCTTTCTATCCCTGCAGCTCTATTTGGCTACAGAGAAACCCCACATACGTCCACAGGATTTCCGCCAGCCACGCTTTTATTAGGCAGACCGATTAAGGGCCCGCTTGAAGCCTTACTCAGGTCGCTGACAGACCAGAAGGCCGATGAGACAGTTGTCTCGGCCAGTAAATATGTGTCGGAGTTAAAGGAAAAGTTGAAACTAGGATGGGATCTAGATACGACCAACTTTAAGCTTGCACGCGCAAAGCACGCTAACCGATACAGGAAAGTCGCGAAAGAAAGAGAACTGGAAGCAGGAGAGAAAGTTTTGGTGTTACTCCCTACCGGGAACAACAAACTGAGGATCGGATGGCAAGGGCCGTTTACTTACTTACTTACTTACTTAGTCGTTCCCCTTCTACCGTGAGGTGTAGAGGTTTGGAAGAGAGAGCGCCAGACTATCCTATCGGCTGTCTTCCTCCTGGCCTGGTTCCATTCTAGTCCTCGGTCCTTCAAAGATTGTCTAATGTTGTCCTCCCAGCGGACTCTGGGTCGTCCTCGGGGTCTGGATCCTTGGCTCTTTGTTTCCCATGCTTGTCGTGGTATCCGATCTTCTCCCATTCTGCAGACATGGCCAAACCATCTTAATTGGGACTGTTCTACTTGGGTCTGCAGGGGGTAGGATTTAAGGCTTTGACGTATCGTCTGGTTGCGTACCATGTCTCTTCTTGTTACTTCAACCACCTTCCTCAGATACCTCATTTCTGAGGTTTAGATCTGGCTTTTATGGGTTGTAGTCATTGCCCATGACTCGCATCCATATGTCAAGACTGGGACATAGGTGGAGCGGTATACAGCCATCTTCGTTTTCTTACCAACCTCTCTCTTGCTGAGGAATCCTCGATTTATGGCCTGAAAAAGTCTCCCAGCTGCTGCTTTTCGAGTGGCCAACTCTTCTTTGATGCCTCCCTTTCTGCCTATGATAGCTCCGAGGTATTTAAAGTGGTCGACCTGCTCCAGGACCTGTTCTCCCAGCTTAATCTGATGTCTTCTTTCTTCTCGTGATATCACCATGGATTTTGTTTTAGAGCTGCTTATGACCATCCCTCTCTTCTCCAGCTCTTCCTTCCAGACTTGCAGGTTGGATCGGAGATGTGCTTCTGATTTAGCAATCAGAGCAACATCATCAGCAAATGCCAGCTCCGAAATATAGACCTGTCTCATCTTCCAGTACCCCACTGAATACTTTCGTGTTCTCTCCTTACATGCCTTGATGACATCGTCCATAAGGAGTATGAAGAGGTAAGGTGATAGGATATCACCTTGTCTTACACCAGTGGTGGTCCTGAACTCTTCTGACTTATGGTTTGCTGTCCTCACATAATTTCTGCAAGACTTGTAGAAGCTCTGTATAGCATGAATCAGAGGTGCTGGAATATTCTTCCTTGCCAAACAGTCCCAGAGTTTGCTCCAGGGGACCCTGTCAAACGCCTTTTCCAGATCTATGAAACAAAGATGGATCTCACTCTTATACTCAAGGGCCTTTTCACTCAGCTGTCTGAGTGTGAAGATTAGGTCTTGAGTATTTCGGTTTGCTCGGAATCCGCACTGGACCTCATCCAATTGTGTCTCAGCTAGGCGTCGGAGTCTCTGTTCTAGGATTCTAGAGTAGATTTTACCAGGGACACTGAGAAGGGATATGCCTCTATGGTTTCCACACTGTCGATTGTCACCCTTTTTGAAAATTGGTGTTATGATGGCAATCTCCCAATCCTTTGGTATGGTCTTGTTGTACCACGCTGCCTGTAAAACCCTTAAGAGTAATAGGTCGCCTGATGCTCCCATAAACTTAACCATTTCTGGTGTTATACCATCATGCCCTGCTGCTTTGCCCATCTTGATTTTCTCCAGTGCTGCCTTCAGTTCTTCCATCTTTATGTCATCTTCACCATCATTGGTTTTCTCTTCTGTGCTAGTGTTTATCATTTCTGATGCGTCACCATGCTCACCATCCAGGAGTTCTGAGAAATATTCTTTCCATCTTTCCATTACTTCCTTCGGGGCAGTAAGCAATTTGCCTTGCTTGTCCTTTATAAATTTGAGAGGGCATTGTTTTTCCTTCCTCATGTTCTTTAGGGTCTTATAGAACAGTTTCTGGTTTTCTTGCGCATCTTTCTCTAGCTTTACTCCTTACCGGAAACAACTAACTGAGGATCGGATGGCAAGGGCCGTTTACCGTCCTGAAAAAGATTTCTAAGGCTAACTACTAAATCTCTATTGAAGGAAAGGAGAAGGTTTTCCATTTAAATCTGTTAAAGAGATACTTGGAAAGATCAGTGCCGACATTCGAACATCTCCTGACGATCGCCAAAATTGACGAAGATGACGATAGTAGCAGGGAAATTCCACTGCACACACACGAAATCTTTCAAAAATGTCAAAAGCGACGACGCTCTTTCAAGCGAGCACGGAAGACATTCCAGAGAAAGGAAACTTTGGGAGTAAACTTGAGTAGGAATTGGAGAGAGACGGAGGGGGGAGACGAGAGGGAAGAGGACAGACACTCTGAAGCTACGGATATAAGAAATTTATTTCCATAACGTAGACATGGAGTGCTTCCATATCTTAAAGGGGGGACGTTCTGTCGCATAGAGAGTTATGATCAATAAATTTTCTATATTCTTTTCTTTTTCTACCCGTGTCCTCTACTTTATTATCGCTCTTTTATCCTTTTCCTGTTTTTCGCATTCGTTCGTTTGCGACTAAATATATTTTCCCATTCTGACTTTGCCGTTTCTTTTCTCATACTAGTAACGCATTTTATTGCGTAATATGTCAGTCCCTGCACGAGACGATATAGTGTGAGAATTCATTCCGTCAGACATAGAGAGCAGACATTTGTCTACATTTTTATCTGTCACGAGAGTTTTCTTCGGCTAAGTTCTCGGCGTGAGGTGTGAACGGCGCCCTCATGCATAGCTCAGAAATGAGACATGTCTGGTGAGGTGTGAAGACGCGTTTTGGCAGTTATGGCCAGCGTCTAAGTTAAGTGTTAAGAGAGGGGGTGGGGGGAGAGAGACCGGCGCTATTTCGGGTTTTCGTAATAGCGTGGGATCCTTTGTCCGTTTTCATATATCTACACGAGTAGCTTAGACTATTCATTCAGTTCTCCAAATTTTGCAGTAGACAGGTTGCTCGTGCTAAGCAAATAAGGTTGCATAGCGAAGTCTTAGTTTGTTCTCGACAATTTGCCGAGCTTCTAGACTACCAATAAATATAAGCGTATAAATTCTAAGTTGTGCGATCGCCTGTAGTTCTGTCTGGAGGTAAATATTATATATATATATATATATATATATATATATATATATATATATATATATATATATATATATATATATATATATATATATATATATATATATAGTAGTGTTGAGTGATTCAGTGATAACCGCTTATTTCATTTTACTAGTGAGATTCCTGTGCAGAAGTAATTAATTTATAAGTCTGTTATATTCTCTAGTCGACATGTTACAGTGGAAAGCAGAATAAACTATAATTTCTAGCTTAAACTCATGCAGCTGTAAATGAATTTTATTAAACTGGTAATAATCAGTCGAGAATATTTTAAACTAACTTATAACTGCACTGATTCGTCATTGAGTATTGATGAAATACGTATGTATTTCTAATTCATGATGATTGATTTTATTACTATAACTTATTTCACGGGAATTTAAACGATAAGACCAGCTCTACGCTTGCAGTTTATAATGTAAGTTATAACCGAGGAATAGTATGTATAAGTATTTTATATGTTGTTTTCTCTTTATTCAGTGAAACCGGGGTAGCCCAACGTTGCCAGCGTTTTAGTACATGAGAAATATCTGTGAAGAACTAAAAAACATTTTTTTCTTAAATACTTGGGTGTATAAAGTAAAACCCGTCTGGCATTGCGTTGGCATCCAGAACGACAGAGTACCCATTTCATGAACTTTAAGATTAAATGAAGTAACGGGCCTATCGCGCCAGATTTAATTCTTCCTGAGAAAAACTCAAGTACATTTCAGCCCGTGTGGCAAGTAATATATTATAATCAATAACCTTTCCGACACTGTTGACAAATTGTGGTGTGACCAATAATTTTACCGTTGATCGAAGTTACAAACCTGACAGTTTTCCTAAGTAGTGGAAACCTCGTGATTCTGACACTGTGAGCCCGCTTAAAACTAATTCTTACCTCGTGATTCAAGTGACACTAACCTTAGTCTGAAAAATATTTGCATGAAGAGGACGCTCCCCGGAACATTGGATGAACCCAAAATCTGCAGAGCTGGGATCCGCTTCATTAAAAGAAAGTCAGATTAAAGTGTATGGGTGTCCTAAAGTTTGCGCCAGACGGCGAGCAACAGCACGATTGTAGGTAAGAATGTATGTCAAGGCCCTGATGAATGAACAGAGAGAAAGCAGGAACGAGTGACTCTTTTATGGTATACCAAATTTCACCCACTTTGTATTTCTTTATGCAAGGTTTTTGTTGCTAACAATATTTCCCTTAGGATAGATTAGAGTAACAAAGTATGTTCATACCTTTAAAGGGAAATCATTAGACTACAGCAGATGTATCCGTGACTCTTTGGGGCTATCACTTTTCTTCTAACAGGACTGTGGACTATACATCGAGGGAAAAGATCATACCAATGGGTCTATCATTCTACACAAAATCTACGACAGGTATACCTGTAGCCGTCTTTTGTGTAGCTGTCATATTCGTATACTGTCTTGTTTGAATGTTTGTTATTTGCTTGAATGGTGTAAGCGAAGACAGTTAGATATTTGCTTGAATCAGACGCGAATGATATTTTATATGAATGTACAAATAGTTCAAGTCCTCACGGTCGCATCAACACCAACAGTGTCGAGGGAAAGACACTGGAACTCATGATTGGAAAAGTTACAATCCACGGTTTATTTGACAATCACTTTGACAAAGGACGATACAAAAATCTTGCATATATTGGAAACTTCCTTCCTGATAATAATGGTAGGTAATGTTCCATCAGGTACATGGTTAATCAATATAAAGTACATCAGCATAATCTTGAAGGTTCATCTTACAATAGTGAATAGTTGGTTTAACAAATGTTCTCTAAGACGGTTGACCTTTCAAGGACAATCTCTCCTCGTACAACCAAGAGTATAAGATCCAATCAAATAGATATTCCCTCCTATCTAGATAGTTAATAGAATACGACTTCTAGATTTCATAATACAATCATTAATTTGAAATATATATCCTAGGCTGAACTTCTAACTTTGGTTCACCTTCCATCAAAAGAGCCGTTAATCGTATGACGGCAATTCCAATATTCAATAACGTAGATCCCGTAATTTCAATAAACGAGTTTCAATATAAATATGCTCGAAACTTTCAATGCATAAATGTTCAATTTTGATCCATTCTGGTCCCACCGCATGAGGGTACCAGCTAGAGGTCGACTTGAAGAAGTTATGTCAATGACGACATTAATTCAATAAAATATATAATCAATTATATTAATACCTTACTCTGTGATACTGGGGCTATGTCTTGAATGCAGTGAGCCGATCACCAAAGTAAACATCAATATGCCCGAACACAGGGGCTAAAATACATCAACAGACCATACTGTCTGGTAGGGATCCTGCTTCATTCTCTAAGCAGATACGTCATCTGCCTTTGTTTGACAACAAGCGCGTTAATTTCAAAATCCCCCAAAATGTGCGTTCTCATGCACAATAAATTTAATATACCAAACGTATTACTAATATCTTTGTTGGTGCGTACACTTTTAACAAAGACAGGACCTGAGACTGTCTATATTTGTTAAAGCCTGTTAAGGACTTAAAAAGGACGCAACAGTTACTTTACAACCCCTCCTGAAAAAAATTAATTCTATTAATTTTTTTTCTTCGTTAATAAACGCGGAAAGGTGAATCAAATTTACATATTCATGTACTAATAAAACACCCCCCTTATATATACTAATGACAAATGGGATGTAGAATAAAATTCAACATCAATAAACAAAAGGTATAATCAACAAAAATTCCAACCACAATCCATCAATTTGGAATAATTGTGGCACCAAGAAAAGAAATTAAAGTATGAAGGATGATGAACTAAAACAACGAGGATGTGAAACCATCAAACTAAAAAATCAACAAGTGAATTATAAATGATTAAGATGAAATTACATCATAAATGAGAAGTGAATTCATAAGTGATCAAAGCAATTAATAAACCACGCGAAGTGATCAAGACACTTAGCTGTTTCTAAAATTAATTAGTGACACTAATTAACTAAGAGTGCTAAAATAATACACTAAAAGTGGTGGTTTCTAGTTCTAAGAACTATTATACAAACTATTATTGTTAACCACAGTGAAATATACAACTAATTAAGTGATCTTAATTGCTAATAACTAATCAAAATTGTTCATGTCTTAAAATTGTTACCAATCCCAGTTATTATAATCTCTAATAACCTTAAGAAGTTCCATTATCATTTCCGAAAACAGTCAATAATCAATGAAGTTCCGTTTTATTAACATCCAACGACATTGAAATGTTATTTTCCGAGTAATTCTGAAAGTTAACATACTCCACTTGGAAAAGCATGTATCTATCACCCTAGAAGGATGATTATATATATATATATATTCACAATGTAACGTTCGGAAGGAAATGTTGTCCATTTAAAACAAAAGTTAATTTTCTTTACGTCAATGTTATTGACATGACACTGTTATTGTCTTACAATACTAAAAGTCTGAATAATCAATTTCCATACGAAATACAGTGAAGATATAACTTGAGTAGACGTTAAATAAATCATCAAAGTTATTTGATCATTACGTTACAATTGCGAGACTGTCTGTGTAGAGGTTCCAATCTCCGTAGGGCATATTTGCTCGCTTGGATCGCTTGGACACCTAGATAAACAGTCCGCTAACACATTTTGTGATCCTGGTATGGAACGTATGGTAAAACTGTAAGGTTGCAAAGTTATAGCATATCTGGTGGATTTCGCTGACTTGACGTCCTTAGTGTTGAGAGCAGTGAGTGCTTTTTGATCAGACTCAACAATGAAGTGAGATCCCAACAAATAACGCTCCAGTTTGGTAATTGATCAAACTAAAGCCAGAAGTTCCTTATCCAGAACCTAGTATTTCTGCTCCGTTGCCGTTAACTTTCTTGACACATACATCACTGGATGCAAGGTACCTAAGTATTCTTGAAGTAGCACACTCCCTATTCCGTAATTAGACGCGTCACTGCGAAGGATGAAAGGAATGTTTGGATTAGGTAGCATCAAAACCGGAGGTTTGGGAAAACAATTCTTGATAGAATCCAACGCAATTTGATGTTCATCCCACCACCTAATCACGTTAGCTGTGCCCTTCCTCAACAATGAAGAGAAAGGAGCAGTAATGGTCGATAAATGAGGAATAAATTTACCATAAAATTGTATGAGACCCAACAAAGATCGTACTTGTTTCTTTGTTTTAGGAGCGATAATGTTCAGAATTTTTGTGACGTTCCTGTCCTCAGTATATAATTTGCCATGACCAATACGGTGGCCTAAAAACGATATGTCGTGAAAAGTTATTCTGTTGCATAGCAAAAGCAACAGGCAATTCATCCTTAATCTGAGTAATGCTAATATCCATGTTCGGATGTGCAGTGCGGAAATTTTTGCAATTTTCATCCATTTCTTTCATATTAGTAGGTTTACGTTCATGTAAAAAAGCAAGAAATGCTGGATTTACAGAAGATAAAACTTTATCACGAAGCAATAAATCACAAAGACCGTCATAAGATTTTTCTACCTTGGACAATTCGATCCATCTTTCCACGGTGAGACGTATCTGAGAAAGAAAGTCATTAAAGTTCTTTCCTGATTGTGGTAGCATAGTTTTAAAACGTACCCTGTATTCATCTTCCGACATTTGATACTTCTTAAGAAGAGCGGCTCTAAGAGTATCATAATCATTTTTATCATTAGTATTAGTCATATTGAAGACCGCCATAGCTTCGCCTGTAAGTAGCCTAGATAAATGGGTACAATACTGTGTTTTATCCAAGTTATAGGATCTACATGTAGCTTCAAACCTGTCTAGGAAGAAAATCACATCGTCGGATGGTGGATTGAATTTTGGTAATTTTAAGTTAACTTCCCTAAAATTATCATGTTTATATGAAGCTTGACCTTCATGAGTCTTTTGAGTATTAACCTCATGAGCTAATCTAATTCTATCATGTTCTAAATCGGCAAGTTTTAGATCATGCTGTCTTTTCCTTTCATTTTCCTCAGTCTCAAGCTGAAATTTCCTTGCATTCTCCTGAGCTATCAATCTCCTCTCTTCCATTTCCCTTTGCTTACCTTCCATTTCAATTCTAAGTTGTCTTTCTTTTTCTTCCATTTCCCTTTGCTTAATTTCCATTTCAATTTTAAGTTGCCTTTCTTTTTCAGCAGCTTCAAATTTAAGTTTTTTCTCGTTTTCTTCAGCCTCCAATCTTTTCTGTTCTGCCTCAAATTTCTTTTTTTTTTCTCATTTTCTTCTGCTTCAAATTTCTGATTTTCTAATCGTAATTTTTCCGCTTCTAATCTTTGAGCTTCCAACTTCTGAGACTTTTCATATTCTGCAAGTGCGAATATTTTTACCTCTTCAGGAGTCATCTGAAGGGGTTTAGCTTGTTTAATAAAATAATCTAGTGAATACATTATGATCACCAAGTAGTTACTATGCGTCTTCTTCGTAAATATTAATTAATGTCCAATAATTTTCTCTTATCACTCTAAGAAGTGTTACTCGTTCATGTCCAAGAACGGTATATAATATCATATAATTATTAATATATTATTACTTACTTACTTAGTCGTTCCCCTTCTACCGTGAGGTGTAGAGGTTTGGAAGAGAGAGCGCCAGACTATTCTATCGGCTGTCTTCCTTCTGGCCTGGTTCCATTCTAGTCCTCGGTCCTTCAAAGATTGTCTAATGTTGTCCTCCCAGCGGACTCTGGGTCGTCCTCGGGGTCTGGATCCTTGGCTCTTTGTTTCCCATGCTTGTCGTGGTAGCCGATCTTCTCCCATTCTGCAGACATGGCCAAACCATCTTAGTTGGGACTGTTCTACTTGGGTCTGTAGGGGGTGGCATTTTAGGCCTTGACGTATCGTCTGGTTGCGTACCATGTCT
The DNA here is from genome assembly GCA_024509875.1 of Oreohelix idahoensis. NCBI lineage: Eukaryota > Metazoa > Mollusca > Gastropoda > Stylommatophora > Oreohelicidae > Oreohelix > Oreohelix idahoensis. The sequence continues at coordinate 347,225 of JAMPIV010018228.1, read as the reverse complement.
CTTCTTGTTACTTCAACCACCTTCCTCAGATATTTCATTTCTGAGGTTTGGATCTGGCTTTTATGGGTTGTAGTCATTGCCCATGACTCGCATCCATATGTCAAGACTGGGACATAGGTGGAGCGGTATACAGCCATCTTCGTTTTCTTACCAACCTCTCTCTTGCTGAGGAATCCTCGATTTATGGCCTGAAAAAGTCTCCCAGCTGCTGCTTTTCGAGTGGCCAACTCTTCTTTGATGCCTCCCTTTCGGTCTATAATAGCTCCGAGGTATTTAAAGTGGTCGACCTGCTCCAGGACCTGTTCTCCCAGCTTAATCTGATGTCTTCTTTCTTCTCGTGATATCACCATGGATTTTGTTTTAGAGCTGCTTATGACCATCCCTCTCTTCTCCAGCTCTTCCTTCCATACTTGCAGGTTGGATTGGAGATGTGCCTCTGATTTAGCAATCAGGGCAACATCATCAGCAAATGCCAGCTCTGAAATATAGACCTGTCTCATCTTCCAGTACCCCACTGAATACTTTCTTGTTCTCTCCTTACATGCCTTGATGACATCGTCCATAAGGAGTATGAAGAGGCAAGGTGATAGGATATCACCTTGTCTTACACCAGTGGTGGTCCTGAACTCTTCTGACTTATGGTTTGCTGTCCTCACATAATTTCTGCAAGACTTGTAGAAGCTCTGTATAGCATGAATCAGAGGTGCTGGAATATTCTTCCTTGCCAAACAGTCCCAAAGTTTGCTCCAAGGGACCCTGTCAAACGCCTTTTCCAGATCTATGAAACAAAGATGGATCTCACTCTTATACTCAAGGGCCTTTTCACTCAGCTGTCTGAGTGTGAAGATTAGGTCTTGAGTACTTCGGTTTGCTCGGAATCCGCACTGGACCTCATCCAATTGTGGCTCAGCTAGGCGTCGGAGTCTCTGCTCTAGGATTCTAGAGTAGATTTTTCCAGGGACACTGAGAAGGGATATGCCTCTATGGTTTCCACACTGTCGATTGTCACCCTTTTTGAAAATTTGTGTTATTATGGCGATCTCCCAATCCTTCGGTATGGTCTTGTTGCACCATGCTGCCTGTAGGACCCTTAAGAGTAACAGGTCGCCTGATGCTCCCATGTACTTAACCATTTCTGGTGTTATACCATCATGCCCTGCTGCTTTGCCCATCTTGATTTTCTCCAGTGCTGCCTTCAGTTCTTCCATCTTTATGTCATCTTCATCACCATTGGTTTCCTCTTCTGTGCTAGTGGTTATCATTTCTGATGTTTGACCTTGCTCACCATCAAGGAGTTCTGAGAAATATTCTTTCCATCTTTCCATTACTTCCTTCGGGGCAGTAAGCAATTTGCCTTGCTTGTCCTTTATAAATTTGAGAGGGCATTGTTTTTCCTTCCTCATGTTCTTTAGGGTCTTATAGAACAATTTCTGGTTTTCTTGTGCATCTTTTTCTAGCTTTTCTCCAAATTCTTCCCAGGACTTCTGTTTTGCTGCTAGCACTTTGTTCTTTACTTCTGTTCTGAGTGTCACATATTCTCTATATTTTTCCATTTGTCCTGTTGTGTTTTTAGCTCCTAAGTATTGTTTCCATGCCATTTTCTTCTCTCTTATTTTCTCTTTGACTTCCTCTGTCCACCAAGGTGTCCTCTTTCTCTGGTTCCCAAGTCGGACTTCACCACATGCTTCTGCAGCAGCTGTCTTTATGATATCCTTGAATTTAATCCAGAGGGTTTCCAAGTCATCAGTTGTTCTTCTGTGTTGTTCACCGCTGCAGCAATAAGCCCCTGATATCTGGTCTTAATTTCTGGCTCTCTCAGCTTGTAGGTCCTAATGCTCATTTCTCCTGCTCGTTTACTTGGTTTCTTGCATGATGTTGAGCAGTTCCTAGGCTGAGCAACTCTTTCAGTTGTTCGTTTGATTGTTAGCAGGTAGTGATCACTTCCAATCTCTGGCCCCCTCCAGACTCTTGCATCTCGGACATATTTGAATGCGCTTCTCCGAACAATGGCATAGTCAATCACTGACTTCTCATTCTTTGTTGGTTCACATCTAGTGTATGCATGTATGCGCTTATGGGGGAACTTTGTGTTTGTAATGATCAGATTCTGCTCACTGCAGAATCTAAGGAGTCGCTTTCCATTGTCATTGAGAGTGTCTTCTCCATATCTTCCGATAACTCCACCCCATCTAGCATGGTCATTTCCAACTCTGGCATTAAAATCTCCGAGCATGATAACTTCATCTAGGCAGTCATCCACTGTCCTTTGAAGCAGCTCGAAGAATTCCTCCTTGACCTCTGCTCTCTCATCCTCATTTGGCCCATACACTATGACCAGGTTGACTATGGTTTCTCCTTCTTTTAGTTTCACAACCATAATGCGCTCTGAGACAAAGTTCCACCCCTTGATACTATCTTTTTGATTTTGGGCCACAATGCAACCCACACCCCCTTTAGCTCTTTCGGATATGGGTACACCACTGTAGAGCAGCGTGTTGCCATTGAGATCCATGACTCCTTGTCTTTTTTTCTTTGTTTCCGTTATAGCCAGGATGTCTAGTTTTGCTTTCCTCATCTCTTCCACCAGCTCCTCTTCCTTCCCATTTATACTTCTTGTGTTCCATGTTCCATAAGTCGTAGTCCGTAGTCCGTTCCAGTTCGTCGCCTTTAGAATCAGTCCGGTTTTCTCTCTTGTGTTACTCGTAATCGTGGTTTAAAGCAAACAGGTGATTGGCCTGTTGTGCCTTTGCATGGTGGAGGGGCTGCCTCCTTACGGCCTCCATGCAGGCCGCCCTCCTCCTTTTTCATCCGGGCTTGGGACCGGCATTGGCGGAGTTTAATATATTATTAATCAACAAAAATAATTTATGCAATGAAATGTTATGATAAGACAAAAGCAATAGACAATTACGACACTAGTGACAAGACAAGATAGTTAATGACAAATGAAAACAATCGCAGAAATCAAAAAAGTTAGAATGAAAAAATAAGAAATAATTTTGCAAAAAGTGCAACGATCACTGCGATAAACAATTAAACAAGACAATTGACAACACCGTGTATAGACATAGGTTTGTAAACAACTAAACGAAAGTAAGGTGAGACTGGACGGATGATACGAACAAAATACATCATAAAACTAAAGTACGGATAAAATTTCTACGAAAACCACAATGAAACTGGACGTCACAACTAAACAGTCAGGTGTCACAGACAACCAGACACAGTGGACCTAGAATCCTTCGACACACAGGTGTCGGAACATTCCACTATGGGAAGTCTGCAAATAATTCTAAAGAACAATTATGAAGGACCTGTGGTGAAACTGGTATGTTCCCTTCATAATTCACCTACCCAACCTCCCGCATAAAACATTGAACATAAAACAAGTATTACGAATAATAAAGAAATGGACATCTTAAAAGAAGAGCTCAGCCAACGAAAACGGTGGAATAAACAACAGCGTTATCAACTTATCTTATTTCCGATATCGAAAAGTTTCCCGATCCTTGCAGGATTGCCAAATTTGGAAATCGGGCGCTGTGTTACTGAGCCTTAGTATCTTGAATGAAAGAAGAACTTGATTCCATTCCACTTTTGTCCTTGAAAATTGAAGTTCCGTGTTGACGGTTGAAGACTTTGAGTGACCTTGGCCTCCATGTTAGGTAATGTCGACTTGAAGTATTCTTTCGATTCCAATTGCTTGTTCGATTGAGGGCTTTCGTTCCCAAGAATCCGTTAAAATTCATAACACACTGTGCCGCCAATTGTAGCCGTCTTTTGTGTAGCTGTCATATTCGTATACTGTCTTGTTTGAATGTTAGTTATTTGCTTGAATGGTGTAAGCGAAGACAGTTAGATATTTGCTTGAATCAGACGCGAATGATATTTTATATGAATGTACAAATAGTTGAAGTCCTCACGGTCGCATCAACACCAACAGTGTCGAGGGAAAGACACTGGAACTCATGATTGGAAAAGTTACAATCCACGGTTTATTTGACAATCACTTTGACAAAGGACGATACAAAAATCTTGCATATATTGGAAACTTCCTTCCTGATCTTTCAATGCATAAATGTTCAAGTTTGATCCATTCTGGTCCCACCGCATGAGGGTACCAGCTAGAGGTCGACTTGAAGAAGTTATGTCAATGACGACATTAATTCAATAAAATATATAATCAATTATATTAATACCTTACTCTGTGATACTGGGGCTATGTCTTGAATGCAGTGAGCCGATCACCAAAGTAAACATCAATATGCCCGAACACAGGGGCTAAAATACACCAACAGACCATACTGTCTGGTAGGGATCCTGCTTCATTCTCTAAGCAGATACGTCATCTGCCTTTGTTTGACAACAAGCGCGTTAATTTCAAAATCCCCAAAAATGTGCGTTCTTGTGCACAATAAATTTAATATACCAAACGTATTACTAATATCTCAGTTGGTGCGTACACTTTTAACAAAGACAGGACCTGAGACTGTCTATATTTGTTAAAGCCTGTTAAGGATTTAAAAAGGACGCAACAATACCTCTTGTCACTTTAGTGGCTTTTTACTGTATTATGAAAACAACGACATCGATCAACATAAATGGAATATAGATACAGTACCGACAAGCTCCAGTCCATCCAGCTGTAAATGGGTACCTAACTTTGAGTTAGGGAAGGAAAAGGCATCCAGGAAGGGAACTGGTCACCTCTCGATGCTGGACCTAGTATGGTGAAATCTCTCACGATTCACTCCCCTACAGCAGTATCTGCTATGGGAATACCTTTACCTTTTATGTGAGGTGGCAGAAGTTGGGCTTAAAAGTACACAGAGAAAAGACAAAAATTATGAAAAAAAAGGATACTCCAAAGTATAACCAGATTTCTATTTGACAAGATGTGGACTCTTATATCTTTGCAGCAATATGGACAAAATTGGAGGAGCAGACAGTGATATCAAAATAAGAGTACAGACATCTTAAAGAGCGTTAATTGCATTGGGAAACATTTGGAAATTTGTGAAAGTTAAAAAATAAGAATCTTCAGCTCACATGTTAGCCTTTTGTATGGCTCTAAAATATGGAGAATAACAAAAAGAAGAAAGGCAGGGAGTTGGAGACTTTCATAATTGGATCCTTGTGCAGATTTGATTGATTAAAGTGGTGTGACAAGATGACCGATGTGAAACTGATGGAAACAGCCACAATAACACCATTAGAACTAGAGGTGAAGAAGAAACGCTAGTTTTGGATTGGACACATTGAGGAAACCATACGGTAGCAAAGCAAGGCAGTCTTTGCTCTGAAATCCCCAAGTTATGATAAACAGAGGGCAGCAGAAGAACAGACGGAACAAAGAATTGGAGACACACTTAAGAGGAATAAAGCAGACATGAAAACACTTTGAGCCGATAGTAGAAGACAGGAAGGTTTGGCATGAACTTGTTTGGTAAAGATTCACGCTTGCCAGAGCGTTGAAAGGTAATAAATGAATGAGAAGTGGCTTGACTCTAGACTAGTTAGTTAAAAAAAAAAGAAACAAAACACATCAAAGCCTGCGTAGTGACATTTAAATTAATCGTGGTGTTAAATGTTTAGATAATATTTCATATTTAAAGATGTCTCGACCTTCTAGTCTGGTGTGTAAATCACTGTAGTATCGGCCATACTATATTGCCCACTTCGATCTGAGCTGTCGTCAAATGTGTTGTTGTGTATAGCTATGTTTATAATGTCTGCTGTCACAGTATGCCCCATAATATTATCACGGTTCACTATCAGGTCGTCTGTCCAATACTGTGTTTAAAGGGACAGGACTCTGGGAAGATTTTTAAAAAAAACTGGCAGGAAAGACATTTCACTAGACAAATATTAGTACAAGTTAGACACACTTGTAAACATAATAAAGCTTTCAACGGAAATTAATGCCCCAACGACCACTTTGTTATGGGAAGGAAAAAATGGAAGACATGAAGTTCTCCCATTTTTATTATGTTTTAACCCAAAATGAATTCCCAGTTAATTACATTTTGACGTTCAAACACATATGTACCGTTTTGTCAAGTTCAGACACGTATCTGCTGTTTTGTCTAGTTCAGACAGCTATGTACTGTTTTTTCCAAATTCAGAAGTGTAAGGATAGATACTTTCTTTACTTTTGATCCCCGACAATCACTGGTTTTGCACGAACCCAAAATACCAAACCTTGCTTGGGCCTAGCGCGTCAGATGTTTTACCCGACGTCCAGAATATGTCAGCGTTTTGTCCAGCCCAGGTGATGGTAGGTCCTGAGTTGTTCTGTGCACACAAGGGCTGTTCAGATCCAGGCGTCTGAAAAATATACTGACTGTAAATACTCTGCACTATAAACTAAATATTCTTAAACATAAGTATCCATATGTAATATTGTATGAACGAGGCAACATGTAACGTACAGCGTGATTCAGTAGCTGTAATATTATTTGTAAGCTTCAGAACCAGACAAGTGCCAGTGGAACAAGAGTTGAGAAGAAGACGCTGGCGATGGATAGGTCGCACATTGAGGAAACCTGTTGATAGCATTACAAGGCAGTCCTTGTTGTGGAATCCACAGGGAAAGAGAGGCAGAGATAGACCAAAAAACACATGGAGAAGAGAACTGGAAACAGAGGTGAAAATGATGAGGAAAACATGGAAAGAACTTGAGCGGATGGCACAGGACAGGAAGACTTAGCATGTGTTTGTTAAAGGCCTATGCTCCGTGGGGCGTTAAAGGGTATTGATTGATTTTAGAGGCACCACCTCTGAAATTTCGCAGTGTAAATGCTATAATGAGAAATCAGACAGCAGAAGCTAAAACGAACCGGTCTTCCGTGAATGAATGTCTTGCCGATTGGCATGGACTATGATTCTCTCCAATTTTCAGGCATATTATTTCAAACGATGCGATATTTTTCTTCTGTTCATTTGGCCAGGGACCGTGTTTGACACACATAGCAAAGAGTTGGTACGAATATACTATTTATCAGCTGTCGTTTAGTTTCCATACTGATATTGGGATTTTTGAGTAGTGGTAACAGTTGGTGATCACTGCCCTAGTTTTTTTTTTTTTTAACATCTTGTTTAATTTCTCTTCCATTTTCTGTAAAAATGCTTTCTGGGTATTTGAACTCTGGGGCCTTTAAATGCGTGATATTGTTGACATGTATGTTAAGTGGGTATAGTGATCTGCTATTCTTCATAATTTATGTCTTTGGTGTGTTAATCTTCATTTGTATGATCTTGCAATTAGCTTTTATCTTCATACCTTAGACTTTGGTCATCTGCAAAACGTAACTTACTCAGTGGGTTGTAATCTACGCTTTCTGGGTTAACATCATCTTCTGGGTTTGCTTGCAGGTTCGCTTTTGATGTTATTCTGTCCATATAAATGTTGAACAGCAGTAGGGATAACACAGCATTTTTGAACTCTTGTGGTTATATCAGATGCGTTAGTGAGTCCATGAGTTGTTCGTACTACACTTTTGCATGCATGATATAGGGCTTTCACGTTGTCTAATAGCTTTGCCTTCTTTCCTGCCGATTTATCAGAGCATTTGCTATTGACTTGTACATTCCACTGTATCAGGTCGAAGAAACCTCGCTGGCTTTGTTGCTTTTAAAAACCATTGGATCACAGCCATGAGCTTGATAGATAAAAATGAAGAGAGGAATGTGTAAACAGTGTCACGAGGGTAGAGAGCGAACAAGTAAAGTGATTTAAAATTTTAAAGAGAAAACCTAGGTGAATACAGAAAAGAAAAAAAAAAAAAACTCCGAAAAGAATTTTAATGAAAGCAAACACAAGCGCTGACAACTTAAGACGCCACTAGGCGTAATGGCCACTGACTGCTTTGCCGGTCGTTGGCTAAGGACGGAAGAAGAAGAAGATACAGTATTACAACATCATTCGTACAAGAAGTATAACAGTTATGTAGGCTTGAATTTCTTTGCAGTCAACTTTCGTCGGTGAATGGCATGTGGTACATCGCGATGAAGCTTCCAACAATAATCGGCAAGCATGGTCACACTCCACCGTCCTTGATAACGTGACTCCATTACGGCGATATCTTGATGGAATCATTCTCCATGTTCATCGCTGACTTCGCCAAGGTTGTCAGGGAAAAAGTTAAGATGCGAATCGAGCAAATGGATTTTGAGGGACATGTTACAGCCCATAATTATGTATGCATATATGACCTGCTTAACAATATGCAACATAGTCGACAGATTTGTAATTTTCCAGAAAGTTATCGACGATCGATTTGAATGCCATCCATGCGCGACGTTCACTACCATGTAACAAGTTCTCGAATTGTTTGTCTGCAATAACTTTCCTAATCTGAGGTCCTACAAAGATACCTTCCTTTATCTTTGCATCGCTAACTTGCGGAAACTTTTCTCGAAGATAAGTGAAAGCTTTGCTCGTTTTATCTAACGCTTTTACAAAATTCTTCATGAGCCCCAACTTTATATGTAACAGTGGTAAAATGAAGGTGTCTTTGTTAACTAATGGCTCGCGTATTACATTTTTATGCCCGAGTTGCATACGATCCCGGATAGGCCACACCTTTCTTGCATAATGTTCCTGTCTGTTGCGGCTGTCCCATTCACATCGGAAGCAACAAAATTTAGTATACCCAGTCTGCATGCCCGTGAGAATTGCAATGACCTTTAGGTCTCCACAAATCCGCCATTGGTAGTCATTGTACTTTATTTTTTCCAAACGTATAGCCATATTGTCATAAGTTTCTTTCATATGAACAGAGTAGGCGACTGGAATTGATGAAAAAAAAATTTCTGTTATGCAATAACACGGCTTTTAGACTAGTCTTGGAAGAATCGATGAAAAATCGCCATTCGTTGACTATGTGCTCATGACCGTTTACATCTTTGCAATAGCAAATGTCATCATCCATCTCAAAGTATTGAACAAGTTCTCTGTGTCTATGACGAAATTTAGATATCGGAGTATTGGGCGCTAAAAGATTCCATTCTTTGAGTCGCGAACCGAGTAATTCCGCTTGTCCTTTGGTAAGAGCGAGATCACGTATTAGATCTGAAAGTTTTGAATGGTTAATTAAGTAAACACCATCATTCACCGGTATGTAATCTGAGTCAGAATTAGTTTCTAAAGCAGGTAAACTATGACTTTCTGATGGTTCATTTACGTCCAACGGATATTGTTCTGGTGGTACTTGGATCGGACACGTGATTGGATCATGAGGCACTGGTTTCGAAACCGATTCAATATTTGGATAAACCACAGACTTTCTAGTTTTAAAAGTGAAACCATGGATATTTGTCAAGCAGAAGTAACAATCAGTAGTGTGATTTGTATGTTCACGCCATATTACTGGCACGCCAAAAGGCATCGACTTATGCTTCGGCGATTTTCTTAACCAACCTGCCAATGTATCGAACAAACCGCATTTGGCTTCCAAGATTTATTTGCATCATCAACTTTCGAATCAAAATAAAGTTCATATGCTATCTTTAGTAATGGTGTAAAGTTTTTCTGGTTAACACGATCGGTAAAATATCCGCACACGTAACAGAACAGATCAGCCGAATTTCTACAACTTCTAGAAGCCATATTTTGCTCAGAATTATTTCAAAATACAGTAACTATTTGAAAAATCGCGTAACATATGTCATGCATCTTTTAGCAGTATAAAAAGTAGAATTATGTTGCTTTTTATTAATTTTTAATAAGTTATATAGTAAAAATGAAACGGAGCAAATAACGGTTTCCCAAAAATATATTTATTCACAAATATCTTAAGAACCCGACGTGATAGAGATAAACGGATTTGAGATTTGAAATCAGCGCAAGAAATTGACCTAAGAACACTTATTCTTATATAAGAAAGAAAAATGTTGTTTTTCAGTGTTACCTATCTCGGTTTTATGTTGACGTGATGTGTTTGTGGTTTGTTAAGCTGCTATTTTCAGCAAAGGCACACAAGCACACACAATAAATAAACAAATAAACTTTGATTAACTGGACATTCTGAGGACTAGAAAGATTAGAATTCGGATTACGATTTTCTTCTTAACTAGCTAGTTAGCTAACTAAGTAGGTGTACGGAGCTAGTTTGTTGGCTTTTTGTTTAGTTAGTTAATAGCGAAAAAAGGGAAGATTCGTCTTCCTTTATTTTTTCAACAGACATCATCGTTGTGACCGTGCAACTATTTGTGCGCAGGTCGTGTAGACGGGCTGTGTTTACGGCATCAATGAAAGAATGTGTGTGTGTGTGTCCGTCAGCTGACCGGGTCAGTTCCCTTAATGGTTGACCGCAGGTAAATATTTTGAAGAGCGCTAACTCTTGTACGTTTCTTGGTTCAAGTCGTTACAGGTCTGACCGCCTGAGATGGAAATACTTGACCTTTTTTTTATTCTTCCTTAACCCAGAGTTCTTTCGTACCCTTTTTTATGGTTAGTGAAATGCAATGTCTTGTATAGTGCTTTAGTCAAATAATCTAAATGTAATGTTTCAAGGAAAACGCAGCAATGTAGAAAAATAAAATATAGTTTATTAACGTGATTGGAACAGCAATGTTATTGACACAATAATGAAGCACTTATTTCTTTCTTACCCAAAGTAGTGAATATCCAAAACAAAATGAAAATGGAAATCCACAGGAATAATCTATCTAATAGAGTAAAACACAAACTTGTCTACTCAAAATATACTGGTCTAACTTGACAAACTTGTCAAGTTAAAAAAAAACAACTTGTCTTGATAATCTCAAAGACGAAGTTCTGAAAAAAAATTATCTCGCCTAACGACTCCTAAAATCTGTACAAGTCCTGGATCCCTTCAATCGCCCAAGTCTCCTCTTTATATACTGCCCACTCTTTTTTCCCGCCAATTTTCACACGATGCTTTATTTTTCACTCGGCACCAAACATCAACATTTGCACACGCTCTTCTCAGCTTTTCGACTTTTTTTGCACACGACATTCTGTTATTTCGACTTTAGCAACGGAAAAACCCATGACTTGCAACTTCTCTCAAATTTTTCCATTCAATAAACAGGCACTTACTATTTTGTTGTTCTGGGACAGCTTTCCCGAAGCCGTGAACTTGTCATGACACTGTATTTTGTGCACAAATGTCTTAACTGCTTTTAACGTTGTTATTCTCATTATATGTAGTTTTTAACACGTATTAATTGTAGTGTATGCCAAGCGGTCACATCGTTGCAAAAGTTTATACTTTGGTTTATGCTTCACCAAGCGGGCAATCTGTAGCGGTGGCTGCGTGCTCCATAAGGAGTGAAAAAGGAGACGATAATTATGATGCTTCTGATGATGATTGTCATTCTGTATATATCGTATTTTTTCGCCAAGTCTGCATGTTGTCATCGTGAATTCTAACTTTCATATCTCATAACACACTGGTCTTTTCACAAATCTTATTAGTTATCCACGAGGTTTTTAACATTCTTCTATCGCTTCATAGTCTGGCAGAGTGGTAGATAGAAGGATAATGATGCTTCTATCTCAAGGTAGTATCCATAAGATATTTCCGAAGTCAAGAACAATGCTGCATTGGCAGGGCAATTGTTAACTTTATATCTGTCCGCCTCCTTTTATGACGAACTAAGCAATTATTAATTTCAGCTCGCCAAGCCCCACCCTGATTTACTCAGTGGAATTCTTATTATTAAGACATAGCTCTGTTTAGAGTGTATTTAGTAAGCTTACTGCGACAAACATGCAGTATATTTAAAATGATTAAATCGAAGTTAAATTTGTATAAACTCCGCCTATGCCGGTCCCAAGCCCGGATGAAAAAGGAGGAGGGCGGCCTGCATGGAGGCCGTAAGGAGGCAGCCCCTCCACCATGCAAAGGCACAACAGGCCAATCACCTGTTTGCTTTAAACCACGAGTACGAGTAACACAAGAGAGAAAACCGGACTGATTCTAAAGGCGACGAACTGGAACGGACTACGGACTACGACTTATGGAACATGGAACACAAGAAGTATAAATGGGAAGGAAGAGGAGCTGGTGGAAGAGATGAGGAAAGCAAAACTAGAAATCCTGGCTATAACGGAAACAAAGAAAAAAGGACAAGGAGTCATGGATCTCAATGGCAACACGCTGCTCTACAGTGGTGTACCCATATCCGAAAGAGCTAAAGGGGGGTGTTGGTTGCATTGTGGCCCAAAATCAAAAAGATAGTATCAAGGGGTGGAACTTTGTCTCAGAGCGCATTATGGTTGTGAAACTAAAAGAAGGAGAAACCATAGTCAACCTGGTCATAGTGTATGGGCCAAATGAGGATGAGAGAGCAGAGGTCAAGGAGGAATTCTTCGAGCTGCTTCAAAGGACAGTGGATGACTGCCTAGATGAAGTTATCATGCTCGGAGATTTTAATGCCAGAGTTGGAAATGACCATGCTAGATGGGGTGGAGTTATCGGAAGATATGGAGAAGATACTCTCAATGACAATGGAAAGCGACTCCTTAGATTCTGCAGTGAGCAGAATCTGATCATTACAAACACAAAGTTCCCCCATAAGCGCATACATGCATACACTAGATGTGAAGCAACAAAGAATGAGAAGTAAGTGATCGACTATGCCATTGTTCGGAGAAGCTCATTCAAATATGTCCGAGATGCAAGAGTCTGGAGGGGGCCAGAGATTGGAAGTGATCACTACCTGCTAACAATCAAACGAACAACTGAAAGAGTTGCTCAGCCTAGGAACTGCCCAACATCACGCAAGAGACCAAGTAAACGAGCAGGAGAAATGAGCATTAGGACCTACAAGCTGAGAGAGCCAGAAATTAAGACCAGATATCAGGGGCTTATTGCTGCAGCGGTGAGCAACACAGAAGAACAACCTGATGACTTGGAAACCCTCTGGATTAAATTCAAGGATATCATAAAGACAGCTGCTGCAGAAGCATGTGGTGAAGTCCGACTTGGGAACCAGAGAAAGAGGACACCTTGGTGGACAGAGGAAGTCAAAGAGAAAATAAGAGAGAAGAAAAATGGCATGGAAACAATACTTAGGAGCTAAAAACACAACAGGACAAATGGAAAAATATAGAGAATATGTGACACTCAGAACAGAAGTAAAGAACAAAGTGCTAGCAGCAAAACAGAAGTCCTGGGAAGAATTTGGAGAAAAGCTAGAAAAAGATGCACAAGAAAACCAGAAATTGTTCTATAAGACCCTAAAGAACATGAAAAAGGAAAAACAATGCCCTCTCAAATTTATAAAGGACAAGCAAGGCAAATTGCTTACTGCCCCGAAGGAAGTAATGGAAAGATGGAAAGAATATTTCTCAGAACTCCTGGATGGTGAGCAAGGTCAAACATCAGAAATGAAAACCACTAGCACAGAAGAGGAAACCAATGGTGATGAAGATGACATAAAGATGGAAGAACTGAAGGCAGCACTGGAGAAAATCAAGATGGGCAAAGCAGCAGGGCATGATGGTATAACACCAGAAATGGTTAAGTACATGGGAGCATCAGGCGACCTATTACTCTTAAGGTCCTACAGGCAGCATGGTGCAACAAGACCATACCAAAGGATTGGGAGATCGCCATCATAACACCAATTTTCAAAAAGGGTGACAATCGACAGTGTGGAAACCATAGAGGCATATCCCTTCTCAGTGACCCTGGTAAAATCTACTCTAGAATCCTAGAGCAGAGACTCCGACGCCTAGCTGAGCCACAATTGGATGAGGTCCAGTGCGGATTCCGAGCAAACCGAAGTACTCAAGACCTAATCTTCACACTCAGACAGCTGAGTGAAAAGGCCCTTGAGTATAAGAGTGAGATCCATCTTTGTTTCATAGATCTGGAAAAGGCGTTTGACAGGGTCCCTTGGAGCAAACTTTGGGACTGTTTGGCAAGGAAGAATATTCCAGCACCTCTGATTCATGCTATACAGAGCTTCTACAAGTCTTGCAGAAATTATGTGAGGACAGCAAACCATAAGTCAGAAGAGTTCAGGACCACCACTGGTGTAAGACAAGGTGATATCCTATCACCTTACCTCTTCATACTCCTTATGGACGATGTCATCAAGGCATGTAAGGAGAGAACAAGAAAGTATTCAGTGGGGTACTGGAAGATGAGACAGGTCTATATTTCATAGCTGGCATTTGCTGATGATGTTGCCCTGATTGCTAAATCAGAGGCACATCTCCAATCCAACCTGCAAGTCTGGAAGGAAGAGCTGGAGAAGAGAGGGATGGTCATAAGCAGCTCTAAAACAAAATCCATGGTGATATCACGAAAAGAAAGAAGACATCAGATTAAGCTGGGAGAACAGGTCCTGGAGCAGGTCGACCACTTTAAATACCTCGGAGCTACTATAGACCGAAAGGGAGGCATCAAAGAAGAGTTGGCCACTCGAAAAGCAGCAGCTGGGAGACTTTTTCAGGCCATAAATCGAGGATTCCTCAGAAAGAGAGAGGTTGGTAAGAACACGAAGATGGCTGTATACCGCTCCACCTATGTCCCAGTCTTGACATATGGATGCGAGTCATGGGCAATGACTACAACCCATAAAAGCCAGATCCAAACCTCAGAAATGAGGTATCTGAGGAAGGTGGTTGAAGTAACAAGAAGAGACATGGTACGCAACCAGACGATACGTCAAGGCCTAAAATGCCACCCCCTACAGACCCAAGTAGAACAGTCCCAACTAAGATGGTTTGGCCATGTCTGCAGAATGGGAGAAGATCAGCTACCACGACAAGCATGGGAAACAAAGAGCCAAGGATCCAGACCCCGAGGACGACCCAGAGTCCGCTGGGAGGACAACATTAGACAATCTTTGAAGGACCGAGGACTAGAATGGAACCAGCCCAGGAGGAAGACAGCCGATAGAATAGTCTGGCGCTCTCTCTTCCAAACCTCTACACCTCACGGTAGAAGGGGAACGACTAAGTAAGTAAGTAAGTAAATTTGTATAATTACAAATAACAAATTTAATAATCATTTAGGTTTAACAAGGTTTTAGAAAATTTGAAAAATAAAATAATTTAACAGAAAGTTGTCATCACTGTTGTAATGGGATGAAAGTTTATAAAGGAGTTCACGTGGCATCGTTAACGTTTAACTTATCTGCCAATGGTAGGTTCTGCTCCCGCTGATGGTAGACTGATCACGCTTGTCGCTGGTCAAGGTTGTTAGGGCGCAGCACGTTCCCAGAAATGCCATTGAGTGTCTACGAAGTTGGTCCCACGTCTTAAAGCTCAGGCCACTGTTCCCTTCTTGGTCCAGAGATAGTACCCGTGACTGGTACCACCAACAAGCCAATCCTGGCTCACATACTTTTTGCTCAGATGAATAAAGGCACTTGACTTTGCCTCAACACGTGTACTTGGGGGTCGTTATTTTAATAATAGATTCCCTCAGCCTCATGAATTGGGTACCAAAGCAACTCTGGGAAGGTTAAGGCGGCCGGCGTGATGTTGACCCCATCACCTCTAGAGTGCCTATGGTCAAGAAAATATGGGCCTAACACCATATTCCCAATATGCCTCAATGAGCGTGTAACGGGATCCTTTACCCTTTTACCCTCTATGACTCCGTATGTTTCAGTTTCCTCAGATTCCGGTTTCTTATTAAAATGGTAGAGTTTTTCCTCGGCTGTGTAAGTCCATCCAAAATACTCCAATAAAAGACCGGTCTGGTAAAATGGAATTCTGAATTCTAACTTCTGGCGAGGTCTGTTTGTAGTCTTTGACAAGCGATTTCTCACACTGGACTAGACTTGCAAAAAATTGTCAGAATATATATTGCAAGTCTCCCCACGCATTTGGTTTGTTACGATGCTAAGAAAGCGCCAATCGTTTTCAAACATGCGTGTTTGGGAGGGGGGGGGAAGGGGGGGGGGGGACATTTGAAATTATTTCCGACATGGAAAAATTATGTGCATGATGCAGAGGTCACCTCTCCTATATATGGTAATAAAATATCCGATTGCCTGGCAGCTAACTCACCAACACATCTGTAACCTCATTGGCAATGTGTGTCAGATGTAACAACTTATTACTTTGATATAAATTAATGTCCTACGTGAGAGTAGGACAGGAAACGATTATGTCATTTATGTCTGTTCAAAATGTGTCGCACAAACGAGTAATCTCGTTATCTGTTGCTTGAGCACACAAAACCAGTCTCTTTACCACCTTGGCGAAGACGCACCCTTGCCTTATCAGCGATTAAACAAAAACGCTGCGGCGATTTAAGAGTTAATCTGTCGCGGCCAAGGTTTGGTACACAAGAATTTGCCAACATGACTGCCGTTTCAATATGGCATCACCTGTCTACTATCTAAGCAGGGATGGGCAGGTAAACAGACAAGACGAATTATTACTAACAGGAGTGTAAGAATGAAAGTACAAAATATCTGCTACATAGCAGAGAAAGAAAGAGGTGCTGACCATGGAAAAGCACGCAATTAGTCAGTACAACAAATTAAAATGAGTACTGCCGGAGTGAAAGAGAGATCGAGAAGTGGTCGCCCCAAATCCATCTTGTGACAACTTTCTAAAGAATAACAACCGGCTGTGGTGGGTTTATATGTTATTTATGTTAATTATTATTAATTGTCTACAGAGTGAGGTCCAGCTATGTAAGTCCCTGAGTCTAATAGTTGATGATGATGTATTCTCAGGGTACCTAACTGCTACCACCCTATGATCTCACTCTGCGAAATATTTTAAGTCTATTAATTTATATGGCTACGTGTCTAGGGAAATGTATGTGTGATGTATGATAACAAATTTAACACAACTGTAACTCAATCTAATAAACTCAAGTAAGACAGTGGTTAAAGTTATAGGATTAATTTACAATTTTAATTTCCTGACTCTCAAATGTTTTGAATCAGGAAGGTTAAACTCAAAATAAATGTGGTTATGTACACAGGTAAATACAGTGGATGGACATCTTGTCCATAAATGCTATTATTTAAAATGTTTCTGTACTTGTATCCCTGGCTGTAGTAACAAGGTATTAAGAAGGGTCACTAGTTGGAAGAACTGTTCCTTTCATCATGTCACTAGAACGTTTAATTACAGTGTGGAGGTTAACAATGAAATGAGAAATCATTAGCCCTCAAAACGAAGGCTTATCTTTCAATCCGTGGCAAGTAGGTGGTTGACTAGAAATATGACACTTTCTGTTCACACGTGTCTCAGCTGGAGTCAGCTTTTGCAGTTAGATTTCACAATACAAGCAACAGGTAAGTTGCCTCGTACACTGCCTCTCCCGGTTTTGTCTTACTGGTTACTCGTTGATGCAACCCTGCAACAATGAACAATGCCTCCCTAAATACACTTCATATACACATCTCCACACCTAATAAATAAACATCGTTAAACATTCGTAGTGATCAGCCCAAGTGCTAATCAATAGCTACAGTTCCTAATTGTATTGTGACTTCTTCTCAATCCGTGGGTATCTGCTCTTTCCCACATGGCTTCAACGCCTCTGTCACTTAGACTTTAGTTATCTTTTATATCATCAGCTGGGATACACTCTTTTCTTTTTTTTTTCTTTCTAATGATCTGTTAACTCTGGTAGTATGACTTCCTATTTAATCTAAAAGAGTTATTGGAACACTGTGGCCTGTAGAGAACTGCCAGTAGCTTTCTGGTCTTATAGTCAAAATATTTTGTTATGCATGGCAATATTCAAACACCATTTACACTTTGTTTTTCTGCTTCAATAGTCTGCTTAGGCATGCATGTGCTCCCTTAGGATGTCATAAGCTTCCACAATAGCAATGTCGCACAACACAAAATTTGTGGGCGCCCTATCTGGGTTAGCCTCTACACATTAATAAGAATATTAATAAAAGCATTTATCTTACCGCAATCAATGAAATAATACACTAGTATAGATTAACTGTCAATCAATGGGCACAAATCTTGATCGCCGCCGTCCAGACGCAAAGGCAATGGGTCACACACAAGGCTTTGCTACTGTTCTTAATCTGACTAGGTGAATAAATATTCTTCAAGTGGCAGCGTTCGCTTGGCCACCCTTTAGTTTTATCTCTTCCCTTTTCAATATCAGTACCCAATCAAATTTGAATCCAGCCAATTTGACCTTTTTTTTCACAGATGCGTTAGAAAGTGTAACATCCCAAGATTTTCAAAACCGAGCAGTTATCAGCGCGTTTGTCTGCCTGTCTCAATTTCTTATTTCTACAATATCTCTGTTATTAATTGTGCGATTTTAAAGGTGAAAAGTGATTATTAAATGGCCCACTGTCCTTTTTCTATCCATTATAACTTCATATGCTTCGTTATCTTCGTTTCCATCGGTGTACTTTTCCTCTTTATTTATTCCAACTACAATACTTTTCTATAAGGCAAGGTAATTCATTATAAAGAATAATATGATCTTTTAATAAACAATATTATCATAACTTTTCAAACATCCCTTTTTATTTCTGTATTCTTCTTTCTTTCCGAAGAAATAATTTTCTGAGTTTCCTCTTTTCTTCCCCCCCCCCCCCCCCTTTTTTTTCTCTGCACACATGCGTTAGTCGTTTCAGTTGCCAAGTAACAAGTTAGGCTAAATTTTGTCACTTTAAACCACCCCTTTCCCTCTCTCCTTGTATTTTCAAGACGGTGGCGATTTGGACCGATGCCAAGCTGTCTATCCATCGTTCAAAACAATTAGTACGGGTGTAGAAAAAGTGGGGTTTGGTAGGTGAGACTTGCCCGCTCGCTAACAAATATTCAAATATTTGCCACGCATCTTGTGTTTCAAGAAACGGGGCCTAACGACACACTGTCGCATGTTGTACTATTAATAGATTCTAAGAATGCGTTAGTTAGTTTTATTTTACTTGGCTTTCAACCAAGGTCAAATACAGAATTTATTCATAGATTTTTAAACGAGGAAAAAAAAATATAAATGAGAGCGGGGGGTAACAGGGAGTATTTTATCACACCGGCCTCAGATAAAAGGATTATTAAACTGGTTAACATAGCAACCATCTCATATAGGTTGAATTGTAGAACTGCAGTTTAATGTGCGGAGCTTTGTTTGCAACTGGAAAAAGGCCAGAAATGATATGGTGCCCATTCCCATTCATTAGCAAAATTGTTCCTTTTTTTTTTTTTTTAAATTCCCAATTTCTACTTAGGTTATGTTTTCCTTTTTTTGACACAACGCATAACAAGTTACCAATTTCACTGCTACCATTTTACTGTCTGCTCAACAAAGGAAGAGAGTTCGCGATCATATTCCGTTGATTACAAAATGTCAGTGTAGAGGAAATATAGCGCTTGAAGACGATTCTGTGATATCCTTGATAATAGATACTTTTTTAATCGTTATAATGCAGAGATACATCTTTCAGTAAATCAGTTTGGAACTAGTGTCCATACTAGTTTTGACAAAACAGTATTCTCGTAAGGAAATATATATTTGTGTGCTTGCTTTAGAATCCTAAAATTTATAATAGGGTTTTACATGATTTTGTTAACCCAAGATAATGAAATCAGAGATGTGCACACTCTTCAACAAAAGATATTTCTAGATCGAGTTATTAACTGGTATATAATTGATTGCCCCGTGTAGTTCTCGTGGGGTCTCTGATGAGACAAATAAAGAATAGGATTACTGATTCCTCAGGCATGTTGTACACAGGCGACTAGTAAACGGTTATGTGTGTGTATGGCTGGCAACCTCATCATACAAAACAGACTGCTACAGCAACTATAGCTGCAAGAGCATGTGAATGCTTGGTGTAGGCTTCCTGTAAGGCTACCAGCAACAGTGGTGTCCCCGTGCTTCGTAAGGCGCAAAAGGGAAAATGAGGACGTGATTTCTTGTAGCCAGCTGCTAGTTGCATTCGTGTTGCTGGTTTGAAGAAAAAAAATAATTTTCCAAAGAAAATGTATAGCCAGTTTCAAATTTAAGCAGTAAAATATTTTAAGATAAATGCCCACCTTTATAAAACTGTTCTCATAGGTTTAGAGTTTCACAATCTGTTTCGATTCCTCACATCATACTTGTCTTTTTCTTGCACTTTTTGTACTTTATGGGACTTTGTTTTTTAATGAACATGCCTACAAAGAACAGTATACGTCTCAGGCATTAGTTACATATTTGATTAAGCTCCATTGCCGTGCTGATATCTACGTCAGCAGCTGGAGGGATTTGCTTACAGCAACAGCTCGGTCAGAAGTCTCAACGACCTCTTTTGACGCTGTGATTTACGGTCGGCAGTGTAACGGACACCAGACAGCTAGAGAATCGCGTCTGCCTTCGGTTGGCTAACAGTCGGCTCTCCACAAATCTATACTCTGTGTCTTAATTAAACTTTAATGATTCTACGTTCTGAGAAGTTTAATTTTTCAGTCAACATATTTGCACCTTGAAAAGTATGTTTCGATCTTGAAATTTTGCTGCCCGCGAGTTCCGTGGGTCATTGCGCACCTTGAACATGTGCATAATTACTTGCATTTCTGAATTACCGGTAAATCAGATATTACCATAGTGCAGTGTTTCTCAAGCAGTGTGCCGCGCCACACTAGTGTGCGGCTGCGCCTTGTTTCTCAAGCAGTGTGCCGCGTCACACTAGTGTGCCGCCGCGCCTATCAAAGTGTGCCGCAAAAGGTTTGTAAATTTACTATGTGAAGTATAACTTTAGTGATCATGTAATATAAAACTGATCTTACGGCTTTCATTCAATAATAATTGGAGCCATTAACTGCTTTGAACAAAAGTAGATAAAAGGCCTACTTTTAAATTATTTCAAACAATTAAAAGAAAATCGAATTGAGAATTTTCTTTATTCTAAAGTACCCACAAATTAGTGTATTTAATTTAGTATATATCACTGCAATTTTTTATTCAGGCGCGGGGTTAGACAGGTGTGCCGTAAATTTTTGGAAAATTGAAAAGTGTGCCGTGAACACAAAAAGGTTGAGAAACACTGCTATAGTGACAGAAATGCTTACACTACAGTAGCCGGAGAGCCCCCACCAGCAGAGGGCGATGATGAAGGGCTTTCTGAATGAGCAATTAAATTACGAATTATTGTAATACTTGTTTACCGGTCAAAGTTTTTTTTTAACGTTATATCAAAGTCGGACGTTTCTTAAATGATTTAGATTCTTTAAGCAAAGTTCAGCATATTTAATTTTCATAAAATTAAGTATATGGGATGTTGCTTCAAGAGACTTTGTGTGTGTGTATGTGCATATTCATATACATAGTACAATCAAAGAAACATACATACATACGCACATATAATACAGACAAACAGGCAGACAGAGAATATTTTATTGATAATTTTATACTATGTTATTTTTTAGCAATTAAATTACGAATTATTGTAATATTTGTTTACCTGTCAAAGTTTTTTTTAACGTTATATCAAAGTCGGACGTTTCTTAAATGGTGCAGATTCTTTAAGCAAAGTTCAACATATCTAATTTTCATATAATTAAGTGTATGGGATGTTGCTTCAAGAGACTGTGTATGTGTATATACATGTATATAGTACAATCAAAGAAACATACATACATACTACGCACATATACACATATAATACATACATACAGACAGACAGGCAGGCAGACAGAGAATATTTTATCGATATCTTTATACCATGTTATTTTTTTTTTTTTTTACAGTGGAAGATGTGGCAAGGAAAATTGTCTCTAGGGTGACTACCACTTCTGAGAAGGAATTTACACCCCTTGGTAGCTGCTTAACTAATTCTTCATTATCTGAACGACTTCACTGGGCCCAGTCCTGATTGACTAGAAGACCTTAATTTGCGAATCTTACACATCTCACTCTGGCACTGAATCTATAAGGTGATCAATTCTAAATGTAGGGAGACTTGTACTCGATTTGTAGAACACGGAGTCTATTCTGGCTAACTACAGGGACAAGTGGGACAGATTAAATAATGGGAGGCATCATAGGTTGTCGGCAATTGAAAGAAAGGAATAAAGTGAAGGAAGATACGCAGTTTGGAGAAAGAAATACGAGTTTCTAATTGACGATATTCGGAACCAATAGAGCCTGTACACAGAACAAGAAATGCAGCCTCCAGTTTTAAATATCGTAAAGTTTTATAGCTACATTTTGGTCTTATTTTATACCAGTGCTCATTCAAACCAGAATTGACGCATATGTTAATGTAAAGCCGCTAAAACTTTGGCTTATACACATTACGTTTTCGTTGTGAGTCAGTAATCATCAAAATGGCATTGCAGAGCTTCGCCGAGGTACAGGTCGGCGGGTTAAACTTTACTAACGGCAGTATTGCCATCTTGGAATCTTTCAACAGTAATATTATTCACAACGCTAACAACTTAAGCTCTCATGAACCTCCGTCGGCAACTGCCTTGAATCAATAATATGATCGTTCTCGTGTCTTACTTCATGATGGAATGGACAATGGGACTGGCCATTTGTGAGATGGTCATGCATTTTACTGTACTTCTTATGGGATCATCTCTATGGCATACAGGCCTGATATCCATACACCGCCTTATTGTTGTATGCTTCAATAACTTTTATAAAAAAATCTCAAAGAAGGCCTACACAATCTTCGTTCTGTCATTTGCTAGAATCGTCCCACTTTTGTTCTTGATCAACCCCCACCTTGGTAGGATGTCTCAGTTTCAGCCAAAACTTATACGTTGTTTAGCCAGGAAAGAGTTTGCGTTGTATACCATGTTGGTTAGCGTCACTCTGCAAATGCTGCCATCCATCATCCTCATAGTTTGTTACATTGCTATTTTTATAAAGGTGTTTCGCTCATCTAGTGCCATCAGAGGTACCCGCAAACGAGAATGGCTCCGGCGGGAGATTCAGGTCACCAAGATGTTCGGTATGGTGTTTTTGCTAATCATCTTAGGCTATCTTCCATACGGTATCGTTCGCTTCATCGACCGTAAACTAGAGCTAAGCGCTGATTTCTATGTGGGAATATCTGTTGTTTACGCTGTTGCCAACAGCTGTAATCCAATCATTTACGGCGTGATGGACAGAAAAATTCGACGCTATTGTTTCCGGACATTGGGTCTAGAAGAGATGTGCATGAAAAGTGAGCAACAGGTGAAAAAGAAGATCAGCATGAGAGCTAATGGAGAGTCAGACGTGGCAACGGAAACAACAGCCACCCCCACACCAGGAAAAGGTATTGTCCCTGCGTCTTTGACACCGCCACCGTGCCAAGTTTGACTACGCTCGGGGGAGAACTTTCATACAACAACGCCAGCCACAGACTTTTATCGGTTTAAAGAATCTACATATGATTCTGAAGGGACCGATGCCTTGGACCCCAGTAGGAACATTAACTGCAGTGATGCTGCACTTGTGTTACCCCATGGAGAAAGCAAGTCTTCTAAGTCCGGACTAACGCATGAACGGACTAATGCAAAAATAGTCCATTATAGTACCCAAGTACCTTCAGTAGACGATTTCTCCGACATAGCAACCATTTTGGTAGCTGCTTATTCCGATGGAATGACGTCATCAGTATTTATGGATAGTTCTAATGGCTCTAGTGAAACGACGATTTGGCCTTATAGATCCACAGGACACTTGAGAAAATCAGAGGAAGATTTGATCACTAGAAACTGTAGTCATGGAGTCACTAAAACTGATGTTAAGGCGGATTCACTGTCTGATCTCCTGCACGGAACTTTGATTGACAGCGACTTTTGCTACGTCAAAAGTATTGTTATGTTTGGAGGGTCCATCTCAGCTCCAACTTTAACGGAAGTGGCTGCATTGGAAACGTTTATCCCGATACATAAAGCAGGTTCTAGTGCTAATAACAGAAAAATGCCAAAAATAATCGTCAACAAACCTTCCGACGACGAGGAAGACGACTGTAATGACGCATTTGACTTTAATCTTGATGAGTATTATGAGAGACAAGTCGTTCTGAGTGAATGGGAGGAAATTTGTAGAGATCTTAGAGTGACCGAGTTGTAAAAATAGGAGAAAATAACAGCTGCTTATGTTGGACAGCATGTTGCTTGTTTGTTTTTATGTAGAAATATGGACGTGCTTTTCGTATACATATATAAACACTCCTGAAGTTACGTGCGACATTAATAGGCTTGTAACCAGTATGGGAACCTAATTCGCTGTTGAAAATGTATTAAGATGGCGAAATTTCCTATACCGAAAGACTATTCCCATCAGTGCCTCTGGGGAAAGTGTTAACCCTACGAAACGTGAGTTATCCAGAAATCGCAAAAATATATAATACCATAGAGGACTTTAGAAAGTCTTTCTCTTTAATAACCTACGTACTTATTTAAAATGGTTATGGAGAAAACAAACATGTACGTTTTTTGTTTTGTTTTTTAAATAGGTTAAATAGGCTTTATCTGCAGCTATAGTTAATGCATCAGTGAGGTGGTGATAATTAACAATACTGTTTACAATATACACCGCACCTTGCAATGAAATAAACAATAAACATCACAAATTGAAATGAAACCACGCTTTTGCTATTAGAAGAAGGCTGTGTGGGACGAAGAGGAAAAGAAGCGAGAGGGGGCTTTGGCAATCATTTTGATTGAAAACGACAGATGTAAAAAGGCAGAAGAATAAATCTGAGACTTGTCCATGTCATCAATCTCCACCTCGGTTGTAGCAGCCTTTAAAAGGGAGAATGTAACGTGACGCTCAGTGTGTAGGTAGTGTTAACATTTGATATGAAAACACAAATTTGACTTTCTTTTTTTTTACCACTTTTTAAATCGAGAAATTAGTAAGATTCCGGGAGCACATTAGGAACTTGCGTAGTTTTCAATCCCCTTGTAATATTTTTGTCGACATCATCTATAATGATTTTAAAAAGACACTAATTCGGTTTTGAACAAGTGTTCAGCTATCCTTAGAAAGCACCTGCCTTCTACTTCTTCTTCTTTTGTTTTCTTTGTTATGTCTATTAATTGTTCTTTGTTATGTCCATTAACTGTTCTTTGTTATGCCTATTAATTGTTCTTTGTTATGTCTTAATTGTTCTTTGTTATGCCTATTAATTGTTCTTTGTTATGTCTATTAATTGTTCTTTGTTATGTTTATTAATTGTTCTTTGTTATGCCTATTAATTGTTCTTTGTTATGCCTATTAATTGTTCTTTGTTATGCCTATTAATTGTTCTTTGTTATGTCTTAATTGTTCTTTGTTATGCCTATTAATTGTTCTTTGTTATGCCTATTAATTGTTCTTTGTTATGTCTATTAATTGTTCTTTGTTATGCCTATTAATTGTTCTTTGTTATGTTTATTAATTGTTCTTTGTTATGTCTATTAATTGTTCTTTGTTATGTCTATTAATTGTTCTTTGTTATGTCTATTAATTGTTCTTTGTTATGTTTATTAATTGTTCTTTGTTATGTCTATTAATTGTTCTTTGTTATGTCTATTAATTGTTCTTTGTTATGTCTATTAATTGTTCTTTGTTATGTCTATTAATTGTTCTTTATTATGTCTATTAAAATTTTCTTTGCTATGTCTATTAATTGTCTTTGTTATGTCTATTAATTGTTCTTTGTTATGTCTATTAATTGTTCTTTATTATGTCTATTAAAATTTTCTTTGCTATGTCTATTAATTGTTCTTTGTTATGTCTATTAATTGTTCTTTGTTATGTCTATTAATTGTTCTTTGTTATTTCTATTAATTGTTCTTTGTTATGTCTATTAATTGTTCTTTGTTATGTCCATTAATTGTTCTTTGTTATGTTTATTAATTGTTCTTTGTTATGTCTATTAATTGTTCTTTGTTATTTCTATTAATTGTTCTTTGTTATGTCTGTTAACTGTTCTTTGTTATGTACATTAATTGTTCTTTGTTATGTCTATTAATTGTTCTTTATTATGTCTATTAAAATTTTCTTTGCTATGTCTATTAATTGTTCTTTGTTATGTCTATTA
Organism: Oreohelix idahoensis; assembly: GCA_024509875.1. Taxonomy (NCBI): domain Eukaryota; kingdom Metazoa; phylum Mollusca; class Gastropoda; order Stylommatophora; family Oreohelicidae; genus Oreohelix; species Oreohelix idahoensis. Next base: position 321,281 of record JAMPIV010018228.1, on the reverse strand, counting down.
ATTGTTCTTTGTTATGTCTATTAATTGTTCTTTGTTATTTCTATTAATTGTTCTTTGTTATGTCTATTAACTGTTCTTTGTTATGTCCATTAATTGTTCTTTGTTATGTTTATTAATTGTTCTTTGTTATGTCTATTAATTGTTCTTTGTTATGTCTATTAATTGTTCTTTGTTATGCCTATTAATTGTTCTTTGTTATGTCTATTAATTGTTCTTTGTTATGCCTATTAATTGTTCTTTGTTATGCCTATTAATAGTTCTTTGTTATGTCTATTAATTGTTCTTTGTTATGTCTATTAATTGTTCTTTGTTATGTCTATTAATTGTTCTTTGTTATGTGCATTAATTGTTCTTTGTTATGTCTATTAACTGTTCTTTGTTATGTCCATTAATTGTTCTTTGTTATGTCTATTAACTGTTCTTTGTTATGTCCATTAATTGTTCTTTGTTATGTCCATTAATTGTTCTTTGTTATGTCCATTAACTGTTCTTTGTTATGTCCATTAATTGTTCTTTGTTATGTCTATTAATTGTTCTTTGTTATGTCTATTAATTTTTCTTTATCATGTCTATTAAAATTGTCTTTGCTATGTCTATACTTTGTAAACCGTTATTCCTGAATTTGATGATCTCAGAGACCCCCAGTACTTTCTTGACAAGAGAACCATTTCCTCCATAGCTAAAGCTTGCTCCGTCCATCCTGCGGAAATGTTTTTGGAACTCATCGCCTTTTAATTTAATGACCCATTCATGGACCAGATCAGTGGTGTCGCTATGGTCACCAACATAGGCCCTAGCTATGCTTCCATTGTCATGAACTATTTGGAATATTAGATTTGGGAGCAATATCAGGGTCCGTTTCCTCAAACGTATCATAAATACATCAAAGATGAGATTGGTCGCACCGATATGCTGGAATCTGACATATCTTGGTTTATCGACTTAGTATCATAGATTGTTCCATTCAGTTCACTTTATGCAATTTTACTTATTTGGTCAACTTTGTTGACGTCACTGTCGCCATTACTCTCCGGACTTTAATACTTCAGTATGCTATAAACCCACTAGTGCCCATAGTTACCTTCCTTACACCCTCAGGCTTGTCGTGATTCCATACTAGTCTCCCGATTTCTCCTTCTCTTGTGCCAAGACAATGATGACTTTCACAACACAGAGCTCGAAATGTTAGATTTCTTCAGGACTGTAGTTGACGATATTCGGAAAATGTCCTGATTTCTGCTAAACAACACATCCTTCACATCTCTCGACTGGATGTCCTTACTCCAACCACAAAACTACATCTAACATAGTCACAATAATCGTAACGTTACACCCCCATAAAGATGTTTAGAAGATTCTTTTTCGCCATCTGTCCCATCTCAACTCTAATCCACAGACCGTGAAATGTTCAAGAATATTTAAAAAGTTAAGGGAGCACATGATTCACTTTGTTGTTACCAAATGCAGTTTTCATACAGTCTATCGCGTAGAATGAAAGTTGATGGTAATTCATTATATCGTTCACAAATTTATATTTTGTTGTGAACGATGTGATGAGTTTAATGAAAAGGATAACTGGCCATCCACATGCAGCTAAATGTATGGAACATTTGTTTTCTCTTTATTTGTGCATTTGGTAACAGTAATACAAATGGATACGTAAAACTTGTTTTTGTTTGTTTGTTTTTTATGGTTTTATTTTATATGTTATGCATTGATTTGAGATATTGAAACCTTCTGATACCATTTCTTCCTAACTGCATTCATGATTTCATGGGACACAATCCGCCCAGCAGTAGCTTATTTGTTTGTCGTGAACTTCTTTGTGTTTCATTTTGTTTTCCAAACATTGACTACCTGTAACTATCGCCCTGTAGACCGTGATGATTCGTGAGCAGCTGAAGGTGTGAAGCCTTGAAGGTGCTGTTAATGTTTTGATCCATCGGTTGTAGCCGTGATGTGGTATTTCAGGCGAAACAAATAGACAGCATGATAATCATGAAAGATAATGTATGGCGGGATGGTTGTCAAAAATAAGGAGGACCTTGTTATTAACTTGTTTTTTCCCTCCTAAAGAGTGTAAATGTTCGGAATTTCCGAACTGACAAGTTCCAGTATATGAAGAAGACACATTGGTAGAATTGTTAAAGTTCGGTAAATAAAAAACAGTAATAAATGACAGTTTTGATACCGAACATTCGGGCTGCGGGGGAAATAGGTTATGTTGTTTATTTCCCCTGACCTCCTAGTGTGCTTCATTTTCGTTGTTTTAGAGTAGTTTTGAAACATATAAAAATCATAACAGGTGCAAAACAGCGGTTGCTTTCATAATTGTATTTGTATCGTGAGATTGAATGTGCACAGTAATGGTATGAAATTGTGATTTATGTCCACACAAAAATATTGCCGAATGAATACTGCCATATTAGCTGTAACACCTGTGCCAAGTCAATACAGATAATAACACACAAGCACGTGTGGTTATAGTATATAATGATTTTATTTATTTAATGTATAAATTGACTGCCTGTGGAGTAATAGTGTTAATCTGTGTAATCTAAAGAGTAATTTATAAAAAATTGTGTAACTTGCTCATAAACCAAGTAAAAATTGCATTGCCTCGAGTGTTTATGTATGTGTGTGAGAGAGAAAGAGAGAGAATACCATTATCTTTCTGAAATCTGTAACATCACAGAAATAAAAGTCCGTTTCATGGGTAAGTAAGTAAGTAGGTAAGTTTCATGGGTGCTTGGGTAACACTTAGAATTACCAGGTTTATCAAAAGTGTACTTGAATTTCTCAATAATGAAGTATGATCTTTAAATGAAATGGGACCGAAAGAAAAAAAAGACAATTTACACAGACTTTATGTGACTGAAAATGAATGCATATGTGATTAAATGAAATTTTATGTCTAGTATAATCGTTATTTGTCATAGCCGGAGTTGTAGTGGGGATAAGCTCTTTGATCCTTAGCCGCCGGCTGTTAAAGCAATCAGCGGTCATCACGACTGGTGGCGTCTTTCTTCAGTGGGGATAAGCTCCCACTGCAGATAAATGCGTCTCGGCATGCGCCTCAAATAGCCTCTGACAACCAAGTCCAGCTAACGGCCTTTACATGTGGCTCAATTTGAGCCCCGCGGAATTGTTTCCACCGACAGGAGAAGGAGCGAAGGCTAGCCACTGTCGCCTTAAAACCTGCAGCTTCGGACAGATTGGACTCGTTATCCTTTTTTGGTAGCCTATCTAGGAGAAGGTAATACTCGGATTTCAAACCTCCGCTGTCTTGCGGAATATCTTTTTACTGGAAAGACTTCAGGAATGAACCCTTGAATAAATCCTGAGTCCCTAAGGCAATATACAGCTGATTTGACATCATTCTAGCAACTCCTCCTGTGTCGTCGCTGGTACCAAACTGTATTGGCTACTGCCATTCCTTTGGACCTGCCGGTTACTTGGAGAGGGGTAACATGCTGCTTGATTTTCGTATAACTCTGCCCAATCTCACGCCCTGAAGAGGACACTCCAGCTTCACCCTATGGTGTCAACACACTCTATGCTAAGCAAGACAGAAGGGTCAATTCCTTTCATCCACGGTGTCTACGCCACATTCTTGGTATTTCATGGAAGGACAAAGTGATAAATGTCGAGGCGTTGTCACGTGCTGGAATTCTAAACATGTATACACTACCTAGATGGCGCAGACAACGCTGGCTTGGTCATGTCCGCCGAAAGGAAGATGGTCGCATCCCCAAAGATAGTTTCTATGGACAACTGGCAGATGGCAAAAGAACAGTCGGGCGACCGCAGCTGAGATTCACAGATGTGTGTAAAAAAAAACATGACGGCACTGGACAGCAACCTAAGATAATGAAGCTGCTGATCGCACCACATGACGATACTCTGTACGGCGCCACTACAGATTGGGCGAAAAGAAACTTTTACAACATGCAGAAGAGATGAACACACAAAAAAACACCAACAAAAAAAACTGAGGGCTATCACCTGAGGGGCACATTTCCATAATCAGTTATGACTGAATGTGGTGGATTTTGATGTTATGAATTTTTGTTAGGTATTATTATTGTAATAAATGAGATTAGCTATGAAGGTCCCTGAATTTACCCAATAGTATTGTGAACTTTTCAGGGTACCTTTCCGCTACCACCCCTTTTATCTCATTTCAAAATGTATTTCTATTATTATATTAAATGACTTCGTGTAGTGTCTAGGGTTATGAAGGTAGAGTGTAATGTACAATAATCAACAAACATACAAACAAATAGTTTATTAATCACAACAGCACACAGTACTACCACAATAACATACAAACGACACTTTAAAAGGCTATCTTATTTAAGACTGTGGTTGAAATTTGTGTAAATATAATTTTTACAATTTATTATCCTGATTCTAATTTATTTTGAACCAGGACTGACAATCAAAAGTGAAATCAAAAGAATCATTTACATCAGTCAAATAGCACAGTAGATCTTCTGTCCGTACATACAAATATTATTCTAATATACGTCTGTAGTTGTATTTTCCTACTTTAAGGTAATACTGGTAGTACCCCTAGGTTGTTGTTTAAAATCACACCCTTTTAGTTATGTTTGTTTTCGTTTGTCTCTTGTGGGACTATTAAATATTTGTCCCAGTTTTATTCACTGTCACTTTATATTCCTTTTTAGTTCTGTTAGTTGAGCTTTCAGGTGCCGAACAAGAACTTATCTTGGCAGTAGAATACAGGTAGAACGTTTCCTCTGCTCACTTGACAATCTGTTCCCTGTTTGATAGGCAATGGCCACTAACATGGGCTCGCAGTATACAGACAGAGTCCTGAATCAATCAGTTTTCAAGCGTTTGGTACCACATTAACGTCAGTACCCAGGACCTCTGAAATGTGAAGGTTATGCATCCTTCTTAATACCTAGTATACACTAATAGTCCACATTCTAGGACAGGTACATTACAAACAAACAAAAGGGTCATAGCCTTGTACCAACCTATGCCACCATTATCTTTTGATGTGACAATGTACACCAGTATTCCTCTCCCCTAATAGTTACAACGCCACTGCAATTCCAGCTGTAATCTCTTCCATATAATAGGATAGGTGTTATGCTCTTTTATGACAATCATACATATTCTTGTAGTTTTACACCTCTCTGACAGTCTATCACATGGTGGATCAATCTTTAGGCTTTGCCTCATGGTCGCTATAGACCCACTCATTTACAGACATATATTATTATTTCACATTCAATTTTTATATAAAATACATGTTAATAAATGTCAGTCTTACCACAATTTGTTCAATGAAATACACAGTGACGATGACTGACACAGTTTCGATCTGTTTTATTGTCCAGGCTGCCTAGAAATTGTATTTGAAAGCACAGCCTGATCTCATCAATCGCTGGTAGAATTTTTCAAGAAATGGCGTCCCCCCTAACGCTTGTTCTGACAATATCGACTCAGTTGGCCAATCACTCTTAATATTACAGTGGTAAACCGTCTTTCAAAAAATATCATTCAAACCTTTCTACGTTACTAGGCTATTTATGTTTATTCAAAGGTCAGCCAATAACATTTCGTCTCACTTCAAATTCCACCCAATCGAATTCACTGTACTATCTTAGCCTATCTGTCACCTACTTTTTTCCCAAAAAATATGCCATCCAATCTAAGCAAATATGACTTGACCTGACAGTATCTCTGATCTCTATGTATTGTTTTATCAATATTTGATTAGTTAAGGGACTATTTATATACCTAACACCATATTCTTGGTCAGCAAGTCTTCAGGTACACGAATCTGCGATTTTTAAGGGGCTATGTGGTTTGGTTCAAAATTCTATCTTTTTTTCTATGTTAGTTGTTTATTGTTAAACTACCTCTCGTTCACTCTTTTTCCATGTAATATCAAGCGAAATACGAGAGCTTAGGTCATTCATAATAAGAGCTTAACATTTTTACATGACCGTAGTGTCCACAATTCTAACTTTTTCATTGTATTTGGGGAAACCCCTAAGGCAAGGCTTGCCCCTGTGCTACAGTTGGCTTTTAGTTTAAAATCAATGCGAAACGAATTAGCATTTCATCTATCCTTGCCCCTCCTCGTTCCACAATGCATTTTAGGCAAATATTTCTTAGAACTTGGAAAAGTGGGTGTTTATGTCAAGGACGAATTTGAAAAATTGGGTACCGTTTTGTTCGGCTATTCGTTAGCAAATAATAATCTGAAGGCGTAGGCGACAACAACCGTTCTAGCAGACATTTTTTTGTAATATCCTATCTTTGCCTTTATGCCCTATACTGTTATATTCTAATTTATATATTGTATTTAGAAATTCACTACACTGAAGGCGGCTATTACTATTACTTATACTATAATCGTTACACAGTAATCGCTGAGACCCACCTTAAGTGAGTTCAGATTGCATTGAGAAAGAAGACACCAGCAATATATATATATATATATATATATATATATATATATATATATATATATATATATATATATATATATATATATATATATATATATATATATATATATATATATATATATATATAACTTGCAGCCATTCGGGCCCAGCCCGGGTCCATGTCGGAACGACTGCAAGTCGGGTTTGGTGCGAATCGTTTTAGGAAGGTTTAAAGTGCTATCGAATAATGTTAAAGGCATTAGGATTATTTCCAGTTAGAAAAAAAAATTTTTTTTTAAATAATGTACCCATCACACATACACAAAACGTGTCCCGTCTGTGCCGTATTGTCTGTCCCGTCCGTCTGTCCCGTCTGTCTGTCTATCTATCTATTTATCTATGTATCTATCTGTCTGTCTATTTAAGTTGCTATCGAATAATGTTAAAGACATTAGGATTATTTCCAGTTGGAAAAAAAATTCTAATTTTTAAAATAATGTTACCCATCGCACACACATCAAACGATTTTCAGGGCAAATTTTAGTTAATGTAACGCATTCTTATAGCCGTATGGTGAACAACTCTACATAGCTGAGTTATACATACACGCACATACATACATTTGCATTCATGCACATACGTAGCTCCACACACATGGCTCTTATGTATTCAAATGTATGCATGTACAGTACTAATGCCCTTTTCTCTATAAAATAATGTTGTAAGGGGACACATTACATACAAAACCTCACACACGTAGTTTCACTTGCATACTTAAACATAAAAAGGAAGGAGAATAGTGTGACGTAATGTTTTAATAAGAGTGGCAGATGTTGATAGTGTAGAAGACTAGACGAGTAAATTTAGTCTAGACAGGTATATCCCAGTCTCGGAGAAGAGCACTCGTGTAAGGATGGCACAGGTATAGCTATAGCTGTAAAGAGCACACGTCTGGATGGAATTAGTATAGATCAAGAGCTCTAGAGTTCTACTGTCACCTAACTATACTGTGACAACGATAATACAGCAAAATATAACTGTCAACAATAAGAAATTGACAAGTCATAAAATTACAATTTACTGAATTATTTATTAATGTACATATAATTTCTTATTTCTCTTTTGAAAATCGGAAGATCTCAATTAAAATGAAAAATACAAAAATCAACAATATTTATAACTTTTTACATAAAGTTCTTCTTCTTCTTCCGTCCGTAGCCACAGACCGTCAAAACAGTCAGTGGCCATTACGCCTAGTGGCGTCTTAGGGCAACAGCAGATAGGTTTTCTTTGCCATTGTTTCCCATCACGCCTAGTGGCGTCTTTAGGGCAACGGCAAATCAATCCATTTGCTGTTGTTTCCGTAATCGAAGTGACTGGCAAACATAAAGTTCATGTCTACGTTAATCCTAAAGTCTTTTGAGTCCTGGACAATGTCTGGTAACACACGAGTGTAGTTGGAATACAGCTTCTTGGATCTTATGTTTGGCTAGCCAAGGAATGATGGAGCCAAAACACTTGAACTCCGTCACACACAGTATACGTTGAGTGGATGGTAGTTTCAGATCAGGCTGTTCCAAACTAGACCAGTAAACCCCTTTTAGGATAAATCAGAAGTAGAACTGACTGAAGGCTTGGCAAAAGTTCAAACTGCCCGGCATAACAAATAGGAATGATCTTGCTCAGGTGTTGATCCTTCTCTCTCTCTCTCTCTCTGCCTTCAAATTCGTCTCTCTTCCGAGGTTTTAATTTTGCGTGTGTACACTGTCTGTTGTTGTTGTTGTTTTGATGAGTTGATGGGTGCAGAGCGGGCACTTAACAGCTGACCATTATTGCCTCTTCTCGTTCCATCTTGGTCTGCCCTGTTCAACCTGAAAGTTGGTTATAATTGGGGTATTTAGTGTCATTTTATTTACTAATTTTTTATTCAATTTATATAACTATTGTCTTTTGCAGTTGCTGATTTTTATTTATATTAGAATTTTTCCATTTTATTTTCTCTTTTTACAGTGGATCAGGTTAGTGGTCTATGTCATTCTCTTCCTGACATTCTTGGCAGTGTGGTTCTTCTATCATAAAGTATGCTGCACCGAGATGGAGACGCCACAGTTTTTTGTTCGATGGTATCTTTAATTCTTCTCTGACCTGGCACGTCCTCGTTGGTTCTTTCATCAGTTTGAACGCGTGTCTACCTTTTCTACTTTTCTTCCATGTTGTCTTCCATTCCTCGTTTATAGTTATCTTCACTTGGCTCTTGATCTCCGACCTTCCCTGTCCTGCTCTTATATTGTTTTTACTTATTCTCCCATTCTTCCCTGAGAAATGACCGAAACGCTGGTGAAAACCGCATCAAAATCTTTTCAGCCGTTATCGAGTTATCAGATAACAGCGCGAAAGACATTTTTCATTTATATATATGATTTGCTTGTAACTCATGGATACAATCTACGAAGGCTTAATGCCTGATGTCTTGACCCAAAGTGCTGACTTTCGTTTGTGCGTTCGTTCTGCCTCTGTGTATCTCTCACACTTGCACCTTTGCTATAACAAAAATGTTACCTGGTCATTAGGAAGGGACCGCAATAGTGAAAACTATAGATTTTTCCATTCGGTTTGTGTGTGCCCTCCTTCATCTAATAGTCTTTCCGTTGACCACTGGCCATCTTTGACATTTGCTTTCATTTTCTCGATTACCGTCTGTTTCAACCGATATCCACCCCCTCTATGCTCTCATAAAGTATATATTTTAAATACTTGGCCTGGTTTAGTTGTTTTATTTCAATCTTGTCATGCCAGAAATAACAATTAGCTCATATAATACTCTACTATCTATTTCAGTATATATATATATATATATATATATATATATATATATATATATATATATATATATATATATATATATATATATATATATATATATATATATATATATATATATATATATATATATATATATATATACAGTACTTTGCAAAAAAAATGGCAGTCATATTTTCGCAACGCAGCACACTCATAGAAGCAAATAATAATAAAAACTGTATGTCCAGAGGAAGATTGGTATCTCCCCTATCTATTAACAGTGGTTTCAGTACAATATAATGTTGCCTTCTCCAGCAAGTCAAGCCTGGATGCGGCGAGGCATACTTCCCACAAATGTTTGTAGGTAATTGAGAGTCAGACTGTCCCAGTATTTTTCAGCTACCTTCTTCAATTGTTCAACGTCTCTGAGTCCACTCTTTTTTAAATGATTCTTGAGTAGTGCCCAAACGTTTTCAATTGGGTTTTGATCGGGACTGTTGCTGGGCCACTTCAACACTATCACATTCTTCTCTTGCAGCCATGCTTTGGGGGTATGAGCTGTATGATTTGGGTCATTGTCATGTTGAAATGTGCACCCATCGGGGTACATGACCTGCATAAATGGCAGAAGGTGTCCCTCTAGTATGTCGATGTACCTTTCTTTCGTGAGAATTCCTGTGAAAACACACAGTGGGGTGGCACCTCTTGCTGACACCCCTCCCCAAAGATGGAATTTCTAGGTATGTTTCGGTCGCTGGTACACAGGCGTTACAGAGCCTTTCGTCCAAATATTTATTTGAGCAGGATAAGACCAAAGAGAACATTCATCTGAAAAAATCACATTGTCCCATGACAAATTTTGGTGTTCGTGGCACCAGTTCAAGCGCATCTGTTTGTGAGTCTCTGTGAGCAATTGTGACGAAATTACCCGCTTTTTTGTGTAATTCATCCTGTGTAGCTCCCGGTTGACAATAGCATTAGATACCTCTGGGCTTCCCAACTCGATCATGCGCTGCCGTATGTTTTCTACACTCTTCATTGGCCCAGCCCGAACGATTTGGGCGAGACACCGATGGTCCTTTGTGACCAAAATTCTTGGCCCCCCCACTACCTTCTTTTCGCTCGATTCCATTACCTGCTTTTAATTTACTCACAACTCTGTAGACAGTCCGCTCAGGAATGTTCAAGGTTTTAGAAATGTTGGAACATGTTTGATTTTCTTCATTCCAAAGCTGTGAAATTTACATACACTTTGACTTTATATATAGACACACACACGTACATACATATCGCCATTGTTCTAGCGGCGTATTGCTTGTGAAAAGTACAAATTAAGTCTTGTCCTTCCCTTGGGAAAAGGGGCACTAAATATCCGCGGAATTTCGCAATTTAACTTGGTTTGCAGTCAGAATGGCAGCAATCATACGTATCGTGAATAAAGATGAGTGTTAAGAGTCTTTATCCCTTTTATATCAGGGACCTCAGCCGAGCGTCTCCCCTGTATAGTACTGAATATCCCAGTGCTGATATCTTAGAACTGCCTTATTCTACCTCTTCCTTATTTTCATCATCGTCCTTATTATTGGTGGCTTTTATTGTTGCAACAGCAGCAGTAGAAATAATATAAGTAGTAGCTGGTATTGGTTTTTATATTCACTGAATCGTTTTTCTCTCAGTTATTATGGTCTGTGTTTTATTTTGGTACATTTATTACTAGACTTATAACCAGCTTCTATTTTCTCTTTTATAATGGCGTTTTCAATTTGTTTCTTATACTTTCCCTCTCGGACATTTCATTCTTTCCGCATAACTAAACCAATTCACTTCAGAAGTCTCTAGCGGAAAATGAATATTTTCCAGTTTGTCTGTTTTTTTTCGAACTGCGTCAGCCAGAATAGTGGAACTTTTATGGCATTAAATAACGAGGATTTCTTAGGTTTCCTGGCTCCTTTGTGCTTGAGGCTATGTCTACGTAAAATACGCGTTTATATGCTGCATAATATATGTCTATAAGTGTATGCTACACTCAGTAATGCACGTCTGTGAGGTCTGGGCAGTTTTACTGTAATTGAAAGTAAAATGTACGTAATTCGCATGCTGCTTACAAAGTTAGTAATGTGTTCACGAAAATAGAAAGAAGCTCTTTTCGCTGTGATATGAGAAACTCAAAATCCGTATCGCTATGCATTTTCATAATGAAACTGCAACCGCATATAGAGGCACTTCTTTACTGATAAAAGTGTATTTTGAGTTTACAGGAGTTCCAATTTCATGTTACTATGTAGATTAAATCACATTTTAAAAATAAACATCAGATTAAAGCATTAAGCTCTAATTCCTTTTAAGATAGCTAGCAGTATTATAATTTGACATAAACATCTATTAAAATCTGTTGTAAGACTTAGAAACAGGAAGGGGAAAAAAATGACAACCAGAAAGTTTCAGACTGTTATAAGGTGGAGAAAAGAATAGAAGGATTGAAATGAATGGCTAGATCGCCAGTATGGAACTGATGGGAAGAACCATGCGCAGTGGAACAAAAGATGAGGAGAATGTTTTAACATTAGATGAGACACATTACGGAAAACGGCTCAAAGCAATTCATGACAGTCCTAATTTTGGAATTGCTAGGATAAGATAAAAAGATGGAGGCTTAAAAACACACAGGCATAAATGGAATAAGAAAGGCATAGAAAGACATTGAACGAATGGTACATGACGAAGTTTTTGGCTTGAAATGTACACCATAGGGAGCTGATCTGTAGCCAATAACAAATGAATGAACCATCGGTATTTGCAGTATGTTGATGGCGTACGCTGTGTGCCGTGGTAAATAAAAACAGCTTATGATTAAAATGTACTGTCAAATGACACGTCACTGCTAGTAGTAGTAGCAGCCTCTTCAGTCATAACTGACTATGGGAATACGCCCCTGAGGTGATAGTCCTCACCAGTTTTTTTTTTACTTGGTAGTTCCTTTCGGCGTGTCACTATAATTTGACCTGAAAATAGATACGGACAAAAACTACGATTGTGAGAATAAATGCAGTAAATGATATTGAGTTGACGCTTGAAAAAAACACCACTACAAGATGTAAAATCATGCATATGTCTTGGCAGCAATATAGACATACTTGGAGGAACAAATAGTGATATCATAATAAGAATGCAAAAAGCAAGAGGAACTTTCATATCATTCGACAATATATGTACGGTAGATGAAGAGACATCACGTCCAACACAAAAGTTAGAACCATCAACTCAAATGTCAAGTCAGTCCTACTGAATGACTCTCAAACATGGAGATCAACAAAAACAACAATCAGAAAGCTACAAACTTTCACAAATGCGTGCAAGTGTGCGTACAATAGAATTATTGAAATGTTGTGACAAGATCACTAATGTGGACCTGACAACAGGAACTAAACCAGTGCAAGTAGAACAAGAGATAGGCAGAACACACACTGAGGAAATATGTTGATACCAATACAAGGCAGTCAATGTTCTGGAATCCCCCCCACTGTGGGAGAGGTAGAGGGAGACCGACAAGCAGTCGGAGAAGAGGACTGATGACAGACATGAAGGGAATAAAGAAGTTATGGAAAGAACGTCAACAGATAGCACAGGAGAGAAGAACATTGCATGAATTTGTTAAAGGTCTGTGCTCCTTAAGGAGGTGAAGAATAAAGCTGATACTTACTTAGTCGTTCCCCTTCTACCGTGAGGTGTAGAGGTTTGGAAGAGAGAGCGCCAGACTATTCTATCGGCTGTCTTCCTCCTGGCCTGGTTCCATTCTAGTCCTCGGTCTTTCAAAGATTGTCTAATGTTGTCCTCCCAGCGGACTCTGGGTCGTCCTCGGGGTCTGGATCCTTGGCTCTTTGTTTCCCATGCTTGTCGTGGTAGCCGATCTTCTCCCATTCTGCAGACATGGCCAAACCATCTTAGTTGGGACTGTTCTACTTGGGTCTGTAGGGGTGGCATTTTAGGCCTTGACGTATCGTCTGGTTGCGTACCATGTCTCTTCTTGTTACTTCAACCACCTTCCTCAGATACCTCATTTCTGAGGTTTGGATCTGGCTTTTATGGGTTGTAGTCATTGCCCATGACTCGCATCCATATGTCAAGACTGGGACATAGGTGGTGCGGTATACAGCCATCTTCGTTTTCTTACCAACCTCTCTCTTGCTGAGGAATCCTCGATTTATGGCCTGAAAAAGTCTCCCAGCTGCTGCTTTTCGAGTGGCCAGCTCTTCTTTGATGCCTCCCTTTCGGTCTATAATAGCTCCGAGGTATTTAAAGTGGTCGACCTGCTCCAGGACCTGTTCTCCCAGCTTAATCTGATGTCTTCTTTCTTCTCGTGATATCACCATGGATTTTGTTTTAGAGCTGCTTATGACCATCCCTATCTTCTCCAGCTCTTCCTTCCAGACTTGCAGGTTGGATTGGAGATGTGCCTCTGATTTAGCAATCAGGGCAACATCATCAGCAAATGTCAGCTCTGAAATATAGACCTGTCTCATCTTCCAGTACCCCACTGAATACTTTCTTGTTCTCTCCTTACATGCCTTGATGACATCGTCCATAAGGAGTATGAAGAGGTAAGGTGATAGGATATCACCTTGTCTTACACCAGTGGTGGTTCTGAACTCTTCTGACTTATGGTTTGCTGTCCTCACATAATTTCTGCAAGACTTGTAGAAGCTCTGTATAGCATGAATCAGAGGTGCTGGAATATTCTTCCTTGCCAAACAGTCCCACAGTTTGCTCCAAGGGACCCTGTCAAATGCCTTTTCCAGATCTATGAAACAAAGATGGATCTCACTCTTATACTCAAGGGCCTTTTCACTCAGCTGTCTGAGTGTGAAGATTAGGTCTTGAGTACTTCGGTTTGCTCGGAATCCGCACTGGACCTCATCCAATTGTGGCTCAGCTAGGCGTCGGAGTCTCTGCTCTAGGATTCTAGAGTAGATTTTTCCAGGGACACTGAGAAAGGATATGCCTCTATGGTTTCCACACTGTCGATTGTCACCCTTTTTGAAAATTGGTGTTATGATGGCGATCTCCCAATCCTTTGGTATGGTCTTGTTGCACCATGCTGCGAATAAAGCTGATGATATGATATATTCACGGAAGTCCCAGTAGGTCTTTCAACAGCGACTGTTGTAAGAACAAGTGATGTCAGCACTATTGTTAACACAGTCGCCAAGTGGGGACGTTGCCGGTTTCTGTTTATCTGCGTTTGCGTTTTGTAACACTACATGTATTTTATTGCATAATATTGTACGTTCTTCTAGGACTGATCACAGTGAAATGGCCTGGGTTACGACCTCAAGATCATCGCTAGGGGCACAGGAAGAAAAAGAGTAGAGTGGAGAAAGTTTTGTTTATTGATCTCCTTTACAGCTTAACTGAACATTTGAAAGCAGGAGTTAAGAATGTTGAAATTAGTTAAGCGCTTAAAGGCAGGCCTGCGTATGGCATCTCATTTGTAAACAGTTTGCGTAAAATCTGTTAACCTTTTCAAGCGAACTGAGACTTAGCGAGAATTTTCATTTCCTGCAGATTTGCCTTTAAAACCATTTATCTTTCAATTATCTTAAATATTACACTCACTTAGATTTTTCTTTCACCTTAAGTGCATACTTTTTTCTCCAGCGCTGTAAGCTACTGGACTGATGCTAACCACATCACCCCTAATGTGTCGTATGGTCAAGAGAATATGGGCCTAACACCATATTCCCAATATGCCTTAATGGGCATGTAACAGGACCCTTAACCTTAACTGTAAACTACACAAGGCCATCTCATACGCCCACGTAATTATTTTTGGATGCGGGTATTCTGAATTACTTCTGATGTACTGTCTTTGTTTCGTATAATATTTTTTATTTTGTGGCTCTTTACTTTTGAGATACACCACAGATAAACAACCAAAATTAGACCAAATCAGTGAATAGCAGATATAAATGTCGTCAGTATGAAAACGGAACTGTTTTCACATAGATATAGATAACGGTGTTACAGTTTCGCTCCTACGGGCGGAGGAATAACCTGTCTAACGCGAGGTAAAAGTGAACAGAGATGCCATCATTGGAAAGGTTACAGAGGCTAGTTTTCTTATTAATGGCATCGCTTTCAGCACTGTGATGTCTGGAACCTCTCTAGTTCTGATCAACGTGTCAGCATGTCGATGCTTGTTATGGCCACGCGTGTATAGATTTGTTCCCTCCGTGGAGTACTGTTGTGGGTATCTCGCTTCCTTGTTGCACGTCTGGGTTGTCTGATATTCTTACTTACTTACTTACTTAGTCGTTCCTCTTCTACCGGGAGGTGTAGAGGTTTGTAAGAGAGAGCGCCATACTATTCTATCGGCTGTCTTCCTCCTAGACCTCGGTCCTTCAAAGATTGTCTAATGTTGTCCTGTCTGATATTCACGGTGCGAAATTTCTGTAAACAGTAACTGTTTCACTCTGCTAGATTTGGTGATGAATTTTATGTTAAGCGGAGTTTATCAGTAATTTTTTTTTTCCTCACCGAGCTCAAAGTCCATTCCTTTTTACCGGTTTGGGATTTCCCTCTGGCACATTAGTTTTGCGTTGTTCGCTCTGCTTTATATCTCTGGCGTTTCTTTTCAAGAAATACTTTGACTTTGAAAGAAGCCCAATAAAGGGAATACACTACCATTACATACCAACGGGCTGATCACCCGTTTGCCAGTCACTTCGATTACGGAAACAACAGCAAATGGATTGATTTGCCGTTGCCCTAAAGACGCCAATAGGCGTGATGGGAAACAATGGCAAAGAAAACCTATCTGCTGTTGCCCTAAGACGCCACTAGGCGTAATGGCCACTGACTGCTTTGACGGTCGGTGGCTAAGGACGGAAGAAGAAGAAGAAGATTACCATTACATGCCTGAATCACAGCGAATTTGATGTCAGTTGGTGCAGATAATTGTCGTAACTGTAGCTGACTGAATATGTTAGTTGAAACCAGTAAAGCGTCTACAGTAGATAGGTTAACAATGTACATGTACACGGAAAATAAAGCATTAACTAACCGATACGTCGGTGACAGTGGAAGTTGGGTATAGTTATGCATTGTTATACACAACCAGTGCTGTTGATTTGATGTTAATTTGTACTTTGAATGAAGAAATAGACACTTAAATCGCAGTTAAAGAAATATTGTTCCTGATATAAACATGTGCCTACCAAAGCCATAAATGAAATAACTGAGAACATAAGTCAAGAAAACAATATTAAACAGACCGTTGCTGACAAAAGTAAACAGAAGGTAGGCAGAATTCATCGACCATGTAATTGAATACGAAAACGTGAGTGGTTAGTGGACTGAATATAAATTAAGCAAGCCTATCTCTATCGTATGTCTTTGGGCACAAACTTACAATTGGGGGATGGGGGAAGGAAGAGGACACATGGAGCACCACTATGACAGTATGCTACAGAGAAAAAGAAATAGAGAGATGTTGAGAGTGGTTAAGTTAATGGAATCGATTGATCACATCCAGTGACACACACAGTGAGCCTCGAATTTTGATTAGTTTATTTGACAATGGTTGCCATTTGTTTTTATCATATCTCATAATTCATTTACCAACCATCTTAAGCTATCAGATTTAACATAAATACGTCACCTGCTTCCAGATACACTACCATATGTATATCGCATGCACGCAGATGAACATATGAACATACCCTCCCTTATTTGTAATAATTGTTTGTACAATACCAAACCTACCCACTATCCTGTTCTCACTGTTCTAGTCTACTATCATTTACTGGACACAGTATTAAGGTCCTAAGGGTCTTGTTGGATTCGGCCTATACTGCTTGATAGAAATACAACAGAAGTGATTGCGTCATTAATAGGCTGAACTGCCCATGGAGGACTTCTGGTGTCGTGTATTGTGGTTCGCACTATGACCTGCCATTGAAACATCATTTTTTTGATGATGCGTAGATGGCAGAGCGGATAGTGTGATTCGCTTGCATGGCTAGGCGGGGGTTGTCGCACGGAAGGTCCAGTGTTCAAATCCTGGGTAAGCCACTCATGTCTGTTGTTTTTCTGTTGTCTGGTGTTCTACTTCTTTATTTCCTGCGAGTGCCTGATAACATACCTTTATATTTGTTTCATATTAATTTACTGTTTACAGGCCTCAGGTTTCCCTCCCTTATTTGTAATAATTGAGATGAACATATACTACGTTTACGCACCAAAATGCGCATTGAATTATTATTTAACGCGTTCATACAAAACAATCATTTTATTGAGAACGTGTTTAGACGTGACATTCACAGCGATTTCATTAACGGACTTGTGATTGCGAGTTTGCTGTGTGGTTTGGTTTGTGTTGAGATCGTCCTTGTTTGATCTAAGAGAGGAGATCGGAGCACTGATGGAGTTGTCCATATGCAATGAAGATAGTCCTTAACACACCAAACCAAACTGCTGTGTGAATAATATTAGAGGTTAAATGAGACGGCTGTTATATTGTTATGGTTTCCTGAAAGCGAGGCACAATCAAAACATGCTCGTAATTACACATACCATTCAGTGATTGAAGTAATGATGAGACATGTGAATCACTTTATTATCAACATACCTAATTCATAATAACATGATCTTTTTGTGCGGTATGGACTGTTTGAGTAAAATTAACTCATTGTTCTAAGGACGGAAGAAGAAGAAGATGTTTGATTCACCATCCGATGCAAAACTGATAAACTTCGTAAGACACTGTACATATCTTGTTATTTTCTCATAAATCAAATTGAATATGTCCTCTCGCTTAACCTCTTGTACCGGAATCAAACCAAGAAATTGAGTTCAGATTGAATTTGTCTTATCATTAAACAAGGATTAACCAGTGTACGAAAATGTTTTTAGCGAAGCTGTCAGTAGACTCATCTATAATAACAGCCTGTTTGTTTATACTTAATACGAGTAATGTGAAATCAGACAAGCAATTTTAGCTTGTAAAGTTAAAAAAAAAAAAAAGATAAAAGGCCAAAAGAATTTTCTGACATCTTACAATCTCCAAAAAAAGCCAGTGGTCTGAAATTTGGCGCCGAAAAAGCTAAACTGGTAACCCTAGCTTACTTGCGAAGAAATGTCTGCAGCCTGCCACAGTGTGACGTATAATGGAAATTTAGCCTACAGTGTCTGAGAGTTTTTCGTGATCTCGCAGCGTCTATGATTCGCTAGCACAGCCATGCAACTTACAGCCTGCGTTTACTCATTTTTATCCACGCCTCTTTTCCCTAAGACGTAAACAAACGGAAATATCACCAACTTCCGCGACCTGCCAGCCATAACGGGGATCGAAATCTGGTTTGCTAACAGAGCGACCGTAAAGCTTTTATCTGGGGAAACGTAGTTTCCTGATTTTTCTGCTATGCCCTATAGTGTGAAAATTAACATCCTCTGGAGAGCAGATAACAATAATGTATATAAACGGTGGCTTTCCAAAACCGTTATCAGTTGTCGCTCAGAATTTTTCGGATAGTCTAAACACGTATCCTAGAACCATTGTGGAAGAATGTGTTAATAGTTTCGTGGGGATTGTTATTATGATTTGTGGTAATAGAAATAATAGCTTAAAGTGATTTAATGCGTTACGTTTTACCATTATAATTCACTGTGATTTCTTAGCGTTAGAACTAGTGAAATAAATAACGCGTAGCTATTTTTTTTACCAGTTGTTCAGTTTAATGTAATTCCATCACCCGCTTTCTCACAGAGGATACGGTTTAGCAGCCTGAATTAATATGATAGGCGTGGCTGATAGTGGACCATAGAATTTACGTTATATTTCATTTTGTGTAATTATATAAGTGGGTTCCAAAGGTTGTTATTGCCGGGAGTTGTAGTGAGGATAAGCTCTCACTGCAGATAAAATACTTCTATGGCACGCGCCTCAAACAGCCTCTGACAACCAAGTCCAGCTCCCGGCCTTCACGTGGGGCTCAATTTGAGCCCGGCGGAACTGTTTCCACTGACGGGAGAAGGGGCAAAGGCGAGCGACTGGCGCCTTAAAACCAGCAGCTTCGGGCAGATAGGGCTCGTGATCCTTGGTTGGTAGCTTATCTAAGAGAAGGAACTCTGAATTCAAACCACCGCTGCCTTGCGGGAATATCCATTTGTGGAATTGGCTTCGGGAGTAAACCCTGAGGATAAATCCGGAGTCGGAGTCCCTAAGGCAGTCTAATGTTGATTCGACATTATTCTGGCAACTCCTGCGACATGGCTGGTACCAAACTGTATCGGCTACTGCCGCTCCTTTGGATCTACCGGCTGTGTGGAGAGGGGGAACATGCTGCATGGGCAACAGCTTGATCTCCATATAACTGTGCCCAAGCTCGCGCCCTGGAGAGGACACTCCAGCTTCACCCTATAGGTGTCGGCAAAACACGGGAAGTAGCAGTTACCGGTTATAAGCATTTTGCCCAATTGGCGTAGGGCATGGCGCCAGGGGCTACTTCCGACAGTGGGAGAGGTTCTAGGATCTCACTGGACAGCTACCGCCCGCTTCAAGCTGGACAGCCCCCAGTCAATAAGGTGTTGTCCCGCCACTGTCTGCTTTCCCCATTGGGTGCATGGGGATTAGGGTCAAACCCGAACTGTGGACAGAAAATTTTGCACCAAGCAATTATCGAAAAAATAGAAATAAGCAAACTCTCAGATTGGGATGCTGGAACGTCCGGACTATGTTGACTGGACTATCCGAAAACCTACAGGATGTAAACGATGTAAGGAAGACAGCCATAATTAATGATGAGCTTAAACGACTTCAGGTGGATATAGCTGCACTTCAGGAAACGCGCCTGGCGGGCTCTGGAACGGTGAGCGAGAAGGACTACACATTTTATTGGCAAGGGAAAGATCTTAATAAAGCTAGAGAACACGGAGTAGGTTTTGCGGTCAAAAAATCGCTAACTAACATGGTTGAACCAGGCGAGAATGGATCGGAACGCCTGTTAACGCTCCGCCTGCAAACTAGCACAGGTCCCATCACCCTTGTCAGTGTGTATGCTCCTACTCTGTACTCTGCCTCAGAAGCTAAAGATGAGTTCTACGAGAATCTAGCAGCAGTAATCAAAAGCATACCTAGGCAAGAACAGCTTGTTCTCCTTGGTGAATTTAACGCTAGAGTGGGTGCCGATAATGTTTCATGGCCTTCATGTCTGGGCAGGTTTGGTATTGGCAAGATGAATGAAAATGGACAACGGCTCTTAGAGTTGTGCGTCCACCATGATCTCTGCGTGACCAACACCTACTTTCAGACAAAACCCCAGCATAAGGTGTCATGGAGACACCCACGATCCAAGCACTGGCACCAACTGGACCTGATTCTCGTCAGAAGGCCACTCCTCAGGTCTGTGCTCTCCACGCGCTCGTACCATAGTGCAGACTGTGACACAGATCACTCCTTGGTTTGCTGCAAAATCAGAACACAACCAAGAAAACTCTATCGTGTCAGACATGAAGGGAAACCACGCATTGATACCAGCAAGATGTCAGACCCTTTCATGATTGCTCAATTCACTGCGACCTTCAAGAAAGTGCTCAGTAGCCCTCAGCATGGTGATACTATTACAGAGAACTGGGAGCATCTACGGAACACCATTCAAAGTACTGCACTTGCCACCTTTGGTAAGAAAACAGCAAAGTCAAATGACTGGTTTGACGCTTCATCAGATGTGATGGCATCTGTTATTGAAGCTAAGCGCAGTGCTATGAATGAATACAAACGTTCACCGAGTGCCAGAACCCTACAGATCCTGAGGGCTACAAGAAGCAAAGTTCAACAAACTGCTCGACGCTGTGCAAATGACTATTGGCTCCAGCTCAGTGAGAGCATCCAGATCGCAGCGCAAACAGGCAGCATTAGACAAATGTATGACGGTATAAAGAAAGCACTTGGCCCCCATAAAAGTAAGACGGCACCGCTAAAAACCATCAGCGGAGAGAAGCTAACCGATAAGGGTAAGCAGATGGAGAGGTGGGTCGAGCACTACTCTGAGCTTTACGCTAGAGACAATACCGTTACGCCTGCAGCCCTTGATGCTGTCAATAGTCTGCCAACTATGGAGGAGCTGGATGCCGAACCAACATTAGAGGAACTCAGTAAGGCCATTGATAGCTTGGCCTCTGGCAAAGCACCAGGCAGTGATGGGATTCCTCCTGATTTAATCAAATGCTGTAAGAGCACGCTATTACATCCCCTGCATAGGATGCTGTGCCAGTGCTGGGAAGAGACAACTATTCCTCAAGACATGCGAGATGCCAAGATTGTAACACTGTATAAAAATAAAGGAGACAGAAGTGATTGCAATAACTACAGAGGCATCTCTCTTCTTAGTATTGTTGGTAAGATTTTTGCCAAAGTCATCTTAATGCGACTACACAAGTTAGCTGAGCGCATATATCCAGAGGCACAGTGTGGATTCCGAGCTGGCAGATCAACAACAGACATGATCTTCTCTCTCCGCCAGCTTCAGGAAAAATCAAGAAAGCAGAAAAGACCATTATATATCGCCTTTATAGACCTCACAAAAGCATTCGACCTGGTTAGTAGGGATGGACTCTTTAAAATCCTCCTGAAAATAGGCTGCCCTTCTAAAATGTTGGAAATGATAAAGTCATTCCATGACGACATGAAGGGAACAGTCCAATATGCTGGAAGCACGTCACAGCCCTTTGATATACGAAGTGGCGTTAAACAGGGCTGTGTTCTGGCTCCGACCTGTAGTGGTTTTGATGGTATTGTATGATGGTGATATTACTAAGTGTGATGTATGAGGTCAGCTGTGAAGGCTCCTGAGATAAAATGTAGTTGTGAATTTTCAGAAGGCCTTTCTTGCTACCACTACGACCTCACACCTATCTTTTTTTCTAATAAATGTGGCTACGTTACAATCTAGGGTACTGAAAGTAATGTGTTGTATTAACATATACAAACACACACACACAGATATTAAATAATATAATATTATCAATAAAATTTAGAACACAATGAACTAAATTCAGCTGATGAATTTTTAGAAAGTAAATCTTTTTTTTTTAAATTTATTTGTTCTGAACCAAGGTTTTATGTTGGCCAGAACATATGAAAAATTTTGGAATTTATGAGTGAATGGCATGAATAAATGACATGATAAATCAAAGGTGTGTACGTATACAATTTTCACGAGTAGTTAAGGTTTCTACAGTTCAAAATTTTATTTTCCCTGGGAGAACTATGAATAGATGTGCTGTTGGGGTGGCTTCATCCCTCCCTGTCTAAGTTTACCAAACATTGTCCATTAATGATGGAAGTAAATGGGATGTTTTAGTAGTAATTCACTTTGGGTGTTATGTCTATGAAGTTGGTGTAAATCCAGCAGACCAGCCTGCTTACGTAACTTTGAAGGTGTAGCGCTGGTGCTGGAATCTGGTGGCCCCACCTCTCCGTGCTTGGGGGCAATATATCGGGTGGCCCCACCTCTCCGTGCTTGGGGCAATACAAGGCTGTTCTGCCGAGATGCGACACTGCACGGGTCCTCACTGTCAATTATTTACCCAGCATTTGACACCGCCTTTTGGTGGCAACATAAAAAACTCACAGCTCAGATTATGAATAAAGAACACAGAAATGCTAGCAAAACTCAGCTGAGCTGCTGGCTATAGTATGGCGTCCCTGAACTTATTTCAATTTATTTCATTTGGAAATCACCACACTTGAAATTTACTGTGTCTATCACTGGACAACTATTGAGGAATGGCAAAAAAGCTCGTCTGAGCGCGGATAATATGATTGTCTGTGGCCAATCAATAATAATAATAGATTCTTTAAGCGCCAAACACGGCGCATAAGGCAGAAACCAGTGCTCTCCAGGTTGTTCGTTGTGACGCCACTCCTCTTAGCTCTTGCACATTATTTAGGCCCAACGTTCTTCCTTCTCTTATTATTGTTCTTCTGAGTGTTTCTTTTGGTCTTCCTTTTTTCCGCTTACCCTCAGGAACCCAAGTGAGCGCCTGTAGTGGTATTCTGTTGTTTTGCATTCGTAGGACATGACCGATATATGACCATCGTCTTTTCCTTATATAGTCGGAGACATATTTCTGCCTAGAGTCTTCTCTTATTTGTCGATTAGTCTTGAATTCTTTCCAACTGATGTTCATGAGTTTTCTAAGACATTTGTTCTCGAATGTATTCAGCTTGTTCTCCAATGATTTTGTTATTTTCCAACTCTCACAGCCGTATGTTAACACTGAGATAACATTTGAATTAAACAGACGAAGCTTGGTATGTATATTCAATGATCGTAATTTCCAAATGTTAGATAATCTATTGAAGGCGCTAGCTGCCAAAGCAATTCTAGTATGGATTTCTCTTGTTGTGTCACCATCCTGAGTCATTTTACTGCCTAAATAATTGAAACTTTCAACTTTCTGTAGTTTTTCCCCGTTCAAGATGATATCAAAGGTCTCGTTAGAAAAGTTCATAGCTTTAGTTTTAGAGGCATTTATTTGGAGACCAATTTTAACCGAGAGATGACACAAATTATTTATTGCTTCTTGGGATTGTCTTGGTGTTGAACTTAAGAATGCTACATCATCTGCGAAATCCAGGTCCCCCAGGAATTTTCCATTTGTCCATTTTATACCCAATTGTTCATTGTGGGTATAGTTTCTCATAACCCAATCAATAGCTATTCCAAAAAGTAGTGGTGACATAATACAGCCTTGTTTCACCCCTGTTTCTACTGTAAACCATTCTGTATTCCCTTTATTTGTTCTAACACAACATCTTGCATTGTCATATAGCTTGAATCGGTCGGTTGGATCGGAGGGTTGATCAGTGAGTTAACAATTCACTATCGTAAAACAAGCTATTGTTACCGAAACAGAACCAGGCCAATCAATGCCTTGGTTTTTTTAAATTCAAATTTCCTACACTAAAGTCATTTCAGTCATGCTTCAGTCAAGTATGGATTTTTATCTGTTAGTCCGTTCGTCTCTACTTGCGTTTTCACAAAAACGTACTTGGTATTTGAACCAACCTATTCGTCCCCTCTACACTTTTTGTCTGTAAAGTTATTTTTAGCCACAGCTTCCACCAATTCCCCTTCTCTTTCATTCTAACTAGATTTGGACACTTGAGTCTTCAAGGTCGCGATTTTTGTGCAAATAGTGACATGTTAGATTCAATGCAGTCTTTCGCTGATGTGAACAACACTGTCTTTTGTCATTATCTTCATTATTAGCTATCCGTCTGTATAAATAAAAGCATATTATTTCACTGCTCAGAATGGGCCATCCGGCCAGCTAATTTTTATATTCCTAACATTGATATTAAGAAAAAGTTACTTTTTAAATTTTGTAATATTTCAAGCATCTGCGTTCGCCGCTGAATTCAAATAAAAGGCTTGGTATCGCAAAAGCGTCCAATAAATGACTGTGGCGTATCATATCCAAGGTCCCTTCTGTCGAGTTCCTTACTTTATGTCAACTTGGGAAACGTGACTTTTTCTCCGTTTCCCCCCCCCAATTGCGTCGTCTCCTTAGCCTTGCTAGTCTCACGCAATTTTTTCAGTCATATTTTTTTTTTCCTTTTGATCCGCCGTTCTCATCCCGTTCAAATGGTAACCGTTTTGATTTCCCGTCTAGCAAGTCAATTTTTATGGAGGGTGATGACCCGTGGTCAGGGCGATCATGTACTATCAGCAGCTTACGCATTATGTTTTTATCCTTACATTTTATCCTTTGGAGATATTTTTACGTTGTATCACTTGTTAATTTTATGACACATCTCCCCACTTGAAAACATGCCTACGGCAAGTTCTAAAACCAGTGATACACATAGATAAAATCTCTCCTCACGTCTGCCATTACTCTAATTTTGATCACAGGGGTGCCGACTGAGGAAATCTGCACCGACATTCAATTTGCCTGGGATATATGCCTCTAAAACTAAAGCTATGAACTTTTCTAACGAGACCTTTGATATCATCTTGAACGGGGAAAAACTACAGAAAGTTGAAAGTTTCAATTATTTAGGCAGTAAAATGACTCAGGATGGTGACACAACAAGAGAAAAATCCATACAGAATTGCTTTGGCAGCTACTTTTCAATAGATTAACTAAACATTTGGAAATTACGATTCCTTGAAAATACATACCAAGCTTCGTCTGTTTAATTCAAATGTTATCTCAGTGTTAACATACGGCTGTGAGAGTTGGAAAATAACTGTCTTACAAAACTCATGAACATCAGTTGGAAAGAATTCAAGACTAATCGACAAATAAGAGAAGACTCTAGGCAGAAAGATATCTCCGACTATTAAGGAAAAGACGATGGTTCATATATTGGATTCATGTCCTACGAATGCAAAACAACAGAAGTACCACTACAGGCGCTCACTTGGGTTCCTGAGGGTAAGCGGAAAAAAGGAAGACCAAAAGAAACACTCAGAAGAACAATAATAAGAGAAGGAAGAACGTTGGGCCTAAATAATGTGCAAGAGCTAAGAGGAGTGGCGTCACAACGAACAACCTGGAGAGCACTGGTTTCTGCCTTATGCGCCATGTTTGGCGCTTAAAGAATTTATTATTATTATTATTATATTGGATACTAAACTGATAAGGTTGAAGTAATAAAGACCACCTCAGCAATCTTGCGTTTTCATGCTTAGCCTGAGATAAGAATACGAGAGGCTGATGATCCGTCTCGACCACAAAAGTCCTACCATACAGATAGATTTGAAACTTCTTTATTGCCCAGATTAACGCTAAACATTCTTTTTTTCGCTTGTGGAGTATCCTTGTTCCGCCTTATTCAATTTGCGGCTTGCATAAGCGACTGGTTTCAGTTCCCCATCAGGTGAAGATGATCTTTGCAACAAAGCCCCTCCGAGTCCTACATTACTTGCATTGGTTCTTAAGACAAAGTCCTGTGTCAAATCAGGCAGTTTGAGAATAGGCTTGCTAGTGAGTTTTTCCTTTAACTCTTGGAACGCTAGTTCACATTGTGCAGTCCAAATAATTTTATCTGGAAGTCCCTTGCGAGTCAGATCAGTCAGAGGAGCACAAATAGCGTTAAAATTTTTGATGTATTTCTGATAAAATCCGCATAACGACACGAATGATCGCACGTCTTTTTTTGTTTGTGGTCTAGGTGCTCTCTGCAGTTTTTCCAAGTTCTTAGGACAGGGGTCATGTTACCCTGATATACAGTGTGTCCCAAGAATTCCAACTCTTTGCATCCAATAC
This sequence comes from Oreohelix idahoensis, assembly GCA_024509875.1. Classification (NCBI taxonomy): domain Eukaryota; kingdom Metazoa; phylum Mollusca; class Gastropoda; order Stylommatophora; family Oreohelicidae; genus Oreohelix; species Oreohelix idahoensis. The sequence goes on along the minus strand of JAMPIV010018228.1, from coordinate 294,771 downwards.
AACATTTTGTTGGCCTAGCAGTTAAGTTCGCCTCCCGAAGTCTATTAAATAACATCTCTAGAGCTTCAATGTGTTCTTCAAATGTCTCTGTGGCGACGAGAATATCATCCATGAAATTCGTGATACATGGGTTATTCAGGGGATCCAACAATTTGCGCATCATCCTTGAAAATACACTCGGAGCATTTTTCAGTCCGAATGGTAGCATATTGAATTCATAATGTCCATCCGAAGTGCTAAAAGCCAAATAAGGTCTCACTTCAGGCTTCACTGGGATCTGGTAATAGCCTTTACTAAGATCCACCTTTGAAAAGTATTTTGCCTTGTTCAGTCTGGCAAATAACTGTCTTGTGTCTGGTAATGGATCCACTTGTCCTTCTGTGACAGCATTCAGTTTCCTGTAATCTATGCACAGTCTGTGTTCCCCAGACGGTTTTCTCAACAAAACGACACTAGAACTAAAAGATGATTCACTGTGCGAAATAATCCCCTCCTTCAACAAATAATCTATTTCTTCCTTCAATGCCTTCTCCTTCGCGAACGGAATAGAATAGGCTCTCATACAGATTGGGTTTGAGTCTACCAGTTTCATGTCATACTGTAGCAAATTTGTATGGCCTGGTTTATCTGTTAATACATCTGTATGTTCCTCCAGAACCTGTTGAACTCTCTCTCTCTCTGGTTTTTAGTCAGGTGCTTACTGACTTTTACCTGTGCTGCTGTTTCACAAGGATGTAATGGGTATTCATGTGAGGTGAGTGGTTCCTTTTGCATCTGGGTTGCAATAGCCAAGGTCAATAAGGGGGTGCTTTCCTGGAGTGGTCTGTCCAGATACTTCTTTAATAAGTTTACATGATAAACTTTCTCCTTCCCCTTTTTGTCAATTTTATAGTTTGTTCTAGACACCTTCTCTAGAACCGTATATGGACCTTGCCAACCAATTTGTAATTTATTCTGGCTACCGGGTAGTAGAAGCAGCACCTTCTCTCCCACAGCTAGTTCTCGGTCCTTTGCCTTCCTATTAAAATATGCTGCATGTTTCTTCCTGGCTTGTTTCAAATTATCATTTGCCAGTTTCCATCCAGCTTTCAAACGAGTGGTCAGTTCGTTCACGTATTGATAAGATGAGGTAACAGGTTCTTCCGCCTTCTCATCCGTCCAGGTCCTTAATAAAGCTTCTAAAGGACCTTTTATTGGCCTCCCAAATAGCAGAGTTGCGGGAGCCATCCCGGTTGAACTATGTGGTACCTCCCGATACGCAAACAATGCGGCGGGCAGGAATTGATCCCACAGATCCGGTTTTTCGTGTGCCAGCTTTCTCAGGATAGAAATGAGAGTCCCGTTGAACCTCTCTACCTGGCCGTTCCCTTGTGGATGGTACGGACTACAATGAAAGTGTCTGGCTTGAAATAGTTTAAAAACTTCTTCCGTTAGTTTCCCCTTGAACTGAGATCCATTATCCGTCAAGATTTGATGCGGGAATCCTAATCGGGTGAATATTGTAAGTAGTGCCTCTGCTACATGTTTTGAATCAATTGATGGCAGGGCTACCGCCTCTCCCCACATAGAACAAGTGTCCACCAGAGTAAGGATGTAACTGTTCCTCCTCTTGGTCCGAGTGAGAGGTCCCACAATATCCACTGCAACCCTCTCGAAAGGTGTTCCCACTATGGGCATTTACCCTAGAGTTGCAGGAGCAGTCCAGTGCTTTGGAGCTACCCTTTGACATTCAGGGCAGGATTTGACATATCTTTTTATATCCTTCGTTATCCCTGGCCAGAAGTAATGACAAGCTATACGCTGTCCTGTGGCGCTGATCCCCATGTGACTACTGAAGGGAATCGCATGCCCGAGTTCCATCACTTTATCTCTATATGAGGTGGGAAGAACCAGCTGGTTGTGACCATTTGTTCCAGTTCCGGCCTTCCTGTATAATAGTTTGTTCTTCATGAAATATTCCCCCTTGCTCGGAGGTGTGTGGCATTTGGGCAATTTTTTAAAACATGGCTTGAGTGTCCTATCCTCAGCCTGCGCCTTTCTCATCTCCTCTGGATGAGCATTTATAGGTTCACCTTCTTCCTCCTTCTTCTGTGACCTGGTCTGCACTGTCGCCATGATCACAGGTTTCTCGGGATTCCCCAAGAAGACGTATCTACACCCCAATATCAGAGGGTAGATTGGTTCATCTATCACTGCTGCTCTGATTTCTCCTTCCACATAGCGAGTTTTCACCGTTATCCTTGCGATGGGAAGTGTCATGAGTGGTATGTCCTTAGTCGCCCCTTGTATTTCCACTGTTTCTGTGGTATACTGACTTGGGTCCACTAGGCTAGACTTCACAACTGAATCATAATCCAAACCTGTATCATAAAGGCACCTTATGGTGACCCCATTACAAATAACATCCTCACAAACTGGGGGGTGATAAGGTTCCTGTTGTCCATTAGGATTAACCTTTAATCTTTGCGTCCCCGACTTCATTGCAGCAATGTTTGAAGGTTTCCTTCTACAAAATTCGGTGTTATGGTTATCTTTCTTGCACCATTTACACCATCTTTTTCCTTGGTTCAACGGTTTTCTTTCATTGAACTTTTGGTCATTGAACTGTGAGTTTCTGTCGCGATAGTCATTTCTTGGCCGCTCAAAGTTTGTCCTACCTTTATTTCCCTGCTCTCTATTATCAAATTTATTAAATTGCTGTGGAGCTTTAAAATTATCTATGTGCTTCTTTTTAGCACCACTTACCTCTGCCTGGGCTGCCTGATACCTCTCAGCGACATTTAAAACCTCTCCCAACTTCTCTGCACCTTGTTCCATGAGAAATTTTCTCATGTCTGGAGCCATGGACTCTCTCAATTGCTCAATCATGATCATTTCTTTAAGATCTTGGGTCTTCCCCAGAGCAGTCCATTTCTCCAAATAGGTTTCCAGTCTAGCAGAGAATTGGTGGTATGTCTCCCCAGACAACAGTTTGGCATTTCTAAATTTCTTACGATAAAATTCACCATTCTTCTCGTACCTTAATAACAAAGCCTGCTTTAACATGTCATAATTGTCTTGGTCTTCCCTGTTCATTTTAGCAAAGACCTCATAAGAAGTACCTCTCAGTCCTTGTGATAACTTTAAACTCCACCTCTCTCTCTCTAACCCATATGTAGTAGCTAATAACTCAAAACGTCCTAGGTACCCCTCTATGTCATCGTCTTTTTCAACAAAATGGTCTAAATGAAACCCCATAGCTGAGTTTGAGGCTCCAAGACTGGGCGTAGCATCTGAGGCAAAAGGGCTGGCACCATTTTCAGGAGCCTGGCCTTGTAATTCCAGCTCCCGTAGTCGTAATTCGTGCTCCCTTTGCAACCTTCTATCTTCTGCCTCCCTTTCGGCCTTTTTATCTTCTGCCTCCTTTTCGGCCTTTTTATCTTCTGCCTCCCTTTGCTGTCGTTTGTCTTCTGCCTCAATCTGCAGCCTCTTAATTTCTCTATCCGCCTCTAACCTCTTCTCTTCAGCCAACCTTTCAGACTCTAATTTTCTTTCAGCCTCTTTTTCTAATCTCCTTTCTTCCCGTTCAATATATTTATCACATTCAGCCGTTACGTATTGAATTAAAATCTGACCATCCATTCCCATCTCCTTTGCGGTCAGCACAGCAGCTGATCTAAATTTTGCTAGCTCCGCCATACTTTCTAAACAAATCTAGCAATAAGCAAAGTAAAATTTCCAATCTCTAATGTAATTATAATTATTCTAGACCAAAATAATTCTAATTAACTAATTAACTAACACTGGCTGTGAAGATTCACCAACTTCTAATTGCCCTTTTAATTTAAAGGGACACTTTTAATTTTAAGGGAATTTTACAATTTTGTTCCCCTAATTTTATTTCTCCCACCAGGAGATCCTTATATTACTGTTTATGCTAATTATCCCGGACGAGCCCCCAATATATGTAGTGGTTTTGATGGTATTGTATGATGGTGATATTACTAAGTGTGATGTATGAGGTCAGCTGTGAAGGCTCCTGAGATAAAATGTAGTTGTGAATTTTCAGAAGGCCTTTCTTGCTACCACTACGACCTCACACCTATCTTTTTTTCTAATAAATGTGGCTACGTTACAATCTAGGGTACTGAAAGTAATGTGTTGTATTAACATATACAAACACACACACACAGATATTAAATAATATAATATTATCAATAAAATTTAGAACACAATGAACTAAATTCAGCTGGTGAATTTTTAGAAAGTAAATCTTTTTTTTTTAAATTTATTTGTTCTGAACCAAGGTTTTATGTTGGCCAGAACATATGAAAAATTTTGGAATTTATGAGTGAATGGCATGAATAAATGACATGATAAATCAAAGGTGTGTACGTATACAATTTTCACGAGTAGTTAAGGTTTCTACAGTTCAAAATTTTATTTTCCCTGGGAGAACTATGAATAGATGTGCTGTTGGGGTGGCTTCATCCCTCCCTGTCTAAGTTTACCAAACATTGTCCATTAATGATGGAAGTAAATGGGATGTTTTAGTAGTAATTCACTTTGGGTGTTATGTCTATGAAGTTGGTGTAAATCCAGCAGACCAGCCTGCTTACGTAACTTTGAAGGTGTAGCGCTGGTGCTGGAATCTGGTGGCCCCACCTCTCCGTGCTTGGGGGCAATATATCGGGTGGCCCCACCTCTCCGTGCTTGGGGCAATACAAGGCTGTTCTGCCGAGATGCGACACTGCACGGGTCCTCACTGTCAATTATTTACCCAGCATTTGACACCGCCTTTTGGTGGCAACATAAAAAACTCACAGCTCAGATTATGAATAAAGAACACAGAAATGCTAGCAAAACTCAGCTGAGCTGCTGGCTATAGTATGGCGTCCCTGAACTTATTTCAATTTATTTCATTTGGAAATCACCACACTTGAAATTTACTGTGTCTATCACTGGACAACTATTGAGGAATGGCAAAAAAGCTCGTCTGAGCGCGGATAATATGATTGTCTGTGGCCAATCAATGCCTTGGTTTTTTTTAAATTCAAATTTCCTACACTAAAGTCATTTCAGTCATGCTTCAGTCAAGTATGGATTTTTATCTGTTAGTCCGTTCGTCTCTACTTGCGTTTTCACAAAAACGTACTTGGTATTTGAACCAACCTATTCGTCCCCTCTACACTTTTTGTCTGTAAAGTTATTTTTAGCCACAGCTTCCACCAATTCCCCTTCTCTTTCATTCTAACTAGATTTGGACACTTGAGTCTTCAAGGTCGCGATTTTTGTGCAAATAGTGACATGTTAGATTCAATGCAGTCTTTCGCTGATGTGAACAACACTGTCTTTTGTCATTATCTTCATTATTAGCTATCCGTCTGTATAAATAAAAGCATATTATTTCACTGCTCAGAATGGGCCATCCGGCCAGCTAATTTTTATATTCCTAACATTAATATTAAGAAAAAGTTACTTTTTAAATTTTGTAATATTTCAAGCATCTGCGTTTGCCGCTGAATTCAAATAAAAGGCTTGGTATCGCAAAAGCGTCCAATAAATGACTGTGGCGTATCATATCCAAGGTCCCTTCTGTCGAGTTCCTTACTTTATGTCAACTTGGGAAACGTGACTTTTTCTCCGTTTCCCCCCCAATTGCGTCTCCTTAGCCTTGCTAGTCTCACGCAATTTTTTCAGTCATATTTTTTTTCCTTTTGATCCGCCGTTCTCATCCCGTTCAAATGGTAACCGTTTTGATTTCCCGTCTAGCAAGTCAATTTTTATGGAGAGTGATGACCCGCGGTCAGGGCGATCATGTACTATCAGCAGCTTACGCATTATGTTTTTATCCTTACATTTTATCCTTTGGAGATATTTTTACGTTGTATCACTTGTTAATTTTATGACACGACCCTCTTCGGAATCTTCTTTGCCTTACTCTTGAAACATGCATTCAGAGATGCAACTGAAGGAATATGCCTTCACACTAGGTCAGATGGCCGTCTGTTTAATCTTTCAAGGCTGAAGGCAAAAACAAAAATCAGAAGGGTCACTATAAGAGACTTGTTGTTCGCTGATGATGCTGCAGTCGTCACTCAAAGCCAACAGGAGCTTCAGAGCTTGATGAATCGCTTCACTAAAGCATGCAAGGACTTTGGCCTCACAATAAGTCTAAAGAAAACGAATGTGCTGAGTCAGGATGTGGGTGCTGCACCAGTTATCACTATCGATAACTATGAATTGGCAGTGGTGCACCACTTCACATACCTAGGGTCTACCATCAATGACAAACTCTCACTGGATACAGAAATCGACAGCCGCATTGGCAAAGCTGCAGCTACCTTTGCCCGCCTCACATCGCGTGTTTGGGGAAACTCTAAACTCACAATGAAGACCAAAGCTGCGGTATATAATGCCTGCGTCACCAGCACACTCCTATATGGCAGCGAGACCTGGACGACCTATGCTAAGCAAGAAAGAAGGCTCAATACCTTCCATATGCGGTGTCTACGCCGCATTCTCGGCATCTCGTGGAAAAATAAAGTGACAAATGTCGAGGTGTTGTCACGTGCTGGCCTTCAAAGTATGTATACGCTGCTTAGACAGCGCAGACTTCACTGGCTTGGCCATGTTCGCCGCATGGAAGATGGTCGCATCCCAAAAGATATCTTCTACGGACAATTAGCAGATGGCAGGAGAACAGTTGGGCGACCACAGCTGAGGTTCAAAGATGTGTGCAAGAGAGATATGAGGGCACTGGACATGGATCCAGCAACATGGGAGGATGAAGCTGCCGATCGCACTAAGTGGCGATGCTATTTACGGCACCACCTCCGATTGGGCGAAGAGAGGCTCACACAAGAAGCAGAGGTGAGGAGAAAACGTCGAAAGGAGCACCAGGAAAATAAGCAGTTGAGGGCTGTCACCTCAGGGGCGCATTCCCATAGTCAGTTATGACTGAAGGGGCTATTATTATTATTATATAAGTGACTAGTGTTTAATACCATACGACTAAACCAACAGAGCCGACAATCTAATGGCCATTAATGACAGGCGATATTTGGTGCGCAAATGGATAATTAAATAATAATTGACATTGTGCGCTGATAGTTGACCGGACAGGAGGGGAAAAGGCTGCATGCCTCAACCAAACCTGAACTAGCTAAGCGACGCGCGATAGCAAAGGCTATAGACACCGTGTGCCTTTTAACGTTAATCAGGACTGATGGTGAGGATGAGATCGTCTCGTCCCCTTCCGTGTGTGTGTGTATATATATATATATATATATATATATATATATATATATATACATATATATATATATATATATATATATATATATATATATATATATGTGATGGGGCCGAAAAGGAGACGCCCGCCCCTACCTGTTTTTGGGCAGATTTATCGCCCATATTTTCGATGTGCGCGAAGCATGCTTGGATGTAAATTATTCAAGATTGATGAAAATGCCATAATAATGCATTTAAATTAAGTTGTGGTGTAGAATTGTGTTATATTAAATAGCTGTAGGTTTTATTTGTGTTTTCGCTATTCCTAAGCGATAATCGCGTGTGATATTTAAGTAGCCAAGATTAATACGCCTAGCGCAGTAAAGTGAGTGATTAGCCTAGTGCCTATAAAAAGAGATAGCGAGCTACCAGCGGACCTTTCCTAGTATCAGCCGCCAGAGAGAACAGACGACAGAGCCAAGCTGTAAATGCCTTGAGCACATTAGCATCGGGCACTGTTGGGTGTTTTGTTTTGTTTAGAGTTGTTTTGCTATGTTCGCTAGTTTATTTGTTTGATGTTTGCTTTGTCACTGAATGGGCTGTAAAAATAAATATAGCCCCTGCCTCTAGAATCAAGAGTTTTATTGTTGTTCGGGTCGGTGCGAGTGTAAAGGGGAGAGTGATCACACATCACAACATAATCATCGTCATCATCTCGCCCACCCTATCACAATTGGCGTCGTCGGCAGGATAAGGCAGACAGTGAAACCGAGCAAACAGCGAACGAACAAATAGTGTAAACACCCAGCAGTGCATTCCTGCAGCAAGATGGCTAATGCGCATATGAAGATACTGTACGTGGAGGAGCCAGAGATAAGGTTGTTTAGTGGAGAGGGGAGGCCCACTTGGCAAGAGTTTGTGGGAGATGTGGAAGCCGCGTGGAAGGTGGCGCCTTTTTGTGCAGAAGACAAGTTAGACATGATATGGAACAACGTTACGAAATGGGTATCTAGAGAATTACGGATACATGGCGGAGCCAAGGCCAGCCCTGAGCAGTTACTGGAAATTGTCAAAAAAGCCTACAGCGAGCAACCACAAGTCAGTGAGGTGAACAGGAATTTCCCTTGGGAATATGCTGTTTATGGTGGATGTAAAAAGCCTGAGACACGGGTCCAGATAGCAAGTGCAGAAGTTAAGAAGGAGGAGGAGGCACTCAGAGCAGAATTATCCTTCCTAAAGTCCCAGATAGCACAGATGTCAGAGGCCAGTTCGCCAGCACAAGAGGAGATGCAGAGAAAGAGAGCACCATGCCAACCGCGGAAGCAGCCAAAGCACAACGAGGAGGTGTGTCCGCGGGAACAGCCAAAGCACGACGAGGAGGTGCATGTTCTGGTATGTGAGAGTCAAGCTGTTGTTAACGAAAGCAGTGAGCTGACAGTACCGACCAGTGCAGCTGCACCGACAAGGCGAAAAGGAGTTTGCAAGTGGTACAGTGTCCGCAGGGGATGGGGATTCATCACGCCAGATGATGGAGGTATTGATGTATTTGTACATCAGACCAAGATCTTCAGAAAGGGATTCCGGAGTCTGGTGAGAAATGAGAGAGTAGAGTTTGACAGCAAACCATCGGTCCAGGGCATGGAAGCAATTTATGTATGCGGCATTGGCGGTCAAGAGTGTAAGGGCAGCAGAAAGCGACCCATGGCACAGAGGAAGCCCAGAAAGATAAGATGCTACAATTGTGGAGACTTGTCAGACCACATGGCAGCCAAGTGCCCTCAAGGCCCGCTTCCGAAGAGATGTTTTCGATGCAAGTCAACTGAACATTTGATAGCCGCCTGTCCCTCAAAGAGCTCTTTCCCGAGACGTGCTACCACAACCAGGTTTCCTTCCGGGTGCAAGCCAAGAGATGACCGTGATAACTGTCACCCTAAGGGCGCCGAGAAGATTGGTAGTCGGTTAGGGGAGGAAACTCGTCTTAAGCAGAGAGGAGGGAGTGCAAGTCAAGGTTCAGAGGAGGAGACACATCAAAAGCAGATAGTGGGGAATGTTGGCCACCGTCCACGCAAAACGAGTGTCAAGCACGTCAGAAGCAATCCCCCTACAGATTCGACAGCTACAAGCACTGACAGGCAGACGTCACGGGCAGGCAGCGACGCGGCACCGGTGAGCGAGTCTTCAAGACCACAGCAACTGACAGCCCGGCAACGTACAACTGGAGACATGACGACCAAGAGTGTCTCCAGCCAAGTTGTACCGAATACAGAATCTGAGCCCAAAACATCGCCGCTGAGAAATAATCAAACGCAGCACCAACGATCTAAGAGATTTCGACAGAAGTGTCGGAGGTAGTGATGTTGTCGGGACGACAACAAAATCAGGAGGGAGATGTGTGATGGGGCCGAAAAGGAGACGCCCGGCGCTACCTGTTTTTGGGCAGATTTATCGCCCATATTTTCGATGTGCGCGAAGCATGCTTGGATGTAAATTATTCAAGATTGATGAAAATGCCATAATAATGCATTTAAATTAAGTTGTGGTGTAGAATTGTGTTATATTAAATAGCTGTAGGTTTTATTTGTGTTTTCGCTATTCCTAAGCGATAATCGCATGTGATATTTAAGTAGCCAAGATTAATACGCCTAGCGCAGTAAAGTGAGTGATTAGCCTAGTGCCTATAAAAAGAGATAGCGAGCTACCAGCGGACCTTTCCTAGTATCAGCCGCCAGAGAGAACAGACGACAGAGCCAAGCTGTAAATGCCTTGAGCACATTAGCATCGGGCACTGTTGGGTGTTTTGTTTTGTTTAGAGTTGTTTTGCTATGTTCGCTAGTTTATTTGTTTGATGTTTGCTTTGTCACTGAATGGGCTGTAAAAATAAATATAGCCCCTGCCTCTAGAATCAAGAGTTTTATTGTTGTTCGGGTCGGTGCGAGTGTAAAGGGGAGAGTGATCACACATCACAACATAATCATCGTCATCATCTCGCCCACCCTATCACATATATATATTGATTGATTAATGTTGTCCTCTTCTTGGCATTACGCGTCCCCAAGTTCAGTTGTGAACAGGAGTTGCCAAAGAGACATAAACATTTTAAATAGTAAAGTTAACTGGACTTACAAATACCCAGATATTGATTCAGTTTTATCAGCCCACTGTGGCGTAATCCAAATATCATAACTATCTGACTTTTGACAGTCGTATCAGAGGATTTATCCAGCAAGTTACGCTGTTTCAAAATCGGCATTAACCCCCAGAGCCAGCCGATAGGATTTACCATCATCATAATAAATAACAGTTTTTAGCAACCAGATGTTTCCCTATACTAGAAGGATTTGCTACTGTTTACTGTGAACACCAGATCTTGTTTTGTTTTTTCTCTACATTAACTATTTGGGGTGACATTTGTTTATCCTGGAATCAACCACCAAATTAGGCGTTCCCCCTTATAAAATTTAATTATTCGACTAGGGACTGGGGCCCAATTTGGAAGAAAAATAAAGGAATATATATATATATATATATATATATATATATATATATATATATATATATATATATATATATATATATATATATATATTCAGGAATTGCATGTCCAAGAGATTTGTTCACCAAGAGTAGGTAAGAAGAGCGTGATTGAGTGGCCACGTATGTCAGAGAGAGTGAATATTTTCTTTGTTACAGGAAAAATTGTAATATCTGAGTCTGCTTAAATCTTGTTTATTTTACTGGATAGCTTTAGTAGGAACTTTGTTCTTTTCTTTACTGTCTATGCTGTAACATATTGCTAACCTTTAACCTTGGGGGTTATTAACTTGTTGGGTTCTTTTTCTTCTCAATGAGGGGAGGGCACATGTATTTTGTTATTTTTCTATGTATGAATTCTGATTTTATTTGATCTTTCTTAGATATTCGATGTTGTCAAGTTTAATGATAATAAACAACAAAAGAACTTACCTTTGTGGGTTGGTCAGACCCATACCCAATTTACCATAGTTTTTCACGTTTGTGTGTCTTGTTGTCACATAATTGTGTGTATGTTTAGTTAAACTTATATTTCTAGCTATAGGGAGGTGCAAGATTGTCTTATACTAAAAGATAGTCGTATAGATAGGCTGGACTAGAGAAACTACTCATTCCAGAGACAGATCTTCTCCTTAAACTATCCCCTCGCGAAATATATTCTCACACCTTAACTTCCCACATTACTTATCACCATCCGCCCTACTCTCTACTCAGGCGGGACCATAAATATGTTTTCAAACCTATCTAAAATTTACGACACACAACTACGCCTACTAGAGATCCCACAACTGAAGGATATCTCCGTAAAAGAGGTACGGCGTCCGCCTCGTATTCAAGAGGTACCGGGTTCGAATCCCAGTTGAGGGATTAAAACTTATGGAAATATTTTTTTCAGAACCAGTGGTCCTTACTATGTCATACTCCCCCCTGGTCTCCTGGGTAGTGAGATCGGATGCCTGGCCTTCTCGGATAAGGGCGAACAAATAGGAGATCCCGTGTGCAAGTTGAGCACGTTAAAAATCCCACGGCAGTTGGAAAATCGTAAAGAGTAAGCCATAAGGCCGCTGTCCTGGCAAAATTTAAAAATTAGATATCCTACCCACCACAAAAATATTTAAAGAATGTGTGATTCCTATATACACACATTAGGATTCTCGCTGGTGCTACGGAGTTCGTGCACTGCGCTGAGATCCTCCTTGTGTGATCTAAGGGAGGAGATCGGAGCACTGATGGCGTTGTCCGTGTGCAGTGAAGAAAGTCCTTAAAAACCAAACCAAACCAATCTCCCTATCATCAACCTGGCACAGCAGCAGTCAATGCCTTGCTGAACTGAGTGTCATGTTGCTATCCTCCTCTCTATTCTCTTATCCACTCTTTTTATTTGTTATGAGATTTGTTATTAATGTTTGTTTGCCATTGCAGTTACCGTTATGTGAAATTGTCAAGTACCTTTTCTCTGTGTTGCCTTCTGTCTTTTTTCAGCGTCAATTTTGCGTCTTTTCACGATACGTTCCAACTTTCTTCTTATCACAACGTGTCCAAACACGTGGACTGATTCCTTCTGAAGTGTGTTAAAAAGTTTTTCTGTTCACATTTTCCTTTTTCAAGGCAGTCTGTTTAGTCTATTAGCTTTCATCAATACTCTTGCCTGATTGCTGTGGCGAGATGGATGCTGAATCGTTGAGGTAGTATAGTAGTTCCTAGAAATGGTGAACTGGTGGTGAGGGTAGCACAAGATAACGTCAGGTAGTCAACCTCACAGTTCAGTTGTACAGAAGAAGATAACTTACTTTTGTGATAGTGTCGTGAAAAATTCTAAATACCCCTATATAAATTAGAACAAAAATGTAAAGTAGAACGAAATAATACAAAAGAAAGAAACATGGTGAAAGACCAGTGCTTTCCCAATAGCGCTTCCGTTTTATAACGCCATAATGAATGAACCAGAGATCCCCTTTTTCTACTTCGTCTGCATAACTGTAACGCTTCCCCGTACGATAGTAAAAGCCTACTGCATAAACTACACGCGTTTCTAAAAATAAAACTGGTACTGTGTTTCTTAGAAAATCTTGATACGCAAACTGCTTAATGACCCAAATATAATACTACATTAATGTCATTATGCACACTACGTTAACCTAAAAAGACAGACGGGCTTAGAAGAGAGAGAGAGAGAGAGAGAGAGAGAGAGAGAGAGAGAGAGAAATGCACGGAGGAACGCATGCAGTTGAGCCACTTGCTGTGTGTCGCATCGTAAGTCGTCTCGCGATTACAAAGTGGAATGCCAATCTCACACGCGAAAGCCATGCAGGCCTGATTTTTTCAAATAAACAGTGACAAAAAACACTAACGATACGAGGTAAGGTTTTAAAAAATGTGTTTAATGCTTATTAGGAAACATGACACAATACTGTTTTACGTCTGAAATCCTGACTTTATACTGACAGAACAGTCGAAAAGGCAGGACAGGTGGCGGTTTGAAAAATAAAAAAAACAAATACACGACTATCCTAGAATAATACATATTTTGAACGGAGCCACTTCGACCCCTTAAACTTAGATATTCTTGTGCCTTAGGATTTGCTGACAAAGAATATGTTATGTGTTACGCAAATAATCTAGTAATTAACAAATTATAGCCAAAATACTATAGTGGGGTTGTCTGACAGCACAAGATCATATTTGCTCATAATGGCATGTGGGAAACACACTGCTTTAGGGGAAATGCGGCCAACAAGTTAGATACGATTTGATTGGCTGTAGTCATATATAAGGTGAAACCTTATTGGTCTAACTGCAAATACAATTATGGTTGTTAATGGCAACTTATAGGATGGATAGTTTTTTTCAAAGGCTCATGTAAACATGGCCTGGTTGGTTAGAGCGTTCGATATAGGCAAATAGAAGCGTCAGTTCAGGGCCATTTTTGAAAAATAAATCGTGTAAAAACACAGTGCGTTGAGAACAGGCTAAGATATTTCTTATAACGGAAAAGCCTGGACAGAGGCAGATCAAAATTGTGCCAGAATTCATTGCCAGTCAACGTTACTGTTTAATATTTCCATGAATTGTGGTAAGCTGGACTTATTTCCTATATATATATATATATATATATATATATATATATATATATATATATATATATATATATATATATATATATATATATATATATATATATATATATGGAAATTGAATATGACATGATAACATGTGTCTGTATGTGTGTGGTTCAGTAGCAACCAGAAGGCAAAGCCTAGATATTGCTCCACCATGTAAAAGCTTGTCAGAGAGGAGTATAACTACATAGGCATATATGGGATTGCCAAATAGTAACATGACACCTATCCTATTGTATAGAAGGAATTAACGCTGGAAGTGCAGAGGCGTTGTAACCATTAGGGAGAGGAATACTGGTGTATATTGTCACATGAGAAGCTAACAGTTGGCCTAAAGCGCTGAACTCTGTGTTTGTAATGTCTTGTACTCCAGTGTGGAAATATATTATAAAGTAGTTCTGAAGAAGGAGGTACAACCTCTTATTTCAGGGACCGTGGTACTGAAGTATTAGAGCAGCACCTGGTCTGAGTTTGGCTGGATCCAGAGAGCTGGCAGCAGACTTCTTGTCTAAGATATCGACCAGTGGTGTATTGCAAGATAACTGAGAAGCAAGCGAGCAGAGGAGACAGTTTCCTGCCGCCTACACATAAGTTAAGAATTCGTCAGCCAGAGCAGCTCATCCTTGTATCTTCTTCTTCTTCCATCCTTAGCCACCAACCGGCAAAGCAGTATGTGGCCAGTACGCCTAGTGGCGTCTTAGGGCAACAACAAATTGATCAATCTATCGCTGTTTCCACCACGCCTAGTGGCGTCTTTGTGGAACAGAAACAGACCAAACAATCTATCGTTGTTTCCGTAATCAGATTGGTTGGCAAGCAGGTGATCAGCCCACTGTGCAAAGTTTTTACGGGATGGGGTAAACAGCCCCATGCCCAACCCTCCTTAGTCGCTTTTTACGACATGCGTGGTAGGGTGCAGTGTTACTATTCTTTGCTCCCCTTTCGGGCCCCGGCAACACACGGGTGACATCCTTGTATACCCTACCACAAAAGTGACTGTAATACTAAATTAAGAGGGACAGTAATTATTTTACAAATATAAAGACACTGTGAACCCTTCAATATTATTTCCACCAGTCACAAACACATGAAGTCTTGATGACAAACAACAACCTAGCTTCAAAAGCCAGTATTACCTCATAAATATATCACAACCCTACACACATATTGTAATAATCTTATATGTCAGGACAAAAATCCTTTGTATAAATTTTGTACATACACATTGTGTTTAAATTTGATTGTGATTCCTGATTCCCTCTGCAGTTGGATCAGGATATCTATTCTTGAAAGAAATTAATACATAATTTAAACTTTAACACTTGACTTACTTAAGCTAGTCTTCTAGAGTGTTATATGTATGTGTTTGTCATAGTGTTGTAAAGTGTTGTGGAACTTAATAAAAGTGTTTATCTGTTTGTTGGTTGTTGTGAACTTACACTTCATCACTATCATAACCCTAGACATTCAACGTAGTCATCACAATATTCCAGAATAAGTCTGATTGAGGTCTAAATGTGGTAGCAAAGTAAGGTCATCTGTAACACACCACACTTATTAGATACAGATACCTTCACAGCTGATCTCAGTCAGTACACTAAGTCCCCTATAAATATTTATATAATCCCAACTTACCACAGATAGAAAGCATCCTCGTACCACGTCATGAGGCCGAGAATAATTTTTTTGAAAAGGGTACAATCTTTTATGGACAACCTGTATATGATAAGCGCTTAAGCGACCCACGCTTTTTGTCAGTTTGATGTTACATTTTTTTACTGCAAGCTATAAACTCCTTGAAAAATTATTTGTTGCTTTTTAGTGCATTAAAAGCCTGTGTTTAAAATGTTTTTTTTAATAAATATTTTGTGTTTATTTCTTATTGGGATGGTTTGTTTTCTTTAATAAATCGTTACAAAAGATAGAGACCAGACACGCAGTTTTCTCAATCTTTATTTGGTCCCTCTCTATCTGTTTGATCAGAATAATAGAGTGAGCGGGTGGTTACAACTAAAAAAAAGTGGATGTGAAACCAAGATCGAGGTCTCTTAGTAACCCGTTTTCTTGACTCCTGCATGTCACTCAACCCTCACACCCTGTGAGCCGGTCTGTTCTACCACTTCTGCATCTCACTCATTTGGCGGTCTAATTGGATGCCTTTGTCTTTCCTGTTTTTGTTCATTCACCCCACGACAATAGTCCCCGACTCCATTCCTCAATAACAAAATAACAAAAACAAAAAAACAATACACGAAAATAAAAATTAATGTTTTAACACTTATACATCCTGTATTTGTATCAACTGAGATAGAATTGTTAATTTAGCATCCGTGAATTCGAGTTCTTAAAAAAGATGAAAAATGAACGTGTTTAGTGATGATGCATTCCGCTAGATAGCAGTGTTTGTGTGAAAGAAAAGAACATATAATGCAGTTAACGTGCAGCTTGATGGCACTATTGGTTGGGTAACAGTTGATTCCTCTGTTACTTTTGAATTTATGTGCATATAGTTATGCAGGATGACAGTACAATTAAGCTTAAAATTGGCAAAGTCAGACAGTGATAGCTGGCAACAGATTATCTTTCATTACATGTGAAGAAACCACACACCGTGGCTGTTGTTCGCATTTTGCACGTTCCCTTGAATCTAAATGTATGCTATGACTCTGTATTAGTTACTCGTGCAGCTGACGGTGATTTTTCAAATTCATTTCACTGGCGCCACTTTACTTTAGTCACATTCTCCGTTTTCTAGTAGCACTTCAAAATCCATTTACGTTGCTGACGCGTTAACCGCGCTGCTCGCTTCTCAACACTGCCACACCAGCCGAACGCGTCAGAAGTAAGTTAATTCAATTCGTCATTTAGTGTGTAAATCAACTCCATTTTATCATAAATACATCATACCTCATTTTACACAGATGCCATACACTTTCGAAGTGTGTGTACGTTTTTTGGGACACCGTGTATGTTATTAAGGATATCTTCGTGCTTGTTTTATTACAAGAGCCAGAATTTAGTTGAATGTTCTGAATATAGCAATTATAAAAGATCATGCGGTCACAGAGAAAAACAAAGCCCTATTACATGGCTGGTAGAGGCGAAGAAAATATTGTAGAGGTCCTTATAAAGGTGATCAAAAAGAGTTCTTCCAAATACTGGAAGCGTCTCTAAAAATAATAAATGTATCTGCAGGGGGTCGTCTGTTTTTGTCGTGATTATCCTTCACACCTCCTACAAGCGCGCCACAGTGAAATTATAATTAGCAACCAGTATTACTTGGCATGTTATTGATGTAATGCGCAAGGTTACATCGACAGATGAACGCAACATTCACATTTCTAAGACTTTGCCATGATTAACAAAAATAAAAATGACAATAAAAGTATAAATGAGTTTAAGGAAGTAGTATCATGCTTAATAAAAATGTCTGAAAACAGTCGGAAAATCATTTTGGAGCACACAAAGAAATACAAAAAATAGAACTCAAACGGGGGCGTAAACCCACGCAAGTGAATTTATTGTTAACCCTAACTGCACGTTACTTAACAGTCTGGCATGTACTTGGGTTGTGTGAAGAAAAGGCATACAGTTTTCACAATATATTGATCATAATTGTCTACAGAGGCCTCAAAGACTAGACCTGGCCAGGCCAGGCGTGGCGTGTATGGCTGTCACATAGTTCTTAAAACTGAGCATATGGAATATCACCCAATGGATTCAATTATTTCTGAAGATGAAATTAATGCAATACGCTTGTCTAATGAATTTCTTTAACTACTTGCGCCCTTCAGGCATAATCCTCCTTTATTGAAGCTAAATATTTTGACCTTTATTTTACTGAAACTTGGATCCTAGAAAAGGCTTACTAAACGAAAGCGACCTGGCAGTGAAACGATTGTTTATCAAATTCGTTGACGCCGACATCATCACAGGCAGCATGATATGGATTTGTGACTTGAACTCCCGAATCATTTTAGAGTTTAAAAAATTACAACTTTCCTTTCTCATAAAATGTCATTTTCCGGTTATTCTGCTCTCATTGTGACCACTCAGAAGAGGCCAGGACAAGCTTTTGATCACTTTGTGGTTATTTTCCTGAACCCGACTTTACACATAGCCATATGTGGCATTTGCTGGAGTATTAAATCACGACAATTGTAGGATCTGCAGTATATTTTGGTTTGATGCGCACATTAGGTAGCTGTGAATAGCAGGCCAGAGAAGTCAACACCCAAGCATTTACATGCTTCGGCAACGGTGATTTTTCTATGTCAATTTGTTTTACATGATGAGGTTGCCAACCCTATGCACAACCTCATAAGTCACCTTATACGAAATACCTGAGGGTGCAGTAGCCATATTCTTTCTTTGTCTCTTTAGAGACCCCCGGAAATTACACGGGGCTTTTAAGTTTAATGGTTGTCGTGAAGTCGTCTGATTCACAACAAGTTATTCTAAGTAACTCTAACCAAACCGCGCGCCATACTTTGTAAGAACTGCTTGATACACGGACCAATCAGAAGGTACGTTTATGCCGTGTTTACTAAAACACTGTACAGTCAAAATGGCCAGGACTAATCTGTGCAAACGAGTGGGGGATGACAATTAATTACAGACTTAGGAAAGAAGTAACACCTAGAAGAGGTCACCAATACGATATTGGAAATGTTGCTCTACACGTCTGTGCAGAGACTTTTACGACCAGTAGTATATTAAGAGAGAAATCTCTGGTTGAATGCATCGAGGCCTCAGGTTAGTCCATAATATTGCTGTTTAGAGTGCGCATAGAATAAAATGCACGTAGGAAAGTAAAAGACTATTAGCTAGGAAGATGTAGAATAATACAGGGCGTGTTTTAAGCTTTAGATAAAGAAGACCGCTCCATGAATAACGTAGATAAATAAAATCTTAGTTTTCCTGATTTGTACACATAGGCAGATTTTACATACATTTTCGGAACGCAAATACTAGTTGAGCAGGAAACCCCCTCGGGCGTCCGACCTTGGACTATATATAGAGCGTGTTCAAAAAGAAAAGGGGTCAGTCATATTTTGAAAATACAGTGAGCATCAGTGTGTTAATGCAGATTGCTTTTGCCTTTTGTATCTGAGAGCAGACTAATAGATACACACTAACAGCTCGACTGTATGTGCCTGAGGGTAAGAAAGAATATATATACTCGTATGTAATAATCAATTTCTATTGATTAATTCACTTGTGCGTTAAGAAATGTGTAGATGTGTTTTGAACTACTGTGTAAATTTCTGGAGGGAAAAGCCAACCGTGTGAATATTCAAAATATTTGAGAATGATGGCCAAAGTGTGTCTGTAGGTTTAGAAAAGCATTTAAAGAATTATTTCTTGATGGAATGGACCACACACCAGGAACGTAAGGAAGGATGAAAGCAATTGTTTTACTAGATTGTTTAAGCTATTACTTAAGTGTGTTATATTAGACATAATCATTGTAGGGAGGCGAATCATGGACAAATGGCTCTAAGGTTTTAAAGGAGAATTGTAGTCAAAATGAACTGGATGTAGGTTTTACTGGTATAATATGTCCTGTGCATCTGCTAGCATTGTCTGAAACTGTCTATCATCCCCAACCTTTGTGATAGTGGGATAGTGATGGACCATATAGGGGTTACATTTACTATGTTTCAGGTTTTATCCTGTCAACCCAACTGCTCATAAGAGTCAGCCACTACTGAAGGCACTACTGATGCACGCGCCTGTGAGTTCAGAGGGCCTGTTACCAAATGCCTACTGCCTGGAGGAAGTTCAAATAAATTTCCCTGCCAGGACAAAAGTGGAACCAGCTTCATTCTACAGAGGAGTGAAAAACAAGGCAACTGTAGAGTGTCCGAGTTACATCACAATTATAGACAATCATTTATGATGAAAAGTGTGGGCATAGATATAGCCAGTGATAGCTTCACATTCAAGTGACCATGAAAGAACATTGCTAGAAACATATAAATATTATTCCAGCAGAGATAATTTACCAAAGTGAGAACTCCCATCAAATTTAATGTCTTTTGATACCTTTTAACTATTTTCCAATGTTTTATTGATTTAATGTTGTAATTGAATTTGATTTCCTTTAAAGCTTTTTCAAAAAGAAAAGAGAAACTGTATAAATAAATTGTAAATATTTACCAGCAGACTTACTTAAATTATTTAAGCTAAGTTCAAAGTTTTGTTGGTAGATAATTTAGTTAATACCCCTAGCAGAGTTAATAATAATAAATCAGAGAAGGATCTGGAGAGAGAGCCCATAGGAATCTAGGAAAATATATCATCATCATACCTAGAAACTTATACAGCTTGATCCTACCTTTGATGTCGATACACCCTTATTCTTTTCAGAAAAGGGAGTATTTCTCATTAGACCAGACTCTATTATCTGGCACTATCCTGGTATCACCTGATACAACTTTTTGTCCAGGATATCTTTATAATTTCAATAATAATCAACCCTCTCGTGACAATGGTCAATCTAAGTCTTTTGATACAGAAGGCAAGAAAATATTGGGAAATCTATTGAAATTAAAGCTAATCAAGTACAACGCTAAAAATAAGAATCGTCGGCTCAAATGTTAAGTCAGTCCCATTGTATGGCTCTGAAACAAGAGAAGCACCAAAAGCAACGACTAAGAAGGTACTGACTTGCGTAAATTCGACCGATTTAAATGGTACGACAAGGTTACCACTGTGGAGCTGATGACAAGAATCAGTCAAGCGCCAGTGGAATAAAATATGAGAAGAAGATGCTGGCAATAGATAGGAAATACATTGAGGAAACATGTTGATAGCATTACGTGGCAGTGCTTGGTTCTGGAATCCCAAGGGTAAGAGAGGTAGGGGAGGACCAAGATACACACGAGGAAAGAACTGGAGACAGAAATGAAACTGGTGAGGAAGACATTGAAAGACTATATGTTCTATTCTTTCACACAAACACCTGCTGTCTAGCGGAATTTACCAGTACTAAGCAAGCTCATACCTAAACACCAAGAAGACCAAAGTATTGACAACAGACAAAGTAAAGACCAAACCAGAAATTGAAATTGATAATGAAGAACTGGAAAGTGTTAATGAATTCGAATACTTAGGATCAATCATCAACAGCTCTGGCGACTGTGCAGTAGAAATTAAAAGAAGACTTGCAATTGCTTCACATAAACTAATACAGATGAAAAACCTATGGCAAGGCACAAGCAAAGAAACAAAGTTACAACTGATCAGAGCATGTATATTCCCAGTGGCAACATATGGCTGCGAGACTTGGACACTCAATAAAACAGTTGCAAAAAAGATTACATCATTCGAAATGAAATGCTACAGAAGGATGTTGAGAATACCCTGGACAGAAAAAAAGACCAACAGAGAAGTACTGCACTCACTAAACGTACAGGAACATTGGCTCCTAAATACCATCGCAATAACGAAGCTGAAATTTTTCGGTCATATAAAAAGACATAATAGCCTGGAAAAAACAGTGATGGAAGGCATAGTCCCTGGAAAAAGGGGAAGGGGTCGACCTAGACGACGGTGGACCCAGGACATCACAGAGAGTCTGAACTTGTCTTTGGCTGATGCAGGTCGACTTGCCCAGAATCGTGATGCGTTCAGAGCAGCTGTAATGGAGACAACGTTCTGGAAAGAATACGTCACATGATGATGAAGCAAGCTCGGATCGGAGTGCCTAATGAGTTTGATGTCTGCCTCGAATTCTAAGGGTATTGGGTTCGATTCCCAGGAGAGGGAATATAAGGACATTTTTTTCAGAACCTGTGGTTCTTATGATGTTATACTCCCCCCTGGTCTCCTTGGTAATGAGATCGGATACCCAGCCTTCTTTGATAAGGGCGAAAAAATAAGAGGTCACCTGGAGCAAGTTGCGCACGTTAAAAATCCATCCGCAGTTGGAAATCGTAAAGAGTAGGCCATGAGGCCGCTGTCCTGACAACACTGGGATTCTCGCCGGTGCTACGGAGTTCGTGCACTGTGCTGATATCCTCCTTGTGTGATCTAAGGGAGGAGATCGGAGCACTGATGGAGTTGTCCATGTGCAATGAAGATAGTCCTTAAAACCAGACCAAGCAAGCTCAAGCGTGATGCTGACCACATCATCCCTAGTGTGCCGATTGTCAAGAAAATATGAGCCTAACACTATATTCCCAATATGCCTCAATGAGCGTGTAACGGGATCCTTTACCCTTTTTTTTAGCTGTGTAGACGAGCAAAAGTGACATGAGTGAAGAGATTTCATTAGCTGGCTAGAGCCATGATTGAGACTGAAAGGTTACGTTAAACGTTAGGTAAAAAGATTAGGGCGGGGACAAAAATCAGAGATAAGAGAAAAGGTACGTTTAGACAGGCAGGAATTTCTGAGTCAACTCATGACAGGATGATGGCGCTTTATTATAATATTTTTCCCACGGATTATCACAGACATTCCTTCAATATTTTACAATTAGTTTAAAAAATGGTAAAGGTAGTACCAAAGAAAAACTGCTGTAAGGGAGGGAAGTGTTCGAGACTTCACTATACTAGGTCCAGCTTAGAGAGGCGGGGTGACCAGTTCCCTTCCTTGCTGCCTTTGCCTTCCGTACCTCAAGAGCAGTATCAGTTACCCATTTACAGCTGGGTAGACTTGAGCGTGACGCCATCTTGTTTAGAACCAGGTACCTTTCCCGCGAGAGGCCACCGCTGTAACCACTCTGTCAATCGAAGGTTAAAATATTGCGACATACTTACAATATGGTTATTTCTTTCTTATCACTACTACAGCATGATAATAAGTAATATTTTGTCCCTTCAACATTATTTATTATTGTATTTGGTTGGAAATATCTAGTCCTTTCATATTTTTCATAACATAGTAATTCTTGTTACATGTTATTAGGCAGCCTTTTGAAAGCTGGTTTTTATTGACAGTGAAGGCTTGTATTCTCATAATACATCGACAAAATGGCTGAAAACCAGTCCCTACCACTGGATAAACAAACACACCAAATTGATTCAACATTAGCTGCGCTGATTCACGTGAGGAAAAGTTGTTGACCATTTAAAACAACAGAGCATAAAAGCAATCAAAGATTCATAATCATGAGAACCTAAACATTTTCTAATCGGGATGCAGACATAGCTAAATATGCTTTCATCATTGGAGCAGATAACAAATAAGAGAACGAAAAGTGTATTCGTCTCTACAACGAAAAATAATGGTAACAATTTATTGAGGAACTGTTTTTCCAAATGAATCATCGAAAGACCTGAAAAAAAAAGCTTGAATTCAAAGGTTTAGTAGTACGTAAAAGATTCAGTGATAGATTATTAAATCTAGCAGAAGAAGCCTTCATAAAACAGTATATCAAAACACGAAGAAATACACAATAATGTTTTCAGCGTTTTATCTAATTGTAGATTTGCTTTGTAGTTCATGCCATACTTTCTTTAAGTATTCTGAAGACGGTTTGAAAGAGTCGATTTTTTTATATTTTGCATTGTCAGTTTTTATATACAACAGACTGCTGGATCATTCCTACTAATTATGGAAAGTTTCATCCCTTTACTTTCTGTATAATTTCCATCTTGCATCACTTCGTTTACTGTAGCAGCGATTATGAAATTAGTATTCGTCTCTTCTTCCTTTTCTTCTTCGTCTGAATTACAGTATATAGTAATTGAAACTTATATATAAAATCGGGGTCGTTATTTATTCTTGTCGGCCTATGTTTAATGTTAACGTTTAATACAAGGGTAAACCTCGGCCTTTTGTAAGTTCTTCTGTGCTACAACATAACGTATAGATTCTAAATTGTTTCGGCAAAAGCCTAATGTAATACCAGGAGTTCTGGGTTCTGACTACTTCTCATGTTTGTTTTCTTTTCTCTCAGAATCTCGGAGTGTTGGCTAGCACGTACTAGAAGCTGTATATGTCCGTTTCTGTATTTGGGACATAACAGCATCAGGCCATTTCGTCCATACATCCAGGACTAAAATAAATGGCGGGTTGAGCTTTGGAAATTGCTGGATAGGTTAAATTGTTAATAATTGTTCAGTTCCGAGAATGATTTCTTGCAGTTTACTGCCCACAACTCTCCTACTGTATATATTTTCTATTTTTTGTTTTGGTTTTTTGTTTTTGTTTCCGCATATGTGAATAAACTTACTAGTTGTTATGAAAAGATTTACACTTTGTTGGAAGTTCTTGCAGTATTTTTTGTAATAGGTTTTGAACCATAGCCCACATCTTAATTCTTTCACTGTATCAGGATTATACGTGTTTACAATACAAGCTTTTACTCTATATCATGTGGTGCCTATTTATTCTTCTGAAACCAGTCAATCAATTAATATCCTTTAGCTCCCCAGGGAGCATAGGCCTTCAACAAACATATGCCAAGTCCTCCTGTCACGTGCCATCCGCTCAAGTTCTTTCCATGTTTTCATCATTTTCACTTCTATATCTAGTTCTCTTCTCCGTGTGTTCATTGGTCTCTCTCTGCCTCTTTTCCTCTGGGGATTCAAAGAACAAAGACTGCCTTGTAATGCTAATATCATCGTTTATCAGTGTGTGTTCTATCCATCGCCACCGTCTCTTCTTATCTCTTGTTCCACTGGCACTTGTCTGGTTCTTGTCATCAGTTCCACATTTGTGACTTTGTCATACCATTTCAATCCTTCTATTCTACGCAAGCACTCATTTATGAAAGTTTGTAGCTTTTTCACTCATTCATAACCCTCCACTCCAAAAGGAGCATAGGCCTTCAACAAACACATGCCAATTCCTCATGTCACGTGCCATCATCTCAAGTTCTTTCCTCGTTCTCCTCATCATTTTCACCTCTGTTTCCAGCTCTCTTCTCCATGTGCTTCTTGGTCTACCTCTGCTTCTCTTGCCCTGGGGGTTCCAGAACAATGACTGCCTTGTAATGCTATCAACAGGTTTCCTCAGTGTGTGTGCTATCCATCGCCATCGTCTTCTTCTCATCTCTTGTTCCACTGGCACTTGTCTGGTTCTTGTCATCAGTTTCACGTTGGTAACTTATGATTAAAATTATCAGTAACCTTGTCATACCATTTTAATCCTTCTATTATACACAAGCACCCATTTATGAAAGTCTGTAGCATTTTGGTTGTTGTCTCTGTTGTTCTCCGTGTTTCAGAGCCATGCAATTGGACTGACTTCACATTTGAGTTGAAGATTCTTATTTTCGTGTTGGATCCGATTTCTCTTGATCTCCATATATTTCCCAATGCAATGAAAGCTCCTCATGCTTTTTGTATTCTTATTTTGATATCACTGTATGCCCCTCCAACTTTGTCTATATTGTTGCCAAGATATGTGTACGATTCTACATCTTGTAGTGGTGTTTCTTCAAGTTCAATCCTGTGACTATTACGTGCATTTATTCTCATTATCCTTGTATTTTCCCCGGTGTATTTTCAGACCCAGTTGTTGTGACCTCTCATCGAGTATTTTCATTTTGTCTTGCATCTGATTATGGTTATGGGACAGAAGAGCCGTCATCTGCAAAATCCAGATCATCAAGCTGTTTAGTCAGATTCCGCTGAGTTCCATTTCTGCTGTGTGATGTCGATGTTTTCATAACCCAATCTATTGCTAGTAAGAAAATAAATGGAGACAAGAGGCATCCCTGTAGCATTCCCGTTCTAATCGCAAACGGTTCTGTAAGTTGTCCTTCTTGAAGAACTCTGCATGTCATGTAGTCATAAGTCTTCTTTATTAAGTTAATGATCTTCGTCGGAACTCCATAATGCCTCACCAATTTCCAGTGATTCTCTGTATACACTCTCAGATGATTTTTCATAGTCCCAAATCCGACGTATAGCGGTGAATTCTATTCCAGACTTTGTTCAACTATTATTCTCAATGTGGCTATCTGGTCTGTACAGGATCAGTTTTGTCGAAAACATGATTGTTCATCTCTCAGTTGCTTGTCTATGGACTCTGTTAATATCTCAAGGATGATTCTGTTTAACACTTTTCCAGGCAGTGATAGTATATTATTCCTCTATAATTTGTGCGCTCTTGTAAATTTCATTTCTTAGGCAACTTGACCAGATAACCTTCCTTCCATTCTGCTAGGATTTATTCTCTCTCTCAGATTTTGTCAAGTAGATTCTTCTGAATCCACTATTTCCTAAAAGGTTTTACCTTTCTTGACATAGACGGCATGTAGCTGTTAAGCTGCAGTCCTGTCTCCCAAAATCGTTTAAAAAAAGGTTTCCTACCTCTGTAAAGCCATGAGAATTTACCAACAAATCGTCAAGACAGCCTATCATATAACATTTACAGATTCATTGAAAATCCTTTCTGCCAACCTGTTTTGTTGATAAACGTTTTCTTCTCTTCTTGCTTCCCGCATTCATATCATCGTTTCTCAGATAAAATTATTCGGTTCAGTACTCATTTGTTTATACCTTCTTTTAATGAAAGTAATGTTTCAAAAAACAACACTTTTCTCTGTATAGTACCTTCTTTGCTTGTATTGTTTTTAATAATTTTCTTGTTTCTCTGTTTACCTTCAGATTTACAGTTCGAAATCTCCCAATTTTTCATGTATGTTCTTTATTTCGCTTTTCAGAATCTCATTCATTTCTGGTTTATGTGCTTATATTGCAAAAAATGGTGCTATTTCGTTAATCTTTTTCTGGAATCTCCTTTCCATCTCAGCGCATCTTTTTAAATGGTCATAAGCTTTAACGTTGTATCAGGTATTATCTTTTCTTTCATCAGTTTTTTAATACTTTGTCCAATGTAAATTATAGATTATAAATCTATAATCGATTTTTTTTTGTTCTTCATTAAAACTTCGCAATTATTTGTGACAGTCGTAAGCGGTGATCGACAATTGTCAAAGCGTTGTTAGGCCTGCATCAGATTTTCGAATTTGCTTCAGTGACACAAGTCTTTAGTAACTACGGTGAAAAAAATTCCTTAATTAAAGCGTTTCGATGTTAAGAATATATATATATACAAAATATCCGGGACGTCGCCCGCGTGTTAGCGGTGCTGAAAGGGGAAGCAAAGAATAGTATCACTTTAGCGTGCCAGACATGAAGTCGACTGAAGAATGTTGACTTTAGGGCTGGCAAACCCATCGTGAAGAACCTTTGAGCCAACAAAACCTTTAGAACCAAATGATGCAATCTTTTCTGTCATCTTGAGACACGGTCAGTTTTCTGTAAATTCAGCTTTGCCGTGACTATCAACAAAGCCCAGGCAACAATTTTAAAGATAACTGTGCATTTATACAACTGTTGTGATTAAAGTGATGTACTTCTTCCTTTGAACCATAGCCACCGGCTGTCAAAGCAGTCAGTGACCATCACACCAGGTGGCGTCTTGTAGGGCAGCAACAAACTGCTTTCGGTCGGCGGCCATCCTTCGTGCAGTGCCCCAGCTTTGGTTCATTCTTTGCATCTCGGCCACCACAGCTCTCCTCCAAGTTGTTTCTGGTCGGCCTACCTGTCGCTTTCCTTCAGGGGTCCTGTCGTAAGTTAAATAAGAAATTGTGTCACTCTTAAATTAGAGAGTCGTAGCCCACCCTCCATCACGTGTTTTGTTTCGGCTACACAGAGAGGTCTGTAAATCATTTTATGCAGGGAGCGGCGATCTTCTAAATATCTTTGAGTTAGGGAACAGGGGACACAAGCGAGGCGACATGCCTTTTCAAGTAACCGGTTCGCGTTTCACTCGGAGCCCTTTGAGATTGGGATCCCAGCGAGCGAGTCTTCCGCTACTTCGCTGTTCCCCTGATTGAGAATCCTGTCATCTCTGGTCGCAGGGGAGAAAACTCTACTTAGTCGTTCCCCTTTTACCGTGAGGTGTAGAGGTTTGGACGAAAGAGCGCCAGACTATCCTATCGGCTGTCTTCCTCCTGGCCTGGTTCTATTTTAGTCCTCGGTCCTTCAAAGATTGTCTAATGTCCTCCCAGCGGAATCTGGGTCGCCCTGGGGGTCTGGATCCCTTGCACTTTGTTTCCCATGCTTGTCGTGGTAGCCGATCTTCTCCCATTCTGCAGACATGGCCAAATCATCTTAGTTGGGACTGTTCTACTTGGGTCTGCAGGGGGTGGGATTTTAGGCCGTGACGTATCGTCTGGTTGCGGACCATGTCTCTTCTTGCTACTTCAACCACCTTCCTCAGATACCTCATTTCTGATGTTTGGATCTGGCTTTTGTGGGTTGTAGTCATTGCCCATGACTCGCATCCATATGTCAAGACTGGGACATAGGTGGAGCGGTATACAGCCATCTTCGTTTTCTTACCAACCTCTCTCTTGCTGAGGAATCCTCCTAAAAAGTCTCCCAGGAAATGTGCCTCTGATTTAGCAATCAGGGCAACATCATCAGCAAATGGCAGCTCTGAAATACAGACCTGTCTCATCTTCCAGTACCCCTAATATCTTTGTCCCCCTGTCTGCCTCGCCGCTTCACGTCCAGGTGTTCGTGAAATGTTAAGCGACTCGCGGAAGGGCCTGAGTATTTAATCTGGACTCAAGCAGTATTCATTACTTGTTGTTTCGGAAGTGCCTAAGAAGCTCCCTCCTGCAGAGTGGAATTTGTGCTGTTAAGCCTGATACCAGAAACATATTAGAATGGAATAATTCTTGTAATATCGGTAGCACACTATGTTATAAAGTAGCCGTGGTAGCTTTTTAACTCATTCTAACCCAGGCATTTTTTCTGTTTTACCCAGGACCCAATATGCAGACATTTTTTTTTCTACAAGTGATGTTTTAAAAACAGGCAGTAGACTTACTTACTTACTTACTTACTTAGTCGTTCCCCTTCTACCGTGAGGTGTAGAGGTCAGGCAGTAGACACATATATTAATTTAGTAGATATATGTATTATGCATCAAACTTTAGGACATTGGCTGCAGAATGTTGTGAAATACTGTTGAGTTCTTATGTGATGTTATAATTGTTTGTTATATCTTGTGAAGTGTAAAAACAATAAAAAATAAAAATAAAAAATGAATACAAATTATGCACATACACGTAAATATTTCAGCTGTACTTAATCCATTGGTAGTAAAACACCAGGAATTGAAATGTACATCCAGTTGACAACTAATTCAAGAAGTGTGTTAAAAAAGAAATGAAAATTGCAATTTATATACATTTTTTTGTGAAGTCACATATAGCTGAACTGGGATCTCACTTACACATTCCTGTCCCATGCAAATTAATTAATTTATTACTTAACAATATCACGTTTGTTCAACGTCCTTATCGGAATCGAAAATAGGTTATTATCTCTACCGATATCGCTAAAATTAATTTCGAAATTATATATTGAGATTGATTCGTTAATAGTTTATGAGTGTTATGTATGTGACTACACTACATGTAAACAAATAACCCTATGACGTAATTAATTGATAAAAGTATGCAAAAACTAAGCACCAATATAATTATTTCGCTACCAGTTCAAAATGCGATGTCCACATGAAGTGTTTACATGATATGAACACTCTACGGACACCTTCACATACCTAGGATGCAATAGTAACACCAGACGCCGGAGCAAGCAAAGACATCTACAACAGAATGAACAAAGCAAGAACAGCCTTTTTTAGTCTAAACAGCATCTGGAAGTCCTCTCAGTACAGCACAAAATTAAGATTATATCAGAGCTGTGTGCTTTCTGTGCTTCTCTATGGTGCGGAATGCTGGAGAGTCACAGAGAAGGCAATGTCGAAATTGCTCTCTTTTCACACAACATGTCTAAGAAAAATTATTTTGGCTGAATACCATCACCAACCAAGATCTGCTTATTCGGAGCAAGCAAGGGGACATGCACACCATTATAGCTGGCAGACGCTGGAGCTGGGTTGGCCATGTCCTCAGAAGAGACCCCGATGCCATCATAAGAACAGCTATGCTATGCACCCCTGAAGAAAACGAAAGTTAGGTCGACCAAAAACAACTTGGCGGAGGACTGTGGAGGCTGAGATGCAAAGAATGAACCAGAGTTGGGGCACTGTATGAAGGATGGCCACCGACCGAGCAAAGTGGAATCAATTTGTTGTTGCCCTACAAGACGCCACCAGGCGTGATGGCCACTGACTGCTTTGACGGTCGGCGGCTAAGGATTAAAAAAAAAAAACTCTCTATGGCCACTTATTTTATAATTTTTTGTTCAATTTCGGAATCGTATAAAGCGGACGTAACACGCGGCCTCCGGCTAGATCCAAAGCAACTCTAGCAACGGATATAAAGCACACAATTGTAACTTCATAAATATTTTTTTTTCGCTCACAAACGTTCACACACATGTGCCGGATGTAATGAAATAATGTTAAACAGGCTTATCGGCAGATATTGTATAATTTTCCGCTCAAATGCGGCATACATCACCTTGGCGCGCCATACGCCCTGGGTATAACGAGAGGCCAATCTGGTGCGCCATACGCCCTGGGTGTAACGAAAGGCCTATCTGGCGCACCATACGCCCGTTTAGGCAGAATGAGTCAAGCTTATAAATAAATTCGAGTTACTTTTCTTAAGTTAATTTTCCTATTACGGTGTAATATAATACTTTTAGACCCTAACTGTCTCACCAGCCTAATCACTAGGTGTTATTTTTTTTTCAAAGGATGGTTATGTTAAGTAATCTGAGTTGCTACCAAATGGTTATCTACAATAACTTCCCAAAAAGTATGTATATATGTCATTATAAAGATATTGATTTTAATGATTATCTTACCAGCCTGATTTGTATTGCAAACTTGACGGATATATTACTTTTTTGTTTTTTGGTAAACCCAGATGGGAAATAATTTACAGTGGAGAGTAATGCTGTCACGGATTGCCTCCCCTTAGCTCTGCAGTAGTGATTTACCACTGGCCAAAACGCAAGAGTATCTAAAATGGGTCGCCAAAGGTGTCTACCTTCGCACAAGATTACTCTTGGCAGAGTTGTGGATAGAAGGATAATGATGCTTCTATCCCAAGGGTGTTTACAAGATAATTCAGAAGTCAAGAGCAATGCGGCATTGGCAGGGCAATTTTTTTTATATCTGATCCGCCGCCTTTTGTGAAGAATTAAGCAACGGTTTTTAGCCCGTTCAAGCCCCCAGCTGGTGTAAATCCAGCGAAATTCCTTTTTATAAGTATTAGCTCTGTAAATGTAAATATCTAAATATAGATATATTAAATAGTCTTGCTCATACGTTTGCTTTCATACTTATAATAACTGAATAAACAATTATTGTTATGTTTTAAAATAATATGTAACAAACGTAATAATCAATTAGTTTAACAGGTTAAAATAACGATGAAATGATATGACTTTAAGAGTTAAATAAAATTTCTCGTCATTGAGACTTGGGTTGAGGATTTAAAATTAAAACTTAATGTCCGTATGCTGGTGCCTTTTACACGCACTTAACTTGCATAAGTGAGTCCTGCAGCCTTGGTTTCGTCAATTCTTTTGTGATGATGACACTTCACAGTCTGATAGCTTCTTTCTTCGAACGGTCTTAAAGCTTCGTTCCATGAGCTTTAAACAAACAAAAAAGAACAAATGCCTCTGCTAAGTACATTTGTGGGCTACAAATTAACATGCGCATTGTCTCGCTGTCCACCCACCAATGTTAGTCTCTCTGAATAATTAAATTCTTTTTTGAGTATACACAGCGTAACTCATGGAAGATGATTAGAAATCACCAATATTCTTCTGGGTATTAAACTGGGAAAATATGTGCTTGGACAGCCCGAAATCAACGATTTGCCTGAATTAAAATTAGCCAGGTACATATATCTCACAAAATGATATGATACACGTGAGGCACATGTGATGTAATCATCACTCATCACTGCTCCAGTCGGAGTCGGATTCTGGGTTCACCTCTGCTGTCGGTTTTCTGTACGACTAGCAAGAAGCGATCATCAGCGCTTGCTGTAGTCGTTTATGAACATACTATTTTCATAGGTTGAGGTAGCAAGAAAAACATGTCAAATTCACATTTGTAAAATAAATGTTTACACTTACCCCAAAATAACTTTACGGAACACAATCTCCTGGTACGGTTTAGAATGGACACTAGCAACTTAGGTTAGATGCTTTCGAATCACTTGGTCTTGAAATTTAATATTCCTCTAATGACGGGTGGTCTGATTCTTTAGGACTCCAGTCTTGGTATTTATAAATGCGGGTTTTTTTTTAAGTTTTAAAGTTGCCCAAATACTCCGATCTTGATCCTTTAAGTTTCCTGTCTTTGTATTTAAATATACGGGTTTACTTTTAAGTTTTCAAGTTGCTCAAATACTCTGATCTGTCACTTATAATTTTGAAATCCTTTGTCCAATCCTTCTGTTTCTGGCTTTGGTGAATTGCTGTCTTGATGTGCGATGCAGTCTGATCTGTGACTCCGATGTCGCTAGATTACATTTCCAATTTTCCGTTAAAAATCCCAGATTGTACTTCCGACGAATTTTCCAATGAAAACCATTGTGTATCCCGTCTCTCAAATCACGCCAATCGTAAGCTCTTTGAAACTACATGGGTCGGGGTGTTTAATTTAATCTCTCCCACGTGTTTTAAAATATTACATTTAAAAATCCCATTGCGTGACCGCTTTCTAATAATTCTGTAATACTTCCGCCCAGATAGTCTCCTCTGCCAGGTCATCTGTAATAATTACACAGGGATGGTCCCGACGGAAGCTGTAATCTCATTATCATCTGTGTTTTCGTGCCTCTGCCAGACGGACGTCTCGGACAGACAATATGGCATTGTATTCATCGCTCGTACGAGACCATATTGTGTCAATAAAGAGTGTCTCTAACAAAGGTGGCTAGGCGACTCAAGTGATATACGTATTACCGCTGACCTGTGTAATCAACTGGGTATTGTTACAGTTCACCTGGTAAAACGTTAACAAGTCTGGCTGCGGTTTAGAGCAAAAAATGGAGGTGCATGAAATATGTCAAATAATAAGCGGATTAAAGAGGGAGAGAGATGCACAAAAGTACATGAACAAACCCGTTTTGTCACAAATTCATTCCTGAGGATGAATACCCCAGGACATTGTGGGCCCAATATATAAAACCCCATTGTTTTATGGCCTCCTTCCCACAGAGAGACCACTCTCTCTCTCTATATATATATATTTCTAGGTTCCACCAGAGCAGTCTAGATAACTACACTTAAGTGTCGGGAAACAAGGGCGTGAGCCCAAAATATGTATGTATGTTTACATTCTTGGACCATTCGTGAGGACAAATCCAGTAGGCCTCATGTGTCTCTCCCCCCCCACCCCCGTCCCCCTCCTCCCTCCCCCCCCCTCCCATCCCAATAGTTAACTCTTAAGCCAGCAAAGTGTTTACTTTCACCGGGAACTTAGCCAGGGAGTTCCGATGAATAAAGCGCGGAGCCAAGGAACCGTAACGATTTGCGCCTGTGTCCATATCACTGAGAGGGAGGATAAGGGGTGGTTTATGTTGTGATTTTTTTTTTGGTCGTATTATCTGCATTGCATTGTGTAGAACAGTGGTGGCCAAGCTAAGGTTGGCCGAGGGCCAGATTATGGTAAAGAGTAACACCAGAGGGCCAGACCTATAAAATCCTTAAAAAAATAACGTTCTGAGATTTAGTTTTACATATATAATGAACCACGTATAGAAAGCAACGGCAAACTACTGTACTGCACATCTGCTAAGACATGTATACAAGTCTTCGAACTGAAATTACTGTAAAAAAAATATATAATGAATCTGTTGTTTTAATTTGTTTTGTAATTTGTAATACGACATGTAATTATTTATTTCAAACATACATTTGTGTGCTCTTTCATTGTGAAGAGTGTGGCTTCAATGAACAATAAGAGGCCGGCTATAACAGGTTGGCGGGCCGATCAAAACTGGTTGGCGGGCCGGATCTGGCCCGCGGGCCGTAGTTTGGCCACCGCTGGTGTAGAAACTTGGATATGGTTTTTTTGCTTATAGGGGGAAATCTACATTGTATATTTCAAAGAGATTTCAGAGTCCTTGGAACTAGACAGCCCCTGTCATTCGCCTTCCATGTTTATTTGATTTGATGTTTGCGTAGTTTCATGCTCGCATGGTTTTCCTGGTGTACTGATTTCATGATTGCCGGTTTTTCATGATTTCCTAAGCTGCTGATTTACTCTTTTCCTGGCGTCATAGTGTACGATTAAACCCAGCGCCTTACGAGATCATCAAAAGTGCCAAGCATTATAATTTGTTTTTTCATCGCCACTAGGCAGTGAGCTGTTAGCTTCAGTGCGTATTCATTAAGACAGCCACTGTTTACCAAAGCACTCCATCATAGCAGTATTCTTAATTGAGTAGCCAGTGCCTTTGATTTTTATCAAGCGCATACACCTTTCCTGAAAGGCGACGTCAAGTCTTCAATTCATACCAAGGAGTTAGGGAGCGGTAAACCACCGAATCCCCACACGCCATTTTCTTGTGGGTTTATTTACATAATCAGATGAGTCAGCCTACTGCGCGAAAGGAAGGAAGTACAAGTACAGTGTGTTGCTCAACTAAAGAGGTGTACCACCCCTCCGGAATAGTTATATTGAAACAGACTTGGTAGTCCTTATGAAGAGGACTGTATATGTTATTAATAGCATTCGCTCTTGGTTTTCTGTTGCTCAATACTAACTTTGTTAAATTTTGTGTGTGATAATCATTGATGTATACATATTGACATAATGGTTAGATCACTGGTCTTTCGCGGCAAAGGTGTCGGGTTCGAATCACGGGTACCGACACGCGACGTGCTCCAGTCTACCCAGCTGTAAATGGGTACCTGCTCATTGAGTTAGGAAGGAAAAGGCAGCAAGGGCGGGAACCGGCCACTCAACGACCAAGTGAAGTCTGTAACACTTCACTCCCCTACAGCAGTATCTTATATGGGACTACCTTAACCTTTATATATATATCTGTTTAATTAAGGCGTAATGAGGTTGTGACTGGTGTTTATGCATTTGGGACCTAAAGATGCAGCAATAGAGAATGCAGTCAGCGACCCATAACTTGATTGCGTGCATCAGAGTCAGCGAACCAGAGCTGACTAAGACCCTACTCCACCTCCACGTGGTGGTCCTGGAAACAGTCTGCATCACTGCAGTCTGGCTGAGAGAGTAGGGATCGCAGAGGGAAGGCAAACCCGGTCCCAAAAACTGCCGTGCTGAAGTCGGATGTGTCGACCGAAAGATGCAGATATCACAGCTACGGCGTAAACAGACACAACGCAACCACCGTCCTTTTCAGGACGAACGAGGAAGAAGAAGAAGTTTATGCATTTGTTGCGTCAGGCAGGTGCGATAGGAGATTGTGACAACTAATTGCCTCTTGTTTCCTACCCGTCTGTATACTAACCCATTATTCCTATAATATGCTCTCTGTGGAGTATGGGAATAGTTACCATACAACTTTGCAAATAAAACTGTAGGGTTTTATTATCCCTTTGTGCCTTCTTCAGCTCCGATACGTTAGGGCTGGTTAGAGATGAGAGGTCAGGGGCTGCTTGGGCGTGTCCTGGGTTCTCTCTCTCTCTCTCTTGTGTCTACCTGGAGTCACTTGAGGGATCCCCAGGAAAGACATATTTTCTCCCTAAATTCAGAGGATATTCGAAATCATCTAACATTGCGGCTTTGATTGTTCCCCGGACAAACTGGGTTGAAACTTCAATTTCCACAACCGTAAAAATCATAGGCTCTATATGTATGTATGTGTGTGTGTGTGTGTGTATGTATGTATATATATATATATATATATATATATATATATATTAGCTGTCATACCGGCCCAGCCCGGGTCCTTTTCGGAATGGGTGCATACTTATAGTACTCAATAAAATAAAGTAATTATTTCATCCAAAAAATGTTTTGCGCATCTTCAATTATATTTGTTTTGTTTAGGTAGAAACCCGAAATGGAAGAAACCTTGAAGGAATTTTAAAGGATGACATTAATAGGAAAATTAGGAAGAGATTTTTTTAAAAGGAGGGTTGAAAAATACTGCCACAACAGGAAAACCTGTTTCTTAGTTGTTTTTAAAACTTTTATTTGCATTTCTTTTGCTATTTACAAAATCATGTACATTTTACAAAATGAAATACATGGGAAGTGCATTTTAAATTACATATAACCTTTCACTCTTCTAACTACAAAACCATTTGCAGAATAAAATATAAAACATGCGCGCAGTTCCCGTGTCACATTTAAAAATTAAAAACTGTTCATGAATCCGGTTTAGAAAATTTGCATAACAGAAAGCAACGCATATCTGCATGGATCATTAGACGGAAGTCCTCTACATTGGATGGAACATTCTCTAAGGCTGTTTTAAATGATAAAGTATAATTATTGGTGCGATGTAACATGTCTTGCAAAATATAAATCACTTCCAATTTCAGATTTTGAAAGTTGTTACAACGTGTAGAAGCCTGAGACACATAATCAGCGAGCGATAAGATATATTTGAAGAAATTTAGGGTAACATCTTTCGTTGGGAAGTAAGCTACCAAGCAAATGATGCACTTGAATTTTGAACGTCGGCATATAACCTGTTTCAGACACTACCTTGGCTCCAAAAGACGCAATTTGGAACGCATTTTTGTAGCTGCGGATGTTCCTTAGCAATTCTGTACACAGAGGATGTTGGCCAGACAACAACAATAGCAGCGGTTCCGGCGGCACTTGAAATTCTTCCAATTTAACTTTACCGTGTTGGCAACATATGCCTTTTGGCTCGTTTTTCCATTTTAGTGCCGAGCACATGTTGCACATTGTTTGGAAAGGACCTAGACTTACAGACTGATCATTGTTGTAATTTATATGAGGGTCATAACATAGAGCAGAACGTTCATTGTTAAACCAGACAGTTTCAGCTGGCTGGACAACCTGAACTACATTAGGCTTTGGAGGAAGCACAGCTTCAAACCTCAAATCTATGCGACGTAACCGATCACGCTCAGCAGGCGCGGCGATCTCCTAGGCAACGACTGAGCATCTGTTTGGATAATATGGCGCGTTCTATCTTGACATAGACGATCCTTTCTTTCTGCAGGTGTCTCAGGCGCCCTGTTTGTAACATGGCGCTGAGGATCTCTGTCAGACGCCTTGTTTGTAGCTTGACTCTGACGATCTCTGAAGAGACGGTCTTCCCTTTCTGTGCTCGTTTCGGCTTCCCTTCTCATTCTCATTCTCTTTGCTCTGTTGCTAAGTCTCCCAAGTAATGAAGTTCTCTTGGCTGATCTGATAGGCGTAGAGTAAAGCAAAAATGAAATTAAATGAAAGTACGTAACTAAGAATAAATACACCTATATGTTAAGAAAAACTAAGAAAAGGAAACCTACTATGTCCGAGAAGTGGGATTAAAATGCCAAAAAATGATGCCAAAATAAAAACCTAAGTGTTTTAAAAAGAGGCACACACACCTTGTCTACGATATAATTAAAGACAAAAACGTAAGAAAGAAATGAAAGGAAAAGTGAAAATAATTAAGTAGTAAACTTATTTAGTAGTAAATAAAGTTAATAATGAACTCTGAAAATGTAGGTAGGCAGCTAATATTCCCCTGCAGAATAATAACTCAAAAAAAAAAAATTAATAAAACGACTAAAGCTACTTGCCTTTTCTCCATATCCAAATGAATCGCTAACCAATTATTATGTCAGAACATACACCAGTGTTCTAGAACATACAGAAATCTTCTAGCACAAATAATTTAAATGAAGGCATCTGTGTATAGGAAATTGGTAGCAACTCTACACAGCTAAGAATTAATGAAACCTCCCTTGTCAAGAATCTTGATTTACAAAATTTGCATAGCAGGGCAACGCAGTGTAAATTTAAGTAACAGCTTTACATAGCTGAGAATTATTCAAAGTTTCCTTGTCAGAAATCGTTGCTTAGAAAACTTACATAACAGAAAGCAGCGTACTTCTTAATTAAACGAAAAATGGATAAAATGTATGAATTATAATGTTTGTAAGCAAAGGGTGTTTACCGAAGAAACGGTAAACTTTTTATGTCCCTTGCCCCGTAAGATAAGAATGAATGGAGTGAAGACAAATTCACTGCTCAGCCTACCATGACGATATATAGCTTAAAACCTTTCCAGGGAAATGTCCAATACGCTGGAGAAAATCGCATCAAAATCCGTTCAGCCGGTCTCGAGTTATAAGGTAACAGACTAAAAAAATACGATATATATATATATATATATATATATATATATATATATATATATATATATATATATATATATATATATATATTAATTATGCCGTATAAAATTACATCTTTCTGGCCACACGGTTACATATATATATATATATATATATATATATATATATATATATATATATATATATATATATATATATATATATATATATATATATATATATATATATACACTAGCAAAAACCCGTCAAACTTGACAGATTTTTAATTATAGTGTTCATTTTCCGTTCCCGGATGAGCAGATAGAAGTATATTCTTAGAATTTTTGATTTTTTTCCATTATACAGTGTAATCAAACTGTTCATGAACACCGTCATTTGAACGCTTTTCTTTGTTGATTGTAACTATTTTCGAGAGAGTATATATAATGGAAACAGTACAATTTTTCAATACGGTTGCATTCCTCAACTGTGACCAACATACACACGGCGAGAATTATGTTATTTTAGATTCAGTTTAAAAGTTCTTTGATGACAACATTTCGTGTGAAAGTGCGTGGATGGTTTTCATAGAGTGTTCCCGATAATAAGTGGTTTTAACAAAAACTTTCAAGTTTTCATGATTTGTACATCGGGTGAGGGCTTGTCGTACAGATAGGTTGTGATTTATTTTGGCCCGTCTGAGTAGAGTGGATGGTGAAAGGTACATGAGAAAGCTGTGAGAAATAGATTTCACGGGTGGTAGCTTAAGGAACAAAAGATATGTCTCTGGAATGAGTAAGTTTCTCTATTCCAGCCTATCTATACGACTGTAATTTAGTACAAGACAACCTTGCCCTCCTCATACATATAAATATAAGTTTAACTACACACACACACACACACACACACACATATATATAGCTTTGTGACAACAAGACACTCAAACGTGAAAAAACTACGGTTAATTGGATATGGGTCTGTCAAACACACAAAGTTAAGTTTCTTTGTTATTTATTATCATTAAACTTGACAACACCAGTTATCTAAAGAAAGGTCAAACAAATCAGATTTACATACATATGAAATAACAAAAAAATAGATGCGCCCTCCCCCTATGGAGAAAAGAACCCAGAGTTAATAACCCAAAGGTCGAAAGTTAGCACCATGATACAGAGTAGACAGTACAGTAAACAAAGTCTGATTCTATAAGTACAGTAAAGTAAACAAATTAGGCAAATCCAGAGTTGGTAATATCTCTGTAACAAAGAAAAACATTCACTCTCTCTTGCAAACAGTGGCCACTCTCTCACTGTTACCTCCTAGGAGATATTCCTCGGCGTACAACTATCCAGTTCACTTCCCACATTGGCCCCAGTTCATCCTCTAACAACAACTTTTTAGGGGAACGCCAAATCTGGAAGTTTTTTCTAGCTAACAAATGTTACTGTGAACAGTCGATGTAGGAACGTCCTCTTGTGATTCACAATTTAAAGAGGAAACTAATTCCAGTATTGGAATACGTCTGGTTGCCAAAATGTTACAATGATAAATGATGATAATCCTATCGGCTGACTATATGTTAGAGCGCTGATTCTGAACAGCTTAAATTTCTGGATGCTTCGCTTGAATACGACTTTCAGAAGTCGGTAATAAATGTTATATTTGTACATCCCAGTGGGCTGATAAAATGACTTCTAGTATCAGAACTGTTCTCGTGTATTATGGCGAGTACACGCTTATAATGAAGATTGGTACCGCTTATACCAATTTGAGGCACAGGTAACTAACAAAGTAAAATTTCACAGACCAAAAAACAAGCAAAAGAAGAGACCGCTGGACGCTTGTAGCGTGAGGTTTTTATTGGCTCTAGGATCAGTATAGTACTGACAATTACAGAAATAGAATTTCTGTAGAAAATGGTGAAGTCCCAGTGTCTGAGAGAACTACTGGTATCACAAATTAGTTACGGCTGTGAATGAGCTGATCTCGAAAAATTAGTAGAGTGGAGACAGT
The DNA here is from genome assembly GCA_024509875.1 of Oreohelix idahoensis. Classification (NCBI taxonomy): domain Eukaryota; kingdom Metazoa; phylum Mollusca; class Gastropoda; order Stylommatophora; family Oreohelicidae; genus Oreohelix; species Oreohelix idahoensis. The sequence goes on along the minus strand of JAMPIV010018228.1, from coordinate 254,698 downwards.
CATAAAAATGCCACCCGGCTGTGTAACTAACTGTGATATTAAAATAAGGAAACAGATTCCACTTAACAATTATAAAATTGACAAGTCGTTCAAATACAATTTCCTTATTTATTAAGTATATACACTATCTACTCTTGTGCTGAAGGGTGGATGTTGGAAGATGGAATACAATGGATTTGTAAGTTTACACACACATATATATATATATATATATATATATATATATATATATATATATATATATATATATATATATATATATATATATATATATATATATATATATATATATATATATATTACAAGTCTTCCAATTATAGGACACAAATTTATATCAGCTGTGCTGTTAATTAAGTATATATAAAATTTATCAGCTATGCTGTTAATCTTGTCTCTTACTACGCTAAATCACTTTTTCTTCCTTGACCGTTAAATGCTCACAATTGCCGACGGACATGATACTAATGTGTACTCATCTCTTAGAACAGTTCTGTCCTTCCTAATTTGTTGCACACAAAACCCGCTGATGATCGTTCCTTTAGCCCACCCAAGACTGAGGGGGACTAAGGATGTAGCTCTGGTACAATCACTGTGCTCCTGCAAAGTTCCAGGCAGCTGGATTGACTCGAACATACGACCTCAGGTTGGATGACACGAATAAAACCTGTAACAAAGAAAAATAGGGGCTAATTTCTGTCATCAAGCCCACCTATTTCTAGTGTATATGAGATGAGCGTGTCTCAGGTGTCTGCATGTAGGATGAATGACAACATGGCTCAGTATGATTTAGCAATAACGAAACAAGACAGGTGTGTACTTGCAAAACATTCTTTCTGATAATTCAATAATACATGAATACATCCAATAAATTGTACACCGTATGATACAACCGTTTCCTTCCACCTATAATATACCAGGCCATCCCTGATAAGTGCTATACTGGCTGGTAAAATATACCCTAACAATATTGTTGTGGTTATATAGGTTGGAGTCATACCAGGAAATACAATCATTATACCTAATTCCCTAAGATATAATCAGTATATCTGATACATTCATAGTAAAACTAAAATCCAATATGAAATATATACCTGGTTTCCTTCTTCAACAGTCATACACAATCATTACGCATGATACTGTAAAATACAATCATTATACAGGATATAGTCATAGGTTATTTTCAGGTTGGAGTTATATATATATAGTCCTAACAATGACTGTTTGGTTATATTTCTGGTTGGAGATAGGTTATATTTCAGGTTGGAGTTATATGAGCCCTAAAAAGGACTGAAAGGTTATATTTCAGGTTGGTTATCGTCTTCAGCAATCATACCAGGAAAGACAATCATTATACCTGATTCCATAAAATATAATCCTTATAAATGATATACATTAATTATATACAGGTGTAGGTGTTATAAATGATACTAAACAATACAATCATTATATATGATAAAGGCATATTCTCCTACAAGTTTTTAGTAAGTTTACCTACCCTCTAAGATTTATACAAGCCAGATTTTGACTCGACTAGTGAAGCAAGTCTGCCCGCTCAATGCAGGTGAGCAATAAATCAGTCTTGACAGTTTCTCTTCTCCAGTCGGTCGCTAGCTGGCCTTTGTGTTGGTGTGTGCGATTTTGAATAAAACGCGCCCGTTTATAAAGGTAAACTCAGGTAAATGCCAGTGTGTAAGGAAACCTTTTGATTGGTTATCTGCGGTTTGGTACATTTTTATTGCCGACAAGCTGATTGGTTATATGCGGTTTGGTACATTCCGTGACCGCGTCTCGAAATTTTAGGCTTAAGTTTTTTCTCTTTTATTTTTCCAATTATTCTGTCTGCCGCCATCTTGGGGGAACAAGATAGCGTATACTTCGTGTAATTTATTCTGGCTCAGAGACTGTTCGTTTATTGGCTGTGCATATGTATTAACAAAGAAGTGGGTTTACACACACGTTTCACGACAACGCTCTTGATCAGGTCTGCTAGGAATATAAGAAAAACATTTATGGAAAAAATGCTACTATTCTATATAGCTATATATATGCACACAGACGGGGACAAGACGATCTCTTATCCACTCTGTCAGTCCTGATTAAAGTTAAACGGCACAGGGTTTTCTTTAGCCTACCCTATCGCGCGTCGCTTAGCGAGTGTAGGTTGGATTGAGTTATGCGACTCTCCCCCCTGCTCGCGGTTAACAATCAGCGTACAATGTCAATTATCACAAACTATCGCCGGTCGTTAAGTAGCTATTAATTTGGTCGGCGTCTGCTAGTTTAGTCGTATGATATTAAATAATAGGCACTTATAATAACTACGCACAATGAAATAAAGCGTGAATTCTTTTCTGTCACTATCAGTCGCGCCTAGCATATAAACCAGTCGGCTAAAACCGTCTCTTCTTGTGTGAGAAAGCATGTGGTGAAAATTAACATTATAACTGAACATTTGGTATGAAATGTCTGCGCGTTATTTTATTTCACTAGTTTTAACAGCTAGAAAATCTAAGTGAATTATAATGGTAAAAGCTAACACTTTTAATTGGTAAAAGCTAACACTTTTAAACACGTAAGCACTAATTTCTATTACCAGAAATCAGAATGAAAAATCCCCACGAATTGCTAATAACACGTTTAACAAAATGGTTCTAGAACTGCGTGCTTAGAATATCCAAAAATCTGAGTGACGCTGATAGCGAGTTTTAAGAAAACACAGCTTATATATGCTTAAATTTCTCTAATCTATTGATGATGTTAATTTTCGCGTTACTATGTGTAACGGGGAATGGTATGACAAGGTTATCAACGTGGAACTGATGACAAGAACCAGACAAGTGCCAGTGGAACAAGAGATGAGAAAAAGACGATGGCGATGGATAGGACACACACTGAGGAAACCTGTTAATAGCATTACAAGGCATTTTTTGTTCTGAAACCCTCAGGGCAAGAGAGGCAGAGGTAGACCAAGAAGCACATGGAGAAGAGAGCTGGAAACAGAGGTGAAAATGATAAGGAGAACGTGGAAAGAACTTGATGATGGCACGTGACAGGAGGACTTGGCATGTGTTTGTTAAAGGCCTATGCTCCTTTGGGAGTGGAGGGTTATGAATGAATGAATGAATGTGTGACGGGGAACAGCGACTGCGTTTCCCAAATGAAAGGCTTACAGGTCGGCTCTGTCGGGCGTTGCTAACCGACATCAGAAGAATTCTTCCGTCTAACGGGTTCTCGAAGAATTATCTGTCTGCGTACACGACATCAAAGCGAACTCGGGGAATTTTGGATTTCCCTTCGTAGACTTCAAAAAAGATTCTGTGTTTTTCACGTGCGGTCTGTCAGGTATCGCATGATTGACAGATAAGCTCGCGTGAGAAGACGAGGTAAACAAACCTGATTCGCTACCTGTTATGACGGGCAGGTCACGAAAGTTTGTAAACACATCGTTTGCTTGTGTTCAAAGAAATGAGGCGGGGACGAAAAAGTAAGCTTGTGTGAGTAAAGACAGGCAGTAAATGCATGGTTTTAGCTAGCATATCATAGAGCGCTACGAGGTCACAAAGACTGTCAGATTACTGTAGGCTCTTTTTCCATTATACGTCACAGTACGTCCGGACTTGAAGATCTGAAACCCATTCATATCTAGTTAATGGAAACAGAGCTACTGTAATCCGTAGCTACCGAGTGATTGCTATCCTCAATTGCATTATTTCTCGTCATTGCTCCAATGTCGACTCATAATATCTGCTCCTGCATTCTCTTTCCCTGGTATGTATTGTACTTTGAATGAGTACACGCTTAACAATAGAGCCCAACGCATAATTTTTGCGTTAAAATCCTTATTGGATCCTTAGAACGCTAATGGAGCATGGTCCGTTTGCACATTAACAAAATGTTCCTCAAATCAAATATAAAATGTTAGTTGTAAATTGTTGCTGTTGAAAATTGTCACTTGTCAGCGACTCGTCATCCATGTCGACAACTTCTCCTTCGTAAAGATCATTTGCATGAATTGACAACGTGAAATCTTGATTGTGGAATTCCAAAATCTTTGCATATCTCTGCCGACAACGTCCTTCACGCACATCTTCAAACACGCTTTTACTAGGATTAAACTTATGACAAACTCCATCTATGGCAACTGCTTGCTTGGCTAGTATTCGATTGGAAACTGTTTCACACAAAAGCTTGTTGGTTTGTTTAGTTTTAACTAAGTTAACCTTCTAAAACTCTCTTTCAACGCATGCTGAGGGGTGAGGTAGTGCCACAAGCGTGCACATGAGGTGAGCCAATACATCAAATTTCTTCTGGTTATTAGCATCTGTTACTTGTTGCAGTCCCAGCCAGAGTGCGGGCGGATCCTCATCCACCAGATGCCCAAGATCTTTTCGGTACGATGCCAGTTCTCGCCATTGATCAAACAGACAATCAAGGCTCTCTTCTGAAACAACTGTTGGGAACTGCGCTGCTAATGGAATGACAGTAAAGTTTGTTGATCTCGACAGCTTTCTTTGGATCCAGCAGCTGATGTAAACGAGTCAAAATACAACGTCATTGGTGTGGTTAAAAACAAGAATTAAATTTAAAAGGAATAAAAAATATATAGCACATAAGTTTTTACAATTAATTATAATATACATATAATGTATAATGCTCAGTGCACAGAATATACATACATTGTAAATGACAATTGTCAAATATACCCAGATTAATGCAGATTTGAAGAAAAAAAAATACCCAGATACCCAGACAGAAGCCAAAAAAACACAGATCTAGTAAAAAAATACCCAGCTGTGGCAACACTGCTAACCAGGTTATTCCGAACAAAACACACGCAAGCACATACACACAACCACTACATTCAAAATCTTTTTTTCTAGAATGTATCACCGTAAGAGGCAGTACACGTTTTCTTCAAATTTTTTTTTCTCACTTTTAGTCTCTCTCTCTCTCTCTCTCTCTCTCTCTCTCTCTCTCTCTCTCTCTCTCTCTCTCTCTCTCTCTCTCTCTCTCTCTCTCTCTCTCTCTCTCTCTCTCTCTCTCTCTCTCTCTCTTTTTGCACTTGTACTTTAGGTTCTGTACCGCATGTTTTGTTGTCCTTCATTTCTTACTCTGACATTCTAATTGTCACATACACGTGCAAAAACCGCTTCACAGCTTTGTGCAGAAGGGCAAGAGAAGCCCCCCCCCCCCTTAAAAAATTAATAAATAAATGGCTAATTTAGAACAACTACGGCCTCACGCTCTCAATAAACAATAGGTATACTATTCTGCCAGGATTTGTTATTGTCTTATGTAACGGGAACTGGGCCATTGTCTTCTTTTAAACGATCTAGCGAATGTCTCTGTCATTTCCATGTCTGCTTCTGGTTTATCTCTTCCTTTCCCCCCTCCCTCCCCAACTCACTGTTTACAAAATGTGCGGTTAGACACTTTTTAGTCAAAGAGAACTCCGTTAAGGTTATCTTTTTGATCCAACGAAAAATGGGAGCCGCGCTGGTGTATTGGTTACCACATTGTAATGGTTACCACATTGCGCTGGCGATCAGGTGTTCAAGGTTCAAGCCCGGGCGTGTGCATTTGAAGGAGTGTCATTGACCGGGATTTTGACTGGATAACCTGAACGGCTCCTGAGATAAACCCTCTGTGGATGGGAAGGAGCGAAGCTCCTGACCGGGTTGGAAGGAAAGTCCACAGGCTCCCAAGCCTCGCAATGACATGTCGTTGGGCCGAAGGCTGAAAGCCCAAGTGCCGCTGGTTAAGAAAAAAAAAAGGAGAAAAAAAATCCAACGAAAAGTGCATAATTAGTGAAGCGCACAACCGCTACGTTTTGCTATCAAACGCCAGTAACGAAGATGCATGACAACAGTTGATGACAATCGACAATACAATATTGTTTTTACTTACTTACTTACTTAGTCGTTCCCCTTCTACCGTGAGGTGTAGAGGTTTGGAAGAGAGAGCGCCAGACCATTCTATCAGCTGTCTTCTTCCTGGCCTGGTTCCATTCTAGTCCTCGGTCCTTCAAAGATTGTCTAATGTTGTCCTCCCAGCGGACTCTGGGTCGTCCTGGAGGTCTGGAACCCTGGCTCTTTGTTTCCCATGCTTGTCGTGGTAGCCGATCTTCTCCCATTCTGCAGACATGGCCAAACCATCTTAGTTGGGACTGTTCTATTTGGGTCTGCAGCGGATGGGATTTTAGGCCTTGACGGATCGTCTGGTTGCGGACCATGTCTCTTCTTGTTACTTCAACCACTTTCCTCAGATACCTCATTTCTGAGGTTTGGATCTGGCTTTTGTGGGTTGTAGTCATTGCCCACGACTCGCATCCATATGTCAAGACTGGGACATAGGTGGAGCGGTATACAGCCATCTTCGTTTTCTTACCAACCTCTTTCTTGCTGAGGAATCCACGATTTATGGCCTGAAAAAGTCTCCCAGCCGCTGCTTTTCGAGTGGCCAACTCTTCTTTGATGCCTCCCTTTCGGTCTATAATAGCTCCGAGATATTTAAAGTGGTCGACCTGCTCCAGGACCTGTTCTCCCAACTTAATCTGATGTTTTCTTTCTTCTCGTGATATCACCATGGATTTTGTTTTAGAGCTGCTTATGACCATCCCTCTCTTCTCCAGCTCTTCCTTCCAGACTTGCAGGTTGGATTGGAGATGTGCCTCTGATTTAGCAATCAGGGCAACATCATCAGCAAATGCCAGCTCCGAAATATAGACCTGTCTCATCTTCCAGTACCCCACTGAATACTTTCTTGTTCTCTCCTTACATGCCTTGATGACATCGTCCATAAGGAGTATGAAGAGGTAAGGTATTAGGATATCACCTTGTCTTACACCAGTGGTGGTCCTGAACTCTTCTGACTTATGGTTTGCTGTCCTCACATAATTTCTGCAAGACTTGTAGAAGCTCTGTATAGCATGAATCAGAGGTGCTGGAATATTCTTCTTTGCCAAACAGTCCCAAAGTTTGCTCCAGGGGATCCTGTCAAACGCCTTTTCCAGATCTATGAAACAAAGATGGATCTCACTCTTATACTCAAGGGCCTTTTCACTCAGCTGTCTGAGTGTGAAGATTAGGTCTTGAGTACTTCGGTTTGCTCGGAATCCGCACTGGACCTCATCCAATTGTGGCTCAGCTAGGCGTCGGAGTCTCTGCTCTAGGATTCTAGAATAGATTTTACCAGGGACACTGAGAAGGGATATGCCTCTATGGTTTCCACATTGTCGATTGTCACTCTTTTTGAAAATTGGTGTTATGATGGCAATCTCCCAATCCTTTGGTATGGTCTTGTTGCACCATGCTGCCTGTAGGACCTTTAAGAGTAATAGGTCGCCTGATGCTCCCATGTACTTAAGCATTTCTGGTGTTATACCATCATGCCCTGCTGCTTTGCCCATCTTGATTTTCTCTAGTGCTGCCCTCAGTTCTTCCATCTTTATGTCATCTTCACCATCATTGGTTTTCTCTTCTGTGCTAGTGCTTATCATTTCTGATGCTTCACCATGCTCACCATCCAGGAGTTCTGAGAAATATTCTTTCCATCTTTCCGTTACTTCCTTCGGGGCAGTAAGCAATTTGCCTTGCTTGTCCTTTATAAATTTGAGAGGGCATTGTTTTTCTTTCCTCATGTTCTTTAGGGTCTTATAGAACAATTTCTGGTTTTCTTGTGCATCTTTTTCTAGCTTTTCTCCAAATTCTTCCCAGGACTTCTGTTTTGCTGCTAGCACTTTGTTCTTTGCTTCTGTTCTGAGTGTCACATATTCTCTATATTTTTCCATTTGTCCTGTTGTGTTTTTAGCTCCTAAGTATTGTTTCCATGCCATTTTCTTCTCTCTTATTTTCTCTTTGACTTCCTCTGTCCACCAAGGTGTCCTCTTTCTCTGGTTCCCAAGTCGGACTTCACCGCATGCTTCTGCAGCAGCTGTCTTTATGATATCCTTGAATTTATTCCAGAGGGTTTCCAAGTCATCAGGTCGTTCTTCTGTGTTGCTCACTGCTGTAGCAATAAGCCCCTGATATCTGGTCTTAATTTCTGGCTCTCTCAGCTTGTAGGTCCTAATGCTCATTTCTCCTGCTCGTTTACTTGGTTTCTTGCGTGATGTTGGGCAGTTCCTAGGCTGAGCAACTCTTTCAGTTGTTCGTTTGATTGTTAGCAGGTAGTGATCACTTCCAATCTCTGGCCCCCTCCAGACTCTTGCATCTCGGACATATCTGAATGAGCTTCTCCGAACAATGGCATAGTCGATCACTGACTTCTCATTCTTGGTTGGTTCACATCTAGTGTATGCATGTATGCGCTTATGGGGGAACTTTGTGTTTGTAATGATCAGATTCTGCTCACTGCAGAATCTAAGGAGTCGCTTTCCATTGTCATTGAGAGTATCTTCTCCATATCTTCCGATAACTCCACCCCATCTAGCATGGTCATTTCCAACTCTGGCATTAAAATCTCCGAGCATAATAACTTCATCTAGGCAGTCATCCACTGTCCTTTGAAGCAGCTCGAAGAATTCTTCCTTGACCTCTGCTCTCTCATCCTCATTTGGCCCATACACTATGACCAGGTTGACTATGGTTTCTCCTTCTTTTAGTTTTACAACCATAATGCGCTCCGAGACAAAGTTCCATCCCTTGATACTATCTTTTTGATTTTGGGCCACAATGCAACCCACGCCCCAGATGGGTACACCACTGTAGAGCAACGTGTTGCCATCGAGATCCATGACTCCTTGTCCTTTTTTCTTCGTTTCCGTTATAGCCAGGATTTCTAGTTTTGCTTTCCTCATCTCTTCCACCAGCTCCTCTTCCTTCCCATTTATACTTCTTGTGTTCCAAGTTTCATAAGTCGTAGTCCGTAGTCCGTTCCAGTTCGTCGCCTTTAGAATCAGTCCGGTTTTCTCTCTTGTAGTTCGCGTAATCATGATTTAAAGCAAACAGGTGATTGGCCTGTTGTGCCTTTGCATGGTGGAGGGGCTGCCTCCTTACGGCCTCCATGCAGGCCGCCCTCCTCCTTTTTCATCCGGGCTTGGGACCGGCATAGGCGGAGTTCAATATTGTTTTTATTATTGTTAAATTTCTATAACTGAGATGTCAGTAAAAATTGTACAGACAAACTTCAGTTCTAATTTTAAAAAAGTATTGTGAAGTGTCTCGAATGAGTGACGAACTTAAGAAATGTTTATGTTGAAAGATCTGCAATTTCATCATTAGCGTCGATTGAGCTCTCTCATCTTGGAGTCTTTCCAAGAGCTGCTTCCCACATCAAGGGAGGTAAAACGCGTTAATTAGCCTTAGTTAAATTGATAGGGAGGAAGAATAGGAGAGGTAGTGGGCGGAGTGGGAGTTATAGAAGTTTTGAAAAGAGGAAAGAGTAGTTTCCTTAACATTTATTTAACAGGTACAAACACAAACACGAAAACCGCATTCTAGAAAATGTAGTTCATTCTATGCAACTAATCTTTGTCAGTGAAAGTAAAATAGTCTTCTGTTGTTACATGGAGCCGATCCTGCCATGTAGAAGCAAATCATGGACAGTAAATAAACAAGATTATATCTCGAAGCCACAAACATGTGATTTTATAGAAGAATGTTGATAGTACTTACCTAAGGAAAATTCTCCGAATCTTTTGGCCGAATACTATCACTAACCAAGAACTACTTACTCGGAGTAACTGTTAAAGGCCAGTTGTTAAAGGGCGTGGTGGTTTTGCTCTGTTACTTTTGATATATTAGTCTTTTCATTTCAGTTCCTTGCATCGTGCTTTCGATGTTAATTACGCGAATGTGGATGTTAAAAGAATTGTCGAATCATATTGAACTTAAATGTTTTAATGACTTGATAAGTCGGTTCATTGAGTCCACAAATATTTAATACAGTTATATTTCAAGACGATTCATGCATGTTGATCACAAAAAGTACATATTATAACTTGAACATATATTGCATATGTATGTAGATATCCTATCAGTCCTTGTCCAATAAATCGAATTACTGTATGCAGATTGTCATAGCTGTATGCACGCGCGGTTGGGGTTTCCAACGGCCGACAGTGAGTCTATGAGTCTGGCAAAATCAAATACTATGGACTGTAATTCATCCTTCCTTAATTTTCACTTACGTACTGACCTTTAATCATTTCGGATCTTCGTAATAACAATGGACTTTACAATATTATACATAGGTAATTTTTTTTGTGCTTAAGGGAAAGTCATTATTGAGTTACTTCCCTTGAAAGTTGTGCCATCTCTTCGATCAAACTCCGCGGATAAATCCATTTTACTGCGATTTATTCGTTGTTTGGGTAATAATAGATTGTTCTTGCTTCAGAATATCTATGGCCTGAATTTATGTGTATTGTTTGTCTGAGTAGGACGAGTCTGTCTTATATCTGTATATCTTTACATATCTAAGTCGAACTATATGTTCTGTTGTCTCTAGAGAGGTCAAAGGCTATTCGGCGGATGTGTCGCTAGAGTGTGGTGTGATTTGGCTTCGTCCTGATAGGGACTGTGTGTGTTTTTCCTATGTCGGCCTGTCGCCGGGAAAAAGTGATCTCAGTATTTGTGGGGAAAGTGATAGTCGTCTAAACCTATCGTGTATGCTTTACCCCAGTGTTTATTCATATTGCCAAGGAATGGCAGTTTCATATTTCCTCTACCAAGGTAATCAAAGACACTCTTATGAACTCTCGATCGAAGCCACCATTTTCGATAGTTACGATTTGAATGTCTAAGAGAATATATTTGACTCGATGAAAACGACTTCGATTCCTAGCAGCACTATATTCTGTAGAATGCAGTCAATTGTTCATGATCAAATCTACAGAGCAATGCAATGTTTTATGAATGACTAACTTTAGGACAGATTCATTATCTGCATCCAAACGTGAGTGACAGTTCACGAGTGAAGCCATCTTGGAACCAAAACATGTAGCGACTTTCAAGAAGAGAAAGGGGATGCCCGTATTATCGCTTGTTTAGTCCAGAGATCACTGCTACACATGAGAACCCGTTATTAGCGGTTCAATATTATTATATGAAAAAAATATGTGCTGAACATTATGTGGGAGAATCGTCGCTAAACGAGATTAGGTTTAGAAGCCATCTGAAATATTGTTTATAAGCTGACGTGCTCAGTCAGTGAAGTCAGATGATTTATATGTATGGGCGATGCTGAGGGCTTGGCTACTGACAGTCCATTATAATATTAATCTACATGAGTGCCCATGTAACATAACATTGCAAGACCATTTATCCACTGTACTATGATGTATTATGCCAACCTGTGATTTGTCACTATCTGTGCTGTCGAGTGTGTACGTCCAATTAAACTTTAGAAAAGGTACACAGTCGTTGGTGTCGATGACTTCCAGTCATACATGAGTGTGAGAAAAGAACATTTGTCAACAACACGAACCCTTATCATCATTCGCACATTGTACACTCAATCCATGTCTACACACCACTGCGTAGGTCAAGTTGACATTCCATACACTACAGTGGAGCAAACAACACCATAGAGATCTTATCAACTGATGATGATGATGATGTCTGCTTCCATCCACTTATATCTATCTTTTGGTGGATATCATTAACGGGAATAAAAATCCAACATTATCAACCTTATCAACTGGTGGACCAGCTTTCTGGGTTTGACCTCGCAGAAGTTCAGAAGTCAACAGATTACCGATACCAGACCGTTTCCTGTGGCTGATACGACACACTTGCAGTATTGGTTTGCTCTTTGTCAACACTTCGTCACGTGACCTGTCAAGTGAATGCAGTATGTAGGCCAGCGTTGTTGACAGTTTTACATTAGACATTACAGAGTTTCACAGAACAGTTGGATCAATTCTTGTCAATGTTAACAGGAAGACAGTATTTGTGTACTAAGAAGTCCTATTTTCATCGATGGATCTTCTTGTTTTCCATATATGAACTTTAATATTTAAGGCCAGAATGTTTAATTGAATAAAGTGGCAGTTTGTTTATGTTCATAAAAATAACTTTGCCATTACTGTAAAACTGAGCCTATTTTGCAACACATACTATCATACACATAATTTATATATATTTATGTTTACATGTTATTTGTTTGTATAGTATGTTAGTTTCTATGTCAGCGGGTTGTGTTTAAGGTTGGGCGGCGTCCTCACAACAGAATATCCCACGTCATAGAGGGTCCGTTGTGGGCGTTTTCTATAGGTGCAATTTTCTTGATTGAAAATTTGCTGCGACAACTGTTGCTTTTGTGTTAGCTGTGGAGACTGTAATTATTGTTATTTTTGTAATATTTCTTTGTTCTTTAGTTTTGTTTTGAGTTGTTTGTAATTTGTTGGTCTACTCTTTTCTATCTTTCAGTTCTATTCACAATTTGTATTCATATATTGTGACGTCATTGGTGTTGTTATTCTTTGCAGATTCAGTGATTATTTTCATTGATTTCCCTATTTGATTTATTTTGATTTCTGCAAACGTTCTTGTATTGTCAGTCCTATTTGTACTTTATGTATTCTGTTGGTTGACATATGTTTTATATAGGTATATTTCATAAGACACAATTGCCTGTGCACTGCACTTGGATTATGGTATAAACCAGTACCTGATTATTATTACTATTATACAAGACCTTATTAAAGGCTTGTGACCCACAGATATTGGGATAGTATACTGATTAATCAAGTCATTGAGAACTTGTGGTATTATTATTATTTCAGGTGATTAGTATTATTGTTAGACACCATGTCTACATTAGAATACTTCATTATACAAGGGAAAGCCCTTGATAAAACTGGTCAACAATTAGAACAATGGGCAGTTGCTCAATATGACAAAGCATTAGCTGCAGAAGAGAGAAGAGCTATGGCAGAAGAGAAAAGATTAGCTGCAGAAGAAAGAAAAGCTATGGCGGAAGAGAAAAGATTAGAAAGAGAAGCTGAGGCTGCTGCTGAACAAAAGAAATTACAGATGCAGGTGGAGGAAAGGAGATTTGAAGCTGAACAAAAAAAATTAGAAAGAGAAGCTGCTGCGGAACAAAAAAGATTAGACAGTGAAGCTGAACAAAAAAGATTAGACAGGGAAGCTGAACAAAAAAAATTAGAAAGAGAAGCTGCGGCTGAACAAAAAAGATTAGACAGTGAAGCTGAACAAAAAAGATTAGACAGGGAAGCTGAACAAAAAAGATTAGACAGGGAGGCTGAACAAAAAAGATTAGATGCTGAAGAGAAAAAAGCAATAAGAGAACATGAATTTGAGTTGGAGAAATTGAGATTGACAAGTATGAGTAATGTTAATCAGGCATCTAGTGGTAATGGTAAACCTTCTACTTACAAGGTTAAGGTTCCACCGTTCAATCAGTCCAGTGACGATATTACATTCTGGCTGGATAGATTTGAACGTTCTTGTCGTACACATAATGTGGATAAATCACAATACGCTAATCAATTATCAGAAAACTTGAAAGGTGAATCTTTGACTAGATTATGCCTTGTAGGAGAAGCAGATAAGGATAATTATGATGTCATTAGGGCGGCTTTGATAAAAAAATATCAGCTAAGTGAGGAAGGCTATCGCCTTTTATTTAAGACGATGGTACCTGAGACGGGTGTAGAATTCTCAGAATTCACTGCAAAGGCACGTCTCACAGTTGATCGTTGGATTGAGCTTTCCAAAACAGAAAAAAACGTATGAAGGACTTATGGATTTGTTGCTCAGAGATAAGATTATGTCATGTGTGAACAAACCTTTCCTTGAATTTATACATGAGCGTAAACCCAAATCTCTAAAAGAAATGGAAGAATATTGTTCCCAATATGTCACTGCACACCCCGACGTGACTTTTGGCAACACTAAGATTAAGGAGAGTATGCCAGTTGCTTCAGCAACACCATACAATCCCAATTATTCACACAGATTTCAGGGACCTCAAAACAGATTTGATAAAAAAGGTAACCATAATAGTTATCAAAACCAAGGTAACCAATCATTTCAGGGTTCTTCTTCAAAGAACTGGAGACGACCTGATAGCTCTCGACACAGGGGTGGTCATAATTATAGGAATTTCCGTAGAGGAAGTAATTATAGAAACTATCAGGGTTATCCGTCTTGGAGTCAACAAGATCATAATTACAGAGATACTCATTATAATGAATATGATAATGGTAACCAAGGGAACTATGACTCAAACCCAAATAGGGGTTACAATAGAGGTAACAATAACTACAGAGGTGATAATAACCGAGGTAGATCTCAAAACAAAAGACATAAACCACATTTTCAGGCAAACTCTGTACAACAAGAGTCCCATGAAGCCTATAAACAGAGTAAAGATAATAATGATGCTAGTAATATGGCATGTGCCGCTTTTGATTTTGGGAGAGCATCTCAGTGCCCCCAATGCAAAACGTTATTTGAGCCAACCACAGTGTCTACTTTAAGCTGTGGCCATCCTCTTCCTGCTCTTCCGGCATCAGTCGCGCATGATGGAAGAGGGTCTCTTGTCTTACATAAGGGTTTAGTGAATAACAATCCAGTCTCTGTGCTATTTGATTCTGGATGCACCACAATTGGTGTTAGGCAGTCACTCGTAGATCCTTCCCGTGCCACTGGACAAGTAGTCAAATGTGTAACATTTGGCGGCACATTAGAGAAATACTCTACTGCTATCATTAGGATTGCTACTCCTTTCTTTACGGGAGATGTACACGCATGTCTTCTTCCGAATCCGATCGCTGACCTCATCATCGGTCGCATTCATGGAGTCAAGGAATGCACTCCGCAACAAATTTCCACGTGGGAAAGGCAAAACATGCAGATTGCTAACGCTGTAGTCACTAGAGCTCAGGCTCTTAATGTGCCTCAAACTTCATCTATTGAAGATAATGAAGTGCATAACCAAGATAATCCCTTGGTAATTTCTCGTGACTCGTTTATAAAACAGCAAGAAGATGATCCCACTCTGAAGAAATTCTTCATTCTTGCAACTAAAGGTGATCCGAATAAGGACACAAGTCGTAAATCGTGGATTACAAAGAAGAATGGCGTACTTGTACGTATGGTTCAAGACTCCATTACGTCAAGTCATTCTCAAATCCTGGTTCCCAAGAATTTGAGAGTTAAAATTTTGCAGCACGCTCACGACTCTCAGTGTGCTGGACACATGGGTTTTTCCCGTACTAAGTCAAGAGTCCTTGCGGCTTTCTTTTGGCCATTGGTAAACAAGGACATACGTATTTATTGTCGATCTTGTAAAGTATGTCAGGAAGTTAAATCCAAAGGTCCACGGCATGCTGCACCCATTCAGGCGGCGGACATTCCTATTCGGCCGTTTCAAAAAATGGCCATAGACATTATTGGTCCATTTAAGATCAAGTCTGCCAGAGGACATCAGTTTATCTTGACGTGTGTTGATATGTGCACACGTTGGCCAGAGGCTATTCCTCTGAAGAGCATTACTACTGCTGATATTGCAGATGCTCTTTGGCTTATATTTTCTCGTCTGGGGTTCCCCGGAGAGATATTGTCAGACCATGGCACCCAACTAATATCAGATACCATGTCTCAAGTAATGTCTACCCTGCAGATAGATAGATCTTTAAGTAGTATCTACCATCCAATGTCTAATGGTATGGTCGAACGCCTTAATAGAACACTTAAAAACTTACTGGGGAAGATAACTGAGGATCATCCTCAAGACTGGGACAGAGTTTTACCTGCGGCCCTCTTCGCTTACAGAGAGGTACCCAATGAACATACGGGATTTTCTCCCTTTGAACTCGTCTTTGGCGCGCGTCCGCGTGGCCCTATGTCGTTGCTTCACGATCTCATAACATCTGACAATATTGACGATGACACAAAGTCATCCTACGAATATGTCATCGCGTTGAGACAAAAAATTATCGAAGCATGCAAATTAGCAACTTCTTCTTCTGAATTTGCGAAACAGAAGGCAAGGCAATTTGCCAATAAGAAGAGATGCTTACGACAACTTTGTCCTGGTGACAAAGCATTTGTATTACTACCTTGTAGGGAAAACAGATTACTTATTTCTTGGAAAGGTCCGTACGATATAATATCGAAAATTTCCGATGTCGACTATATTGTCGATATTGATGGGAAGCATAAAACCTTCCACATCAATATGCTTACTGAATTCCATGAACGTCCGGATTATTTGCAACCCATTTTCCAAGCAACGGACAATTCTCCAGTACAACATGGTCATTACTCATCACTGTCCGTGATACAGGATGAGGAAACAAGTTTTTCAGATGTAAATCTTCCTCTTCCAATGATCCCACTTCATTCCAGTGAATCATGGAAGAACGTTACTGTCTCTCCTGATTTGTCTCTAGGAGAACAGCGACAAGTTTCAACTATGTTGCAAACATTTCAGGATGTACTCACTGACATCCCTGGACAAACGAATGTCATTCAACATGACATTGTTCTAACTGACCATACTCCTATTAGGGTTAGACCTTATCCTATACCTATACATTTTCAAGCACAGGTCGAGAAAGAGTTGGATGAGATGATAGATTTGAAAATAATCGAACCATCCACCTCTGCATATTCTTCGCCGATGGTTATTGTGCGTAAAAAAGACAATAACATACGTCTTTGCGTTGACTATCGAAAATTGAATCAAGTAACGAAGTTCGATGCCGAACCTATGCCTTTACTGGAAGAGCTACTTACTCGACTCTCCAAATCTCATTTTTTCACTAAACTTGATTTGTCTAAAGGATATTGGCAAGTTCCTTTATCTGAACGCGCCAAACCTCTCACGGCTTTTTCAACACCTAGAGGTTTTTTCCAATGGAATTTTATGCCTTTCGGTCTTATGAACGCACCAGCTACGTTCGTACGCATGATGCGCCGAATCCTATCTTATCGGTCAGATGTCATTGCATATCTAGACGACATCTGTCTTTTCAGCGATACTTGGGAAGATCACTATTCAGGGTTAGATGAATTGCTGTCTACTTTGCGTGAGCACAACCTGACAGCGAAACCCTCTAAAGCCTATATTGGTTTTAGCGAAATTTCTTTCCTAGGCCACCGAGTTGGTCATGGTTTCCTAAAGACAGAGGACCATAATACTAGTAAGATACTTAACATCTCAATCCCTAAGACTAAAAAACAGGTGAGAAGTCTGTTAGGTCTTATTCAATTTTATGGCAGATTCATTCAGAATCTATCCTCTATCATGGCACCTCTCTCAACACTTCTAAAGAAAGGTTCGCCTAATGTGGTCCACTGGTCTCAGGAATGCCAATGCTCTCTGGATAAGATTAAAACATTGTTTTCAACACCACCTATTTTAGTGCTACCCACTAAAGATAAGACATTCGTTCTTCGTAGTGACGCTTCATCCACTGGGATTGGAGCGGCACTAATGCAAGAGTACTCTGGAACTCTGCATCCTGTAATGTATATTTCCAGAAAACTTAATGCGGCAGAAAGGAATTATTCGGTTTTAGACCGTGAGCTATTAGCTATGGTTTGGTCGATCCTCAAACTACAGAGATTCCTTCTAGGCGCACATTTCATAGTAGAAACCGACCAAAAAGCTCTTACTGCTATACAGAGTAAGAATTTGAAGAGCTCGAGGTCTACTCGATATGCAATTGCTCTTCAACCTTTTCATTTCTCTGTGCGAGCTATTCGTGGATCAGATAATGTGATGGCAGACATTCTGTCAAGATGCCCACATGATTCCACTTAACTATTAGGGCTTAGACTTCTTGATATGTCTAGTTCTATAGTAGTTCCTTTTCTATATCATGATAGATACACATTTGTAATTTAATAATATAATGATTGTATCACTACATAGCGGTTCATGGATGTTTATTCACCGCTGTGCTTTGATGATTTTTTCTTCATAAATCATAAATTTAAGATATCTAATACGAAATGATGATATGAATTTTTTAGGCATTGTGTAATTGCCAGAATTGTATTATACTTTGATGACACCTTCCTGGAAAAATATACTTGTAGAGAAATAATTTCTCTCAGTTTATGAGACACATTCTCACCAGTCGCTCCATAAGTCGACTTAGCCTCATATTAGGCGTTATAGGTATTCCTGATATTTTCATCTGCGCATTATTCATGCGTTGTGTGCCTATTGTACGTTGCTCCTAGATGTATTTCAAAAAAAAAAAAATGTTCCATTTTTTTTTTCCCGGGAGGTGTGGTAAGACTGTTACGTGCAGTCTTTGATATCTTACAATATTATACATAGGTAATTTTTTTTGTGCTTAAGGGAAAGTCATTATTGAGTTACTTCCCTTGAAAGTTGTGCCATCTCTTCGATCAAACTCCGCGGATAAATCCATTTTACTGCGATTTATTCGTTGTTTGGGTAATAATAGATTGTTCTTGCTTCAGAATATCTATGGCCTGAATTTATGTGTATTGTTTGTCTGAGTAGGACGAGTCTGTCTTATATCTGTATATCTTTACATATCTAAGTCGAACTATATGTTCTGTTGTCTCTAGAGAGGTCAAAGGCTATTCGGCGGATGTGTCGCTAGAGTGTGGTGTGATTTGGCTTCGTCCTGATAGGGACTGTGTGTGTTTTTCCTATGTCGGCCTGTCGCCGGGAAAAAGTGATCTCAGTATTTGTGGGGAAAGTGATAGTCGTCTAAACCTATCGTGTATGCTTTACCCCAGTGTTTATTCATATTGCCAAGGAATGGCAGTTTCATATTTCCTCTACCAAGGTAATCAAAGACACTCTTATGAACTCTCGATCGAAGCCACCATTTTCGATAGTTACGATTTGAATGTCTAAGAGAATATATTTGACTCGATGAAAACGACTTCGATTCCTAGCAGCACTATATTCTGTAGAATGCAGTCAATTGTTCATGATCAAATCTACAGAGCAATGCAATGTTTTATGAATGACTAACTTTAGGACAGATTCATTATCTGCATCCAAACGTGAGTGACAGTTCACGAGTGAAGCCATCTTGGAACCAAAACATGTAGCGACTTTCAAGAAGAGAAAGGGGATGCCCGTATTATCGCTTGTTTAGTCCAGAGATCACTGCTACACATGAGAACCCGTTATTAGCGGTTCAATATTATTATATGAAAAAAATATGTGCTGAACATTATGTGGGAGAATCGTCGCTAAACGAGATTAGGTTTAGAAGCCATCTGAAATATTGTTTATAAGCTGACGTGCTCAGTCAGTGAAGTCAGATGATTTATATGTATGGGCGATGCTGAGGGCTTGGCTACTGACAGTCCATTATAATATTAATCTACATGAGTGCCCATGTAACATAACATTGCAAGACCATTTATCCACTGTACTATGATGTATTATGCCAACCTGTGATTTGTCACTATCTGTGCTGTCGAGTGTGTACGTCCAATTAAACTTTAGAAAAGGTACACAGTCGTTGGTGTCGATGACTTCCAGTCATACATGAGTGTGAGAAAAGAACATTTGTCAACAACACGAACCCTTATCATCATTCGCACATTGTACACTCAATCCATGTCTACACACCACTGCGTAGGTCAAGTTGACATTCCATACACTACAGTGGAGCAAACAACACCATAGAGATCTTATCAACTGATGATGATGATGATGTCTGCTTCCATCCACTTATATCTATCTTTTGGTGGATATCATTAACGGGAATAAAAATCCAACATTATCAACCTTATCAGATAGATTTTTTTTTAACGAAATGATATCAATTACGCATTTCAATAAGAAAAATTTAACAAAAACCCGACATATGGCCAACGATGTTCTGTGTAGAACAGTGTCGCGGTCATGTCAACTACATACTATTCATGTAATATAATAAATATGTTATACATATGTGTGATATTAACTAAACGAAGATGTCAATTACTTAATGAACTTAACGTCTGTCTTGAGTAAGTAACGAAGTGTCATGTCTAAAATTAATTTAACTAATTAAGATTAAACTAATTAATTATAGTTAGTGTGTTTTAAGAATGAAGTTATTGAAAATCTAATTAACAAAAATAACAGAAGAAGTCATGAGAGAAAGAAACAATGAGATATAAAAAACAAGTAAAGTAAGGACAAGAAAAGTAAAGTAGAACTTAAGTTATTGATGTGTGTAACATTAATTATATGTGTTAAGTAGTTATAAATTAATTAACTAAACCAACTAATAGTATTTTATCTGTCGACATAATTATCAAATATAAAGACACTTATACAATTCATAATTAAATCTAAGAATATTAATTAAAATTGTGTGAGATTCTTTTCTTTTATTCATTCATTTTTTTCATCATCATTAATTTCATTTTCTTATTTTTTTGTCTCACTTTTCTTTTTAATTTCCATTAATTCAAATGCTAAGTTAAAATTAATTAACAATGGATATGACGATCCATCCGTAGTCCTGATCATTGTAAATTTCCATAACGAAAAGTGTTTAAGTGTTCTGATCCGGAATGAATGTAGACCATCTGAACGTCTAATAGTTCATGTCATAAACCGAATTTAGTTCGACTGGACGTCACGTAATAATTTCAAATTGTGTCAAATAGTTTTATCTTGAATGGACACTACCCAAAGTCCCAGCGTAGCCAATAATAAAATGTCTCTTGTTTTCACAAAATTCACTGTACGCATGTCTATCATAATTATTGAATTGAAGTATATGCGACGTGTCATTCCCAGTTTGAGAGTTCAACGATAAGATTCTGTATCTTGTGACAGGTACATTCATAAAGTTATTCGTAGAGTTTATAGGTCGAAATCCAAAGGGTTTCTGGAAAGGACATCTGCAACGATATTCTCCGAGCCGGAAATATATTCGATGGTGAAGTCGAAAGGCTGGAGGAGAATGGAGAATCTCGTTAACTTCTGGCTTTTGTGATTCGCACGACGTAGCGAAGCGACCGCCCGTTGGTCAGTTTGTATCACGAAGGGCGCACCCAAGAGAAATTTCTCTAACTTCGTAATAGCCTAGACAACCGCCAGCAACTCCTTATCCACCGTGGAGTATTTGGTTTCTGGTGTCTTCAATTTCCTCGAGATGTATAAAGTCGGATGGAGGATGTCATTGTGGTATTGGAGCAGACAAGCGCCGATACCGTAATTACTCGCATCTGTACGAAGAACAAACTTTTTAGAAGCATCTGGTAGTTTCAAAATAGGTGGATGCGAAAAAATATGAAGAATTTTTTTAAACATTTTGTCACAGTCATCAGTCCATGTCACCCTTACCGGCCTGTCTTTCTTCAACAAAGATGACAAGACAGCTGTGATAGATGACAAATAAACCTATGCTGTATTGGGCTGAGCATAGTTAATACCAATAACGATATTACTGTTTCTTGTAGGCATGGTAAAACACAAATAAGACAAAAATACGAAGTGTTATCGTAGATAAGATAAAACAAGTGTCACCTAATAGACAAGCCTACAAGATCTAAGTCATATAAGAATAAATGACCAATAAAGAAAAGAAATGATGACTGACTAGTGCTGAGTCATCAAAGTTGTGACGAACAGTGTTACCGTAACCTGTTATATGCGTGACGCAGAATCAGGTACTAATTGTAAGTGTAGATGATGGTGACGAAAATAGACACCGTTATCATGCTCGATAACCAAACGAGCGTCACGATTGTTACGAAATGTAACCAAAGCCTGACTATTCTGACCATCGACAGACGGTAGAAGATGAACAAACTTAACGTTTGCTGTAAAATTAAAGAAATTTCTAGTTGCCTGCCAGGTAGTATCCTGCGGCAGATTTCGCACTAACACCGTGCGAGAATACGCACATTTACCAATGTAAGTAATATCATTGTCACGAAATGGTGGACAATGATGATATGTATTCTTTGTCAAAGAATTAACTTTCCCCCTCAACACCGACATTGTCTTTATATTGGATGTCGTATCATCCTGACTGGACTGAGGATGATACCTATCATTACCAAAGGTATTAAGTTTCCTACATGTCGTAGACATGTCATGGCTGGGCAAAGTAAAACCTTTGCCGTTAGACTTATTTGTCTCAACCTTCTTATTCAAGTTCCTTCTAACCTTAACATTATTTTTCAACTTATTATACTTCTTAGCACTCTCTTTTTTAATGTCGACATCATCAACAGTTTTCTTTGGATCAGTTGTATCGTTAGTATGTTGTACAATAGATCCATCATCCTCATCAGTTTCCGGGATTGTACTCAGAGTGAAGTTGGAAACTGCTGTGCCACATGTGTTCATTTTGTTGGCACGAAGTGTAGCCATCGCAACAACAGCGTTAGCGTTGCTAAAAGATTGCAATTTTTTTTTCTCCCATTCATTAATTTCCTTAAGAGTGCAATCCTTACTGCCGTGGATGCGTCCTACTGTAAGATCAGCTGATGGATTCTGCAACATGCACACCTTGACATTACCTGTAAAAAATGGTGTGTTAACATATACAATGGCAGTGGGGTAGTACTCAATAGTACCCCCGAAGGTCATGCAACGGACGTAGTCCCCTGTTGCACAGCTAGGATGTACCAAAGACTGCCGAACTCCAATGGTTGTTGATCCAGAATCTTTTAAAACTGAGACCACAGTACCATTTACTAATCCTCTATTGAACATCAGGGTGCCTGTGCCATCGTTCGCTGAAAGACCAACTGCTGTATAAAGGTGTCCACAATTCAGCACAGTTTCTTTGGCCTTCTGAAAAATAGCATTACAATCTTGGCAACTATTTGCCACATTAAAGTTAACAGCACAACATGCAGACGAAGATTGTGACTGATTATTATTATCAGAAACACTAGGGGTCGTACCATCCGTGAGTGCCGCCCCTGCATTGTGATCAAATTGTGATGGTCTACGTGACTGAGACCGATTACGAGAATAATCATTTGAATTATCCCGTTGTCCCCTATTGTAACTGTTGTCTCGATGTCTCGAGCCATGATTATTACCATTCCAATTGTTGTTATTATTGTGGTTATTTGATCTATCATAATTAGCGTTATATTGCCTGTCGTTATAACGTGACTGAGGTGAATAATTCCTGTTCCGTGATCTACCTCTGTTGAATTCATTTTTATTGTTGAAATTATTATTATGTCCTTTATGAAAATTAACATTGTAATTTCCCTGGGACCTATTTATATTTACGCTGTGAGATCGTGGTTTGTTATTGTTATTGTATGCCATATTGGAAGCCACAGGTAGAGGTTCCCTTATCAACGAGTTAGAAATGTTCGCATTCGGATGCGCAGTGCAGTAATTTAATGAAATTGTTTCTAACTCGTCAATGGTACCTGGCTTTCGTTCTTGCAAATATGCGAAGAACGGTGGGCTGACCGAGGATAATACCTTATCCCGGAGTAACAGATCAACTAACATGTCATACGATTTGTTGACACCTGCCAGTTCAACCCATCTGTTAAAAGTATTGCGTATGTTCGCAATAAACCCTTCAAAGTCTTTAGGAGATTCAGGTAGGAGATTTTTAAATTTCAATCTACAATTTTCCTCGTCCAAATGAAACCTCCGTAAAAGTAAGGATTTAATAGCATCATAATCATTAGCTATTGTTGGGTCAGCATTTTGAGATGCAGTCAATGGTTCCCCAACTAAAAATTCATTTAACTTAAGTACCCATGCATCTTTAGGCAATTGATTAGATTTGCATGTCTGTTCAAATCTTGATAAAAATGATGATAAATCATCAACATTTAAATTAAAATGGGGTAATTTAAAGTTGTAAAAACGTTTGGATTGGTTGGATGAAGATCAATTTTGTGCGTTATCATTTTGGGTTGCAGCAGCACCTTGTGCCTGTAATCTAGCTGCTTCCACCTTAAGACGTGTTAATTCCATCTCTTGTTCCATTTCCCGCCTTCGTTCTTCCCTTTCCTGTCTAGCAATTTCTCTTTGTCTATTTTCCTTTTCTATTTCTTTCATCTCACGTTGTGACTCTTCATGTTTTAAAGTTGCTATCCGTTCTGCTTCTTCTTCTTTTAATGTAGCTTTCATTCTCTCTTCTTTTTCCTCCTGTTCTGCCAATTCTGCTTTATATTTAGCAAGTTGTTGTTCTGCATATTCACGTAGTTCCTGTCCTTTCATATTAAAATCTTTCCCATTTTTAATAAAATGGTCTAAGGTAAGCATCTTGACGTTAATATTGTAAGTAATTACAGATCTAAAATAATCTATCTCAGTATAACCAACTGTAATATTCTCTTAATAATTGTTGTAAGTTCAACAACTATTCAATATTTTATAATAATATTATAAGTAGTCAATAATTTATATCATAAATAGTTATGATATTTACTTATTCAAGATGCTGAATTTATATCACGCACCTAATATCACTATTAAATAATTATGGGCATTATCCCTCCATAATTACACTAATCAATTAAAGATATGTGCTAAGTACACACTGTAGGACTATGAAAGTGTACAAATTACTATATTATATATATATAGTTTTTCAATTCAACACCTATCCATGGTGTGAATACAAGGCAATAATTCAATCAATTATTTTAATTTAATATTACTTGTATTTATCAAGTTAATATTTTATGCCCTATTCATCATCTAAAAAATGCTTTATAAAAGTCTTGGACTACTGCTGCAGCTTGATGCAATCCCCTAAGTCATTATCAAGTTGCTAAAAAATTAATCAAATTAATTAAATATATTATTAACATCAATTTATAGAAATAACATTAGATTATGGGATTAATGAAGACAATACAATGATAAACCAAGGCTTTACAGTACAGTAGTACAATACAAAAGTGACATTATTTTACAAATAAAAAATGAATTTATAAACTAAGCAGACCAAACCGGAAGTTAAGAGAGAGAAAACCAAATGGAGACTAAATCTACGTACACACGAAAAATAGTGACGTCACAGGACTCATAACGGATAATACAATACATCTAAAAGAACGTAAAAATAGTAAGGTTAGGAATACGAGATAGGTTACTAACAATGATACAACTTAATAAAATGAAACTGAATACACTAGAAAACCCCAGTTATTAACAGAACTAGACATCTAACATACAAGGGAATTAATAGCAAGTCCGAACGAACAAACCACCGGCAGTGTCCTCAGTGAGTCCTTCGCTAAATGCGATTAATTCACGGCCTTATAGAACGATTACACCTGATCTGGTCATTCGTAAAGACATGTAATCAGATGTAATTCTCCTGCCCATCCGCCCACATTAATAATACAAACATACGGTGGAAAACAAACATGAAATATTAGACATACAAATAGATAGACATATCCGGGTAAAAGCAAAATGGACTTGGCACTGTTATATTAACCGACAAAGGTTATAACAAAACTTATCTTTTTGTGCTCAATTCTCGTTGTCCCGGACAATGCAAGTATTCACCGACGGTATATAGAAGTGTAGTTTGTTGCTCTTCCATCGTTTTCACAGGTTTACTTCTTGATAGATTTTATTTTGTAGAAGAGACTGGATAAACGGCTGCCGTCCTGACTTTTGGTTCGTACTCAAAGAATGATGACGTAGCTTTGACCTTAGTAATTATGCGTGTCGCGTCATCTTTTTGCAGTCACGTGAACGTCTTTCAATAGTAAACATCTTCTGTCCGTATGAATGAGATTTTGGTCGGTTACTTCCAGAAAAATTTTTCCGATCCCCACACATTGGTGACCACTTTGTTAAAGGCCAGTTGTTAAAGGGCGTGGTGGTTTTGCTCTGTTACTTTTGATATATTAGTCTTTTCATTTCAGTTCCTTGCATCTTGCTTTCGATGTTAATTACGCGAATGTGGATGTTAAAAGAATTGTCGAATCATATTGAACTTGTAATTTCATTGACTTGATAAGTCGGTTCATTGAGTCCACAAATATTTAATACAGTTACATTTCAAGACGATTCATGCATGTTGATTAAAAAAAGTACATGTTATAACTTGAACATATATTGCATATGTATGTAGATATCCTATCAGTCCTTGTCCAATAAATCGAATTACTGTATGCAGATTGTCATAGCTGTATGCACGCGCGGTTGGGGTTTCCAACGGCCGACAGTGAGTCTATGAGTCTGGCAAAATCAAATACTATGGACTGTAATTCATCCTTCCTTAATTTTCACTTACGTACTGACCTTTAATCATTTCGGATCTTCGTAATAACAATGGACTGACCCATGTCCGTACTTGCATAAAATATATCTGTATGGCAATATCATGCCCAACATTGGAAGGGAAGTCAGACACGTCTTTACAGCTCGACGGTCAATGTAAAAAGGTCCCGTAGCTAGGTCACGGTCTGCGACCTAACAACGCTCACGCGTCATAATTAGAGCGTGAACTTCGCGTTCAGTAGTCGCTAACTTATTAACAGTAATTTATATTAAATGCTATGACCCTAAACGTAGCACACTGCCAAACCTAGCAGACAACGGTAATATTACTCCCGTAACAGTAACCAAAAGGACATTACACGCCATCATAGCTGACAGACGCTGGAGTTGGGTTTGCCACGTCCTCAGAAGAGATCCCGATGCCATCACAAGAACATATGGACCCCTGAAGGAAAGCGAAAGATAGGTCGACCAAAAACAACTTGGCGGAGAACTGTGGAGGCCGAGATGCAAAGAATGAACCAGAGCGGGGGCACTGTACGAAGGATGACCTCCGACCGAACAAAGTAGAAGCAGTGTGTTGCTGCCCTATTTGTTGCTGCCCTACAAGACGCCACCAGGCGTGATGGTCACTGACTGCTTTGACAGTCGGCGGCTAAGGATCAAAGAAGAAGAAGAAGACGTTGATAATACTATGGGCAGTAATAAAGGCTTATATATACTACTGGACAAAAGTTAAGGGCCGCCATTCAGTTTAGACAAGGTTTATATAATTCTTCGTGATCAGGGTCGATTTTCCAAATGTCCGGTAGCTTGAAATCTTTCAAGAAGTCTCTGAATGGTAGAGTGGGACACTGCTAAACGTCTTGCAACATGACGAACAGATTGACCATCCTGAATCCATGCCATGGCTCGACCACGGTCTACAGTGCTGAGACTTCTCCTTGGTGGCATGGCTAATGCAGTGATCATTTCGACCACTTGTCATACTGATTTATTGCATACCATGGGAGCCGCGTTGGTGTAATGGCTACAACGTTGTACTGGCGACCAGGTTTTCAAGGTTCAAGCCCGGGCGTCAGCGTTTGAAAGAATGTTTACGACCGGGAATTTGACTGAATAACCTGAACGGCTCCTGCACATAAACCCTCTGTGGATGGGAAGGGGCGAAGCTCCTGACCGGGTTGGAAGGAAAGTCCACTGACCCCCAGGCCTCGCAATGACATGTTATTGGGCCAAAAGGGCTGGAAAGCTCGAGTGCCGCTGGTTAGAAAAAAAATAAAAAATTGCATACCAACGGTGAACACTCTTTACCAATGATCATTTTCCACGTGCATTCAAATTCATCTCACTTTTTCACCTTTTGAACTAGTGGGGCATGTTGCAAAAACCACGAGTTTTTGCAGCAACAATGACAATTTTCACGTGCGGGTTAAAGTGACCCGGTTTTTGGACATTTAAAAACAATTAACCTAGTGCACACAGAAATGTATACACATTTCTCTGAGCTCAGTTTTAATGACATTTTCACTTGTCTTTATAGTTTGCCAATCAATTATATCTTCTTTCTTCTTCCGTCCTTAGCCACCGACCGTCAAAGCAGTCAGTGGCCATTACGCCTAGTGGCGTCTTAGGGCAACAGCAGATAGGTTTTCTTTGCCATTGTTTCCCATCACGCCTATTGGCGTCTTTAGGGCAACGGCAAATCAATCCATTTGCTGTTGTTTCCGTAATCGAAGTGACTGGCAAACGGGTGATCAATTATATAAACCTTGTTTAAACTGAATGGTGGCCCTTAACTTTTGTCCAGTAGTATAGTTTCAGAGGGTAAAGGAATCCTACCTCAGAAGGAAGTAGTTCACATTTTTTGCTTATAGAACGAGGAGAAGACAGTGACAACAGGTAAAGTTAATGAAACAAGAGACAGAGGGCAACAAAGAGAGAAGATAACGGACACCTTAAATCATAACAATCGAGAAAGCCAACAACATAACTGATAAACAGCGCTAGAGATAAGAAGATGTGAAGAGACAGGATCACCTATGCGATCCGACATGGCACATAAAGAAACGAAAGTATTTGCGACCTGACAGACCGACAAACAAAAACGGTGGTCAATATAAAAATGAACGATTTGTGAAAGAATTGAAAGTGGTAGGGAAAACAATAGACGACCGTGTAAGAATGGACATTCAGAAAGTGAGATGTATAACATCAAACGCGAAAAACAAGAGAGAGAACGAACGAACTTTATTTTCAAAGGGTTGAGAATTGGGCACGCAAGCCCGTCTGACATTCTGCCCTTCCTTTCTCTCACCTTTCATGCTGAACTCATTTATTCCCATATGCATTTTACATATCAATGTCAAGGAATTCAACATTGTAAAGTAAAATAAAATAGCACACTCATATTAACATTAACTACTTATAAACATGACATAAAATATGTTGAAAAGTACAAACATACAGTTGATATTATAAGAAAAGATAATCTGATTAGGGGGGCATGTAATCAGAACTAATAAAGTATTCGAAAAGTCTACGATTGTATGAATAGGGACTGAGGTTGTTTCTTAGGTTATGTGGAAGACAATTCCAAAAATGAGCAGCAGAGTACGCTAAGCTTTTCTTGAATAAGTCAAGCCTAGGTTTAGGCACTTGCAATTTGTTAAAGCGTTGACTGCGTCTTTCGTTGTATTTGAACATTGGCCACAGATATGCTGGAGCATTATGTGACAGAATTTTGTGAACAAATTTAGCTTTGTTAAACAGAAGGCGCTTTCTTAAGGGCAGTATTTTAAGATTTTTATATAGATCTACACACTGAGTAAGGCAGTTGTCAGAGACTAGACGCACTGCACGCTTTTGTAGTGAACGGAGTCTCTTTGTGTTGGACATTGAGCAACCATCCCAGATTGTGGAGCAATAGTCAAGGTTTGCTTGTATGTGAGATATATAGAACAATTTTCGTGCTTCTTCATCTAGGAAATGTTTGATTGTAGCTAATTGGTAAACTTTCTGTGCCGTTTGCTTGGTCAGTGCATGCACATGTGAGTTCCAATTTAGATGCTGGTCGACGATTATACCTAGAGTTTTATGTGCATTAACGTTTTCAATTAGTGAGGTACCAATGTAGATCTGAAGTGTTGTTTTCTCTGAATTTTGTAATTTATGTCTAGTTGATATCAACATGCAGTTTGTTTTAATGATATTTATTAACATGCGATTTCCGTTGCTCCACTTAATCAGATTATCTGTATCTTTTTGTAACAATAGTTCGAGTGTGTTACAACTTTTATCACTCGTGTAAACAATACAGTCGTCTGCAAACAGGTCACAGGATGAGTGCTTGATGTGTAGTGGAAGGTCATTAATGTATATGGCAAAAAGTAGAGGACCAAGTATAGAACCCTGAGGAACGCCTGTATTTCACTGCTTCGTTTGAATAGAAACGATATGTTTTCTGTCTGACAGGAATGATTTAATTATTGTCACTGGTTGAAAGTTTACTTTTGATGTTTCTAGTTTTCTAATTAAAATATTGTGATCTATCATATCAAATGCCTTTTTGAAGTCTACAAAGAATGCCCCACACATGTTGTCGTTGTGAGTTGAGAGAGAGAGAGAGAGAGAGAGAGAGAGAGAGAGAGAGAGAGAGAGAGAGAGAGAGAGAGAGAGAGCTAGCTTTTAACGTTTTAAATCTTTAAACAGAAAGACAATAGTTATTGTCGGACACGAGTCACCAATAGGCGTGTGTTTTAATCCAGCCAAACGTATCGGTCTTCGATCTGGTAGTTGTTCATTAAAGCAGATACGTTTGACTGATTTGTAATAGATGGATTCAGTTTCTCTGCCAACTTTTAATGCGTGATAGCTGTAAATGGAATCGGAAGAAGAACGTTTAAGTTCCTTGGGGACAGGTAGGTAGAAATAAAACTAGGTAGAGATAAAAAGAAGTACGACTATTGTGAAACATCACTTCATCAGTTTTGTGTTATTATTATTTGTTAGTTATACTTTCATGTATTCTTTGAAAAAAAAATTCTGCTCATATTTAATTAATGGAGAAAAATATTCTTTTCAACCCCAGGTGGGTTATAATTGTAATGTATAATTTATGTTATTTTAGACAGTCTGTTTCACCACTGACAGTCATACGAGCCACAGACTCCGAATGTCCATCCCGCACCAAAGTTTGTTCATTTGATGTTGTTTCCGTAACTTCATTATTTTTTTTACATAGACAGGAAATGTCAAAATTGTCCTCTTTTCACACAACATGCCTAAGAAAAATTCACCGAATCTTTTGGCCGAATACCATCACCAACCAAGATCTGCTTACTCGTAGCAAGCAAGAGGACATGCACACCATCATAGCTGGCAGACGCTGGAGCTGGGTTGGTCATGTCCTCAGAAGAGACCCCGATGCCATCACAAGAACAGCTATGCTTTGGACCCCTGAAGGAAAGCGAAAGAGAGGCCGACCAAAAACCACTTGGCGGAGGACTGTGGAGGCTGAGATGCAAAGAATGAACCAGAGTTGGGGCACTGTACGAAGGATGGCCACCGACCGTGCAAAGTGGAATCAATTTGTTGTTGCCCTACAAGACGCCACTAGGCGTGATGGCCACTGACTGCTTTGACGGTCGGTGGTTAAGAATCGAAGAAGAAGAAGAAGACAGTCTGTTGAGTTATTGCAGGTTTCTTACTTGCTGTGCCCTTCTTCGTCATTCTCTTTCACACTTATTTAATCTTTCACTCAACAGTGTAAAAAAAGGAAAGTGTGACAACCTGAAAGATGTAAAGAGGTGCTAAATCACATTAAGAAATAACACTGGTTAGTCAAGCAATGTCGTGACAACAGCATGTTTGATAGTCAGCTTTAAATCCAATTAAAGCGCACCCCATTCAGTATTACACCTCAAGAATTCAGTACATAACGACTTGTGAATGAATGATGCTTTTAACTTAAAACAGTAAAGAGTGGCTACTCAGGTGAGAGCATGCACAACTGCAGGACTAAAGTTCGACACAACGAAGAGTCACTCATGTGTGTCACGCAGGCAGAGCATATAGACGCCGAAACTGAAGGAAGTGATGTTTTCTTATTTTCTTACATTCGTCTTATTTACGAATTATTAAATTTCATAAATGCCTAAAACGCACCTAAATAGTGAAGTATAGCAATAGGAATAACTGATGCATATAAAAGTAAGACCTAAAATAAATCTTCAGTCTTATCTAAAACCGTAAATATGCCTACCTTTGCCAGATCGCAATGTTGCGAAACGAAAACCTTTGGTAGACGTCTCTAAAGCAACTGTTAGAATCTGTATTAGGAAACAAAGTAATACAGCAATTAATAAACTAGATGCACACATTCTTGCCATGTTAGACGATGAACAAGGAGTCTCAGCTCAAAATGAGATCAAGGATGATAATGCAACTGAAAATGCCCACACCCTTGACAGCTGGAATGAAAAGTCAGAAAGTAGGGTGAAATATCTTACC
This sequence comes from Oreohelix idahoensis, assembly GCA_024509875.1. NCBI lineage: Eukaryota > Metazoa > Mollusca > Gastropoda > Stylommatophora > Oreohelicidae > Oreohelix > Oreohelix idahoensis. The sequence goes on along the minus strand of JAMPIV010018228.1, from coordinate 223,036 downwards.
AGTTCCACCACAAAAAAGGATCAATAGTGGAAAAGGCGATCGCATGGGGACCGAACTGCTTATTACTTAGTCGTTCTTGTTCTATCTTGAGGTGTACAGGTTTTCCAGAATGAACGCCATTCCATCCTGTCAGCTGTCTTCCTCCTGGCCTGTTCCAAACTAGTCATCGGTCGTTCAGAGATTGTCTGTTGTTTTCCACAGATATCTGGGTTGTCCTGGAGATCTGGATCTTTGCCTTATGGTTTCCCATATTTGTCGTGGTAGCTGATCTTCTTCCAGGGACTGCTACGCATAAATTTCAGCCTAGAGTAAGGCGAGATAGCCAAACTTAAAGCGATCCTAGATGGAGAAATATTATTACTTCTAGACAGAGTACAAGGCCAGAAAGATGTGAAGCCATCACTACAACTGGCCGTCATTGCAGGAAGTCTGCACCAAGCAGTCACATGCTCTTGCAGCAGGGGTTTATGTGGCAATTCACTGTACATGCATATCCTATATTAGTTGCCTTGTACTGGAACAGCTTGGGGAGCTGATGAGAGTGTGCTAAAGAAGCTATACACAGGGCGAGTGAGACCAGTCCTAGAATATGGCATTGCAGCAATGGCAACTGCAGCTAAGTCAAACTTCAATCAAATTAATAGACTCCAAAATCAAGCAGTGAGAATCATAACAGGATGCATGAAGACAACGCCTATTAAAGAACTCGAAAAGATTACATACCTTCAACCAATGGAGGATAGAAGAGATAGCAGGGCCCAAAAACAAGCCACGAAATTCAGGAGACTACCAGACCACTCTAATATACCATAGAATAAATGGTCTTGGAAGGAGAAGATTCAAACGATATCAACAGCTAAACCCATCTATACTGTACACAAGCTCCCAGCTTGGAAACAATAGCGTCCCAGAAACGATAGAAAACTTTCCTGGTATTGGGAGAAAGAAGAGCCAGGCTGCAGGAGAGAGAAGAACCATAACCACAGAATACAAACGGAAACATTACCCAAGCAACGCCTGGACCCATGCCTACACAGATGGATCAGCAAAAATGCAACAAAAGATGGAGGTGGAAGAGTGTTGCTGAACTTAAGCACTGGTAAAAATGGAACATACAATACCAAAATAAAATAAATCATCTCCCCCTTTCTGTCTTCAACTTATAAATCTGTCAAATATATCTTCTGTCTTGCCGTACTTATTAGTGAAGTTAAAACTGGTAGCTAGCGAAATGAAGTTATACCTCCCGGATTATGTCCAACAATTACTTTATATTAACCCATATATTAAAAGAAATAAAGTAACTAAGTCTCCTGACTCTCTATTATTAATCTACCAAGGAAAACCCCAGAGAAATAAATCGACTAAGTAAATGTGCTTACCAAATCAAGGAATTCCGATTTACGCTCTCTAACAGTTGTTAGCTTTCAACTCAACAACGTCACTAGACGACAAAATCCTCGAACAGACAAATGGTCAAGAATGATAGAGACATGTACTTAAATACTAAGAAGAAGGCCAGGTGTTCGAAGAGCGCTTTCCCGCACGTGTGCAGATGAAACGAAGAACCCACGTAAGACAGACGTAAGAGTGTTTACGATCTCCCGTTCTATGCTCGCCCCTGTTCAGGATGAAGGATCGAAGGCGGCTTGCTCTAGCAAGATTGACAGAATCGGAGAGAAATTAAGAGCTGTTAAAATAAAAAATTACAGAATAAGTGGGCGCTAACATGAAATAGGAAATTAAACAGACAGGTTAACTCGGACAGGGCAGACAATTCTAACCATCTATGACAATGATATAGAATATGTTGAATATTTATAACTTCACGCCGTTAGTGGAGCGGTTGTAGTGAAGCAATAATGTGTGATCCTGCAGACTGGCAGGCAATAGATAAATAAACAGTGGTGAATTTATTCCGGGCGTAAAGCCTTTGATGCCACTTGTTATACATTGTGACAGATAAGGGAACGAATAATGAAAATCAGATATAGGAAAGTCTAGATAGAGTAGAAAAAGGGGATGCGCAAATAAGAATGTGCATGAGACGGGGATCGAAAAGGAGGTGAACAGAAATCCGGTTAGGCACGCTTTTCAGCTACAGTCAGAAGCGTGAGTCAGGCAGTGCAGGCCACAGATACCCGAGAGAGACGAGGGTAGCCATGTTGAAGGCAATACTCAAGTAAAATGAGTTGTGAAAATTCTTGACTTGGATGGAAAAACGATACAGCGAGTTAGGCTCCACTCAGTATATAAAAAAGGTACGAAGAGTGAAACTATTTACATCTATACAGTTATCCTATTCCTCGTCAAAAATTAGTGGCCATCTATCAGAAAAAAAGGAAAAGGAACAACCCCTTAGAAGCCCGGTATCACATAGATAACCTGAAATGTGACCGAGTTATGTAAATATATTACATGAATCCAAACGTTTTTGCTTCCACCTGTTTTCCACCTTTGCTTGCTTAATAATATTCACGTTTTGCTAACGCAGAAGGCATGCGCTTTGATATCTGTCAAACTCATAATTATAGCCACGCCTATTTTTTCGTTTCTCTATGTCTCACAAGCACTAGGAATATTTACATACAAGACTTATAAACAATTAACGCGCGTAGAGAGAATGAATCGTCTAATGGTAGAACCAAGGGGCGATAAGTCAAATCGTACTTTCGGTAGTATAGTTGTCAGGGGGAATTAAGCGAATGCAAGAAAGGGGAGATAATCACATTTACCCCCCCCCCCCACATACGGTCGTTCGTGATCCCCAGGGGCAGTAATCAGCTACAGTGGTGCGGACGAGATCAAAAGACAATTCTCGCTAGCGAAGATTTATACGGTCGGCGAAAGCGTGAAAATAAGTTTGATTCAGGAATCGACCGCAGTTTTCCCCAAAAATACGGACAAGACGTGATATCTCGCACTGACTAGCAAATTTCAGACCGATTTATATATATATATACCCCAGCATTTTAAATCATTTATCGAGTAGCCTCAGAATTTTCGGAACCATCTAGCTTCGAATTCTAGACCATTGTACTAGTAGAATTACTTTAGATTTCGATTGGAGATAGTTTTAAATTTCTGTGTTGCGGTAGATATTTATACTAGCATTTTGAGTGATTTAATTGTTAAAGTCCGTCATTATAGTCACTAGGATTTTCTGTGTTGAGTGATTTAATTGTTAAGTCCGTCATTATATTCCACAAGGATTTTTCTGTGTTTATTAAATAGCGTATTAAATAACTTATAGCTAAATTTTCCAGCTGTAATGTAAAATTTAATTACTCGCTAGCATCCAGATAAAAGATATTTTAATTGACTAGTAAATGCACTAGGCAATGTAGTACTGACGAAATATATATTTATCTCTAATCCATTATGTGTATTTTTGTAAATGACTAGGCTTAGTTCACGGTTTTTTTTTAAACGATAAGATAATCTGTACACTTGTGGGTTCTATCGAATTTATAACCGAATTGATTATAATAAATTATACCGTTGCGCGGGTTAGGATAGATACTGATATTGTGGTTAAATATTTTGTATTTTTCTTCCAAAAATTTAGTACAGATCACAAAACCAAACCTACCAGCGGCCTTAATCTAAATATGAGAAAACGGGTCTAAGTCTAAATCCATTAGACGCCAAACAAACATTCTTATGCAATTAGCGGGTCTTCAAGGTTGACCTGTTCGGCCCTCTAGTTCAGAGAGAGAGAGAGAGAGAGAGAGAGAGAGAGAGTGAGTACACCCATATAAGAATAATTGTAACTGGACCTATTGCTATCCACATTCTTTTCCCATTTTTTCATGTGCATTCAGCCCGTTGTGGCGAAAATATCAACATTAACATTTCCCGAATACCGACCACTGTGTTGTGGCGAGGAATTTTTATTTTCCCCAAATAACCGGATTAATCAAACTTGGAGGCTTACTTTGCCAAAACAACCAACACTGGATTTGCTGTTTGTACCATGGAGATATGTTCCAGATGTTGTTAATCAACAGTTAGGTAAGAACGAATGAACGTGGCCACTGTCTGTCTGAAGCGAGAGAAAGAAGGAGTGAATAATTCTTCTATTTGTATAATCATGATACTCACCTTGTTTTGCCTTTCTTTTGTTTGCTAATACTGTTAATTTTTCAGAATAGATTAATTAGGAACTCTGTTCTTTACAGTGTAGTCAAATTCTATACTATAGTGCTAATCTTTTGACCTTTTGGGGGTTAATTAACTTCTTCTTGTGGGATCTTGTCTCAACAGAGGGGATTGCACTTATGTGTCTATTTCTTTATTATTTCTATAACCTATGATTTTTTTATATTTGATATTTGATACTAGATGTTGTGAAGTTTTCTTTATGATAAATAAACTTAACATAAAACTTAATTACCTGGGTTGGTCAGCTCGGCCTAATATTCATATTCCATTAATATAGTTTCACGTTTGTGCGTCAAGTTGTCGTCACTTATCTGTATGTGTGTGTGTATGTGAGTGGTTATAGTATATATGTTAATATATACATAAAGGTAAACTGTCTGATAAACAAATTTCAGTCGTAAGATAGGCTGGACTAGAGTATCTTCTCAATCCAGGGACAGACTCTACCTTTTCACCATTTCACTCGATAAATCTATTTCTTTACCTTATCTCTCACTGAGTTACCACCTTTTTCAGTTCTATTCAGACGGAACCAGAATCTATCTTAATCACCTATCCAAAATCTACGACAGAACCCAGAGCGACATGTAACAATAGACAAGGATTTGTTAGGAAGAAAGAAAAAGAGGTAGATACTGATAGCACGTGAACAACCATTGATGGTTATATATTATAATATTGAATGTGTAGTTTCAATGCTGAACGAGAGTTGAGGAAGGAAGGGTGACGGACCAAGATTGTGGAGGTCCAAGTAACAGCAGTGGTCCACTGATAAATCTTTGTTTCTTGCACCAGATTGACATGGACTGTTTTTTTTTTTTGTGATATGGCTCGTCCAGTCACAATGTTCTGTAAATGGGTCAGGTTACCGACTGTTGGGGCCCTGATAAGGTGTACTGTTAAGTGCGTATATTCTGATGCAATGTGTGAGTGTAAACATCAATAATGATAACGCGAATGGATGACAGTTCGACAGGTTCACAGGACACTCACACCAATCACAGGTGGAAGTCAAGGATGGCTGGACTACTGTGGTCGTTTCATACTGTTTAATATGACGCACACACTTAGACAGTACGTGTATAGTTACAGGAACACAGGTCGACATAAATAGCATATTGTTGATCAATGGTCTACCATCTTAAGTTAGCATTCATGTTGAATAACATCACAATGGAACATCTGTAGACAAGCACTTAGATTTCCACTGTTTATCAATATAATCATCAGGCCTTACTGACCGAGCGTGTCAGTTAATAAATACTGTTCAAGCCTGACTCCTAGACAGAACCTCTTTTCTAGCGAAGATTCCTTTAGGTAAAGTTCAGCAAATCTATCTGAAGATAATGTTAACCCACCAGTATTGGGTTTTCTTTATAACTGTGATCTCTTAATCATCACCTGATAATAAGGGGCATCCCCGTTCTCTGATTGATGATCGACAAAGTTAGGATCCAAAAATGGCTTCTGGTTCCCTTTTGAGCATCGCTCACTATACGGATGTATAGCAAATCTTCAATAGAAGCTTTGTTCATAAACACAAATGTTTCTACAAGGATCAGCATATTCTTTCATCTTAAATGCTGCATACAATCATCTACAGTGCTGCTAGGTAACATATCATCCCGACATATGGATATAAATAATTATAATGTAGACGTCTGCCCAATCAAGCCTAGGACGAAAAAGTTCAGTAAAATGTTCTTTTACCTGGGCATGGGAAATACACTAGCAGAACACACACGCCCCTCTCCTAGCGTTATAGAATAAACACAGGGGACTAGTAGACTTAATAAACATATCAGAAATTCTCTTCTTCCCCATAACAAATCATAGAGATCACAGACTGGGGAATCGTCTTCAACATGGCTTTCGCCCGGCATTCCATCATCCCGGAAGACACTCTTTTCTCTCGGCATGCGCGGAAACTCCCTGACCTCAAAGTTCAGTACAAGGAAAAATAGTTCCACTTAGACATACCAAGATATCACGATATAAGACCGAGTCGTCTGAAATAGACACAGAGTAAACATAGACTCGGACCATAAACATTCCTGCTTAAACCTAAGCAAGAACAATCTGTTTTCTGGCCCAACAAGGCACAGACTAACGAAATCCAGATTCATACGCCAAATTCGATCTCCAGGGGAGATAACCCATATAACAAAAGTATCAATCAATCATGGGTGATATATCTTTGGCCAGGAAAGCATCCCGATTCTAAAAACAAATATCTTCCCTCCGACAGATAAATATTATAATAAATATATATACATTGTCACCAGTAATCTGTTGGTAACATCCACACAGTGTAAATAAATAGTATTTTCAGTTGACTGTGGCGTTGACTAGTTATATGGAAGCTCTGTTTGGCGTTGTTTTATCGCTCGCTGTGTGTGTGTAACTGTTGTAATCATTCATCATGTCATCGCTAGCTACTGAGGCAAAGAACCTGGGCATGCAACGGCAATGTGAGGTTAGCGCAGGCGGCCACAACATCATGAGAACCACTGACTCAATACTCAATTATAGTTACTGTAAACTTAATAAGATCTGTTCATTGAATATTAAGGAAGAGGATAATATTACGCTACACGAGATTTTGAGAATCAGTGTAACTTGTGAGTTGATATAGCTTTTCATGTAATGAAGAGAACAATGGTTCTCAGGTTTTTGTTCTTAGGGAGAACAGAGTATATTAATTGAGAAGAATGAAAACAGAGGTTCTCAACTTATTATATGATGATAGGATTAGTAAGTGTAGTACAATAGTCATAGACATGAAAATTATAATTGTTATATAGGTGTATAGTGCATGCTTTAATATTATTATATTTATATTTTATTTGGTGGAGAGAAATTTTGGTAATCTTAATAAACAATATTGACTTTATAGTAGTTGTCGTTAGTGAATCACTTAATCGTTGTTAAGAGATTTTGTTAGTTATCGTCGAAGACTATGTCAATGAAATAGTTAGTTTTCTTGATGACTTTGTTAAGTGTCGTCAGTGACTTATGTACTACTGCGAGATGAACTGTGTCAATAAACTAAAGGTGAGAGATGACATTACATTATAAGCAATATCACATGGCAAGAAACACCAACACGTAGCTGCATTCTCATCCGGAAGAACCTACCTGGGTTGAACAAGGTTGCTCATAATTCTAGAGATTAGTGGTATCAACATCTAAAGTGTGTAGCCTTTCTGACCTCTGAATACTTACATGAACACTATTTATGAACATAACAAGTGTCTCACTTAATGGCGATATAATGCAACCAGAGATAAACAGTTTGAATAATTATGATATGAACTTGACATTTCAACAAGCCTCTTATTTACAAATCGCATGTACGCTGTTACAGCAGCACAGCCAGTTTACCATCGCCACCATTTCACCAAGAAGAGAATTTGCTTTAGTCAGGGAAATATCAGAGTATGCATAGTAGATAGTATTTGCTAATCATGGAGAAATGGATTGACATTAGGCAAGCATCTTTTAAAAGAACTTCATCAGCATCTCCCCCTACTACGCTTGAAGGTATACGTGGAAGGAAAATGTAGACTGAACGGAAATATCAGCATTGATTGATGGGTGGATATAAATATCATAGGTGAAATGTTTGTCACTCAGGATGTCACTTTGAAATCTCTGTGTCACCCTGTCAGTGAACGGAAACAAAAGTAATAGTTCCATAACTTTCAGTCGAAACAAATAATATAGTCATGTTTTATTGTCTGGTGGATTGTCCTTCTATAATGAACCATTAAACACAATCACACATAGATAAAACTAATGGATAGCATTACAATACAGTCATTGTTCCGAAATTCCCAATTGGGAGTGAATTAAAAGAAGATAATTTAAAAAATATCGTATAAAGGGTTTTAGACAGACATCAACTGGATAAAGTAGTAATGAAAAAACCTTTAACGGATTGCACAGGATAGGAAGGGTGGCGTGTATTTGTTGAACGTCAGTTCTCTAAGGGGATCTGAAAAGTAATGGTGAAAACGATTAAACAGCACTGTCATTTTGATTAGACCAAACTCTTGGGGCCTTCGGGTCATTTGGAATGAAGATGAATGTCAGGAAATTTGCAGACGGTCTCAAATCTCTGCGTGAAACGTTCTTGAGAGATGCTCATTTTACGCAACAAAAAAGTGATCCTCGACTTATTAAAAACAAAGTCAGCATTGGTTGACCTTTCCATAAATGCTAGTAATAGTTTTCCATCTTCTTTCATTTATAATACCTAAAATATATGTTGTCTTTTCTTTACGTTTTAACAAAGAATGTTTCTAATTTATACAGGAAATACTGTACAATATTTGACTTCCACCGTGTGAAAGCATTTGATCAATTCATTCCGAAATCCATATTCGTATTCCATTTTCATCTATCCGCAGGGTAACAGTTCTGTCATATTAACAGAAAGAAGATGAGAGTAAAAGTAGAAATAGAGAGAAAAAAGTGTAGAAGTTATTGAATATATTCTGAGGAAGTAATAAAAACGAGTTTTGCACCTCGTAAACGAATTACTTTGTAACGAAGGTGTAGCGGAAGGTTTTATAAGTGTTGATGATAGTGCTATATGTAGTGGATTTGATGGTATTGTATGATGGTGATATTACTAAGTGTGATGCATGAGGTCAGCTGTGAAGGCTCCTGAGATAAATGTAGCTGTGAATTTTCAGAAGGCCCTTCTTGCTACCACTACGACCTCACACCTATCTTTTTTTTTTCTAATGAATGTGGCTACGTTAAAATTCTAGGGTATGATATGTAATGTGTTGTGGTAGTTTACATACACACACACACAGATATTTAACAATTCTAATAATATTAATAAAATGTTATAACACACTGAACTAACTCAAGTTGTGTAAAATTTTGATAGAAAAATTTTCTTTTAAGTTTATTTGTTCTGAACCAAGGTTTTATTTTGGTCAGAACATATGAAAGGTTTTGCAATTATTAATGAAATGCATGAAGATATGGCATAATAAATGAAAGGAGTGTACATATGTATTTTACAATACTAGTTAATATTACTACTGTTTATAGTTGTAATCTATATGGGAGAACGATTTATGGATGTGCTGTTGGGGTGGCCTCATCACTCCCTGTCTATGGTTACTAACATTGTCCATTTATTGAGGGTATTATAATTGGTGTGTTAGAAAATGAGTTTGTGAATCTCCAGCAGGCCAGACGCTCACGTATCTTGAATGAGTAGTTCTGGTGCTGGAATATGGTGGCCCCACCTCTCCGTGCTTGGGGGCAATATACGGCTGCTCTGCCAGGATATAAACTGCACGGGTCTACTCTTGTAATCTTCAACATCACATTTGACACCACATTGGTGCCAAATAAAAAAACTCACAGTTCTGCAATAAAGTATTGGTCATGTGTCAGAATTCATCCTCTAAACCATTTCTGGACACAACACTACACACAACAACAACACCACATAGACGGGTCAGATCTCTTTGACCAAACAACACATCTTACCAAGTTGGTTTCACATAGGATAAGTTCTCCCAGACTACATATTCTGAAATATGTTCATTAGCTTCCTGCCATAGAATAGGATAGGTGATATGTTCCACTGATCTCAACACTTGATCTGTCTTTCATAATCCTTGCTGGAGTTTATGTATTTTATTTGTCTCTAGACCCTGAACTGGGGCGGGGGGTCTATAGCGAATCCTTACTTGTTGTAAGGGATAGATTTTGATATGGCAGTATCAAATCACTCGAAACATTAAATAAATATTAAAATATACAAAGAAATAATTTCAGTCTTACCAGAATTATGAATATAGAACACAGTTAATTGCTAGCAGAACTCAGCTGAGCTGCTGGCTTTAGTATTGCGTCCCTCTAAATATTTCAATTAGCTTCTGGGAATTACACCACTAAATAATTCACTGTGTCTACTAGGACAGCTTATGACGAATGGCAAAAATGCGCGTCTGAGCGCCGATAATATATTCATCTATGGCCAATCACCGCCTTTTTTCCTTTTCAAATTCAAACCTCCTACCAAAAAGTCATTTCAGTCATACCTCAGTCAAGTATGCCTTATTGTCTGTTGGTCCGTCTGTCTCTACTTGCGTTTCAAAAAAAAACACACTTGTTTTTTGAACCAACTCCGCCTTCCCCTACACAATTTTGCCTTTAAAGTTATTTTTAGCCACAATTCACCATCCCATCCCGTCTCTTTCATTCCAACTAGATTTTAGCACTTGAGTCTCAAGGCTGCAGTTTTTTGAAAATTAGGGACATTTTTTTGTTTCAATGCAGACGCTCGCTGATATGAACAACACAGTCTTTTGTCAATATCTTTCTTATTATCTATCCGTCTGTATAAATGAAAGCATATTATTTCACTGCTCAAGATGGGCCATCCGGCCAGCTAGGTTTTATATTCCTAACATCATTATTAAGAAAAAGTTACTTTTCAAGGTTAGTTGGTTTTTCGAAATATTTCTAGCATCTTCTATACTGCGTTTACCGCTGAATTCAAATAAACGGACTAAGTTATCGCAAAAGCGTCCAAGAAATGACTGTTGCGTATAATAGCTAAGGTCCCTTTTGTCGATTTCTTTACCTTGTGTCAACTTGGGGACGTGACTTTTTCCTCCTTTCCCCACCAATTGCGTCTTTTAGCTTTGCTAGTCTCAAGCACGCGTTCAGTCAGATTTTTCCCTTTTGATCTCCGTTCTCATCCCGTTCCAAGGGTAATGTTTTGCCTTCACGTTTAACAATTTAATTTCCATGGCGGGTGGTGACCCGCGGCGTGGGCGATCATGTATTCTAGTAGCTTACGCATTAGTTTTTATCCCTACGTTGTATCATTGGAGATATTTTAACGTTGTATCATGGTTAATTTTATGACACTATAGTAGAAATAGTATTCTCTCCAGAATGTGTGAGGTCCCAGTGACAGAGAAGTACATTGGTATCACTAGATAGTCACGGCTGTGAAAGAGTCTGAAGCTGAAAATTAGTCAAAGTCAATCAGACATTACTGCGCCACCTAATATGTTAGACTTAATGTATTTATATGGAAGAGAAAACAACATAATCTGAGATCAAACAAGAATGGATAATATGTGGTATTTATCCGTGAGAGAATTTATGTGTGCAAGAATTTAAGCGATGACCAAAAAAAAAAAAAAAACATAAATATGAACACAATTACACTTAACTGAAAGGTACAGTGAGAACAGAAAGAACGAACGTTGTGTGTGGTTGTACATGTGCTCGTTTATTAGAGAGAGCGATAATGGAGATGGGAAGGAAAGGAAAAAAATATGGTGTCAGTAACATATTTTTAGAACATTTTTCAAAGTGAAAGTTATGGATATTGAGAATAGATGGACATAACATAGTTTATTTGATAAGGTGAAAAAGAGACACGGAGAACGATAGAGATGTACAAGAAGTAAAAGGATTACTTAACTTGCATAACAAGCTCAGCAGTAACAACAACAACAACAACAAAGAAAGACGCAACGCCGTCTGTGCTAGCACGCAAAAATTGTGTTGAAAAATTATGCAAAATTGGTGGATGCGTGGACCCACTAGCTATAGCATTGTGATTAAATTGCCAGTCACGGTAGACGCGGTCTGAATTCACTCGGCCTCAGTATATATATATACAGTACTTTGCAAAAAAAATGGCAGTCATATTGCTCAGCTAAATATGCTGAAATCTAATTAAATATGCATGTTCTGCCCCAAATTTGCACTCCACTTAAGTGAGCAAACACTACCAAAAGTAAAAAAAAATTAGCGTAGAGTACAGTCCCTTGATAATAGAGCAGACGACAATTTCTAATGCTAGTGGCAGAAAATGGATACAAAGACAAAGTGTATGTTAATTTCACAGCTTTGGAATGAAGGAAATCAAACATGTTCCAACATTTCTAAAACCTTGAACATTCCTGAGCGGACTTTTTACAGAGTTGTGAGTAAATTAAAAGCAGGTAATGGAATCGAGCGAAAAGAAGGTAGTGGGGGGTCAAGAATTTTGGACACAAAGGACCATCAGCGTCTCGCCAAAATCGTTCCGGCTGGGCCAATGAAGAGTGTAGACAACATACGGCAGCGCATGATCGATTTGGGAAACCCAGAGGTATCTAATGCTACTGTCAACCGGGAGCTACACATGATGAATTACACAAAAAAGCGGGTAATTTCGTCACCATTTCTCACAGAGACTCACAAACAGATGCACTTGAACTGGTGCCACGAACACCAAAATTTGTCATGGGACAATGTGATTTTTTCAGATGAATGTTCTGTTTGGTCTTATCCTGCTCAAATAAATATTCGTACCAGCGACCGAAACATACCCATAAATTCCATCTTTGGGGAGGGGTGGCAGCAAGAGGTGCCACCCCACTGTGTGTTTTCACAGGAATTCTCACGAAAGAAAGGTACACCGACATACTAGAGGGACACCTTCTGCCATTTATGCAGGTCATGTACCCCGATGGGTGCACATTTCAACATGACAATGACCCAAAGCATACAGCTCATACCACCAAAGCATGGCTGCAAGAGAAGAATGTGATAGTGCTGAAGTGGCCCAGCAACAGTCCCGACCTAAACCCAATTGAAAACGTTTGGGCACTACTCAAGAATCATTTAAAAAAGGGTGGACTCAGAGACGTTGAACAATTGAAGAAGGTAGCTGAAAAATACTGTGACAGTCTGACTCACAATTACCTACAAACACTTGCGGGAAGTATGCCTCGCCGCATCCAGGCTTGCCTTGCTGGAGAAGGCAACATTATATTGTACTGAAACCACTGTTAATAAATAGAGGAGATACCAATCTTCCTCTGGACATACAGTTTTTATTATTATTTGCTTCTATGAGTGTGCTGCGTTGCAAAAATATGACTGCCATTTTTTTTGCAAAGTACTGTATATATATATACTGAAGCACATTAAAAACGCACCACTATTATATATACTGATGCTGAGAAGCTGGCCAAAAAAAGTGTGGGAATGGATTTTCCCCGTGTTTGCCATGCGGTAGAGAGCGAATGGCTGCTGGAATGGAAAGTGCAAGATTCAACCCATGGGTGTGTGTACAGACTACATGAAAACGATGAAAGTTACACGTGCAACACGATTCTCAACAGCTATGACCCTGAAAATGTGTACGCGTTGTGGCAGTATACTCGGTATAAAAAGGCCGTTGAGACAAAACACCCAGTACATGTGCTTGAAATGCCACGACTATCTGAAAACGACCGCCAACGAGCCATTGGTATGTTGGAGACCGGAATGAGCTCGCGGGCCATTGCCAGAAAGATGAATTGCCACCACAGCACTATTGTACGTCTCAATGAACGTTACGGAACCACTGGCAGTGCCCGGGATAGACTTCGGAGTGGCCAACCACGAGTTACCACCCCTGCGCAAGATCGTCATATTGTGCTGAGTCACCTAAGGAATTGACTCTCCCGGCAAGTCAAACAGCAAGAGCAATAGTGGGTAGACATGGGCAAGTCTCTCGAATGACAGTCATACGACGACTCAGAGATACAGGCCTTACTGCAAGACGACCTTATGTTGGGCCAAACTTGACTCACAGACATCGTCAGCAGCGCCTGCAATGGGCAGAGCAACATATCAGATGGACTAGACTGCAGTTGAATGCTGTCCTATTCACAGACGAGAACAGATTCAACATATCCTTTGCAGATGGACGTATGCGGATTTAGCGACGGTGTGAAGAGCGCTTTGCAGATTGCTGTGTCAACCGATTTCGAGGTGGCAGTATTCACATTTGGGGTGGATTCAGTTTTCACCATCGCTTGCCTCTTCACGTCTTCCGTGGAAATGTTAATGCTGTGACATATCGAGATGAGGTTCTGGATGCACTGGTTGCTCCTGCGTTCACAATTTATCCAGACTTGCAGCTTCTCCAGCAGGATAACGCACGTGCATTTTTTTGTATTTTTGGTTTTCTCCCTTGCCTGCACAGAGTGCAATGAATTTCATAACAATCAAATGTACAAATTAATGACCAGCATGGATTCATAGGAAAATGAATAAAGATTCCAAATATGTAAACTTGTACACACTTATATTTACATTTCACACTCTGTTCCTGGATTATACAGGTGGTGCGTTTTTAATGTGCTTCAGTATATATATATATATATATATATATATATATATATATATATATATATATATATATATATATATATATATATATATATATATATATATATATATATATATATATATATATATATATATATATATATATATATATATATGGGAGCCGCGCTGGTGTAATGGCTACGACGTTGTACTGGCGACCAGGTGTTCATGGTTCAAACCCGGCCGTCGGCGTTTGAAGAAATGTTTACGACCGGAAATTTGACTGAATAATCTGAACGGCTCCTGCACATAAATCCCGTATGGATGGGAAGGAGCGAAGCTCCTCACCGGGTTGGAAGGAAAGTCCACTGACCCCCCAGCCTCGCAATGACATGTCATTGGGCCGAAAGAGCCGGAAAGCTCGAGTGCCGCTGGTTATAGAAAATCAAAATATATATATATATATATATATATATATATATATATATATATATATATATATATATATATATATATATATATATATATATATATATATATATATATATATATATATATATATATATATATATATATATATATATACTGGGAGTGAATTAGAAGAAGATAATAAAAAAAATATCGTATAAAGGGTTTTAGACAGACATCAACTGTGCTATGATCATATAGGGAACTTTTGAGTAATCAGCGGTCGAAGTCTCGCTGTGATCCGACGAACTAACGTATGTTTGCATAGTGGGATGACAAACATTGATTTGACATTTATCCTAGTATTATTCCATCCGAAGTCTCTATCTGAACTGTACGTGCTCTTACTGAGTAGTGGTAAGGGTTAAGGGCGGAGGTTTTGCAATGGCTCGTCAGCACAAAAACACTATTACCTTTTAAGACAATTCCGAGTAAAAGTCTTTTTATTTTATCTTTGCAGTCACATAGTGGCTCATACTGACGTTTATTTTTGTGATGCTGGAACTGCCTTGTTGAAATGTAGCGAAGTGAGCCTTGGTACAGCAGAGCAATGACCGTTGTCAAGACAGAAGACGGACTTGTCCATCACATATTAAATCATCATCCTCATCACTTCCATTTTTGCTTCTTGTGAAGCTACTGCTGCATCTTTGCCCCGGTGCTGGAAGCCTGCACCGAAACATTCATATGCTTTTGTAGCAGTGGTTGTAGCATTTGATTTTACATTACGAGGTCACCAGCAGCACGCGCAACCTCGTATTACTCCGCCCTTTATGAATTACCAGAAGGAGCAGTAGTTATATTCTTGATCCCATCAGAAACCCCAGGGAACTACATGAGACAAATATTAAATATTGATCGATGAAGTTGGCTTTCAGTTCTTAGCTTATCTGGTTTTTTTTGGTTTTTTTTTTTGTTAATTGCTTAAGTTGCCTTGGACTTTTCAGGCAGTCACGACTTAGAGTTACGACCTTTATATCCGCTTCATACACTTGTCTTTTCACAGCACTTGATGAATGTGATTATCTTTTAATGTCAATCAGTTCCACCTTTTAGCATTTCGCCTTTAACTATGCCATAATTTATCTGTATCCAAGTTTACTAAGCAGTATTTTAGCCACGTTTTGTGCACACAAAAGTACATTAGATTTTATTTTTAATAACTATAGTAGAATTGCTATAAAAGTACAAAACATAAAAACTAAGAAAGGACGTAAACGTAATGTGGGAACAGCTTCTCATGCCGCCCGTGGCAGTTTATTATGGTTTTAATAATTCTGTTCATCGCATTCGTTCCGCAGACTAAATAAATAGAATAGCATCTTGACCGATGATGATACGAATGTATCGTTCAATTGATCCGCAAGTCAAATGCTCTTGACTATAGCAATGCCCCGGTATCAGTCACAGTAAATGTAATATCTGCATTCATTGTACGATCTCCTCAGCATAAAACACACGCCCTGTCATTTTATAACAATGTTGACAGTTCGCATCACAATCTTTCTTGCCCTGTGTTATTGACTTAAAACACAAGTCATTATGCTCTATCTTTTTATATTTCATATGATTACTGTTTATTATTGCTGTATTATGTTTTTCGTTCTAGAAATATTTCTTATTGTGCTTATGCCAACATTTTTTTTTAGCACCCACTTCAGTAGTTTAAGCTTTGTCGGCATCGTTGTCATGGTTACGGCAACTCATCCTTATCTTAACTAAACAGGTTTGCTGCCGTTATTTGGAGTGAACTGGCCAAAATGATGGATTTTATTTGCATAATTAGCACTGTGAACATCGGTACTTTTGTACAGTGTTTCAACCATTCGTCTGGACTAGCACTCGAGTGCACTGATGGTTTGATTCATAACGACTTTATTGATAATTGTAGCAAGAATACTGTAGTAATTGGTATCTATAAAACAGACTAGGATTTTCCATGATCCAATATCAAAGTAAATGCAACATATGGACTTAGCAATAACAACAGTTGATGGACGACACAAATCACAAATAGAAAATGGTGAGTCCCGTGATGTACATTTTTTTTCCCCGGCATTGTAGTATTGTGTTGCCCGTGCAACAAAACGGTTATAGGACTATGTTTATAACGAGTAAGTCTGTCACATAATTATTGGGTCGATCTCTTCTTCTCTCCGGCAGTATTCAGTTACATTTGTTGAGTACTGATTACGTGAAATTTTCAGTGGTCGGCACTTTTTCTTTCTCTGCTGTCAAGCAGATATTAGGTATTTTCAAATCGTCGTACATTCCCTACAGTAATAAGTCGTCATGTTTGTTTTCCCGCTTGACCTTGTTAAGAGTAGGCGGATGATGCAACATTAATTGACAATCCTGGGATAAATATTCTCGTATGCCAGACCTCCCGTTGCACACGAAAAGTCGCCCAGCGAAATTGTTTAATCGTTGATAAGGCGAGTGTGACTTTCTCGTCCTGGTGGTAATACGACAAATTGTGTTTACCTGGGAGTGCCAGGCGATAAATTATCGACCTGCTGGCAAGCATTCGGTAAACTCGACATGACATAATCGCTTCCTGTACGACGCATTACAAACATATTACTTTAGATAAAAATTAGGAGTTGTGTGTGTGTAAAGAGTACGGAAATCTCACTTCCATATTTGGAAGACTTAACCTATGCATTAACGCACAGAAATTTCCTAGTGGAAATATTTTTAATTATCCCACGAAAACACACAGGTTTTGAAACGATTGGAGGGCATTCGAAACATAGGAAGAACAAAATTCCTGAATGGACCCTATCTAAATCGTAACAAAGTACTGCGGGGGGGGGGGGAAGCGAAGTGTAATATAACCTGACACTTTAATAAGTTTAGAACACTGTGAAAATTCACCTCACGCCAAGAAAACAACCAGACCTTGCCAGAGTTAAGAATAGCAGCAGATTTCATTTACCAGACCGGAGCATCTTGAGGACTTAGAGCCCAGGAAAACTCTACCATTTTTACACGGAAAACCGGAATCTGAAGAAACTGTAACACAAAGTCAAGGTCGGAACTTATTGCTAAAATAACAACACCTCAGACCACGTGAAAGAGGCATCGTCAAGCTGCCTTAAACTATTTCTCTGAGCCAGCAGTCTGTGAGCCTAAAGATTGGCGTAAGTTGTACATTTTAAATTCTATATTTTGTATTATTAACATGTGAACTAATATGTAAATATTGACATGTGAATATTAATATGTGAACATTGCTAATGGATGTCCAAGTCATTTGAGGCTGGCAGCCTCATCATATAGAATGATGATTTCATGAACCACCATTGCAAGGGCTGGTGACTGCTGTATGCGAGTTTCTTATTGAGAACTAAACGCAGAGGTAGTCCCAAGTTACATATGGAGCAGGGAGGCAATGATAAGAGAATGATGTGCATACTTATTATATTATTAACCTTTTCAACCAATGGACATAACAATCAATGAAACGTGCATCCGTATTTACAATCTGTATGGCCCACCAAACAAGGATCTGTCACCTTCCTGCATGGAAGTAAAGGACTCAAATTGCGTAGTGGTAGGAGATTTCAATAGCCCTTCTGAAAGATGGGGATACCCAGATACAGACAACAGGAGACGAAGTGGAGGACTGGGAGATGGATACAAATTTTCACCTAATCAACAGTCCCGATGACAACCCCAGTTTTTACTCCAGAAGATGGCACACTACTTCCACTCCAGATCTAGCCTTTTCTACAGGAGATATCAGACACAAAATAGACAGACATGTGCTTGATCAGCTAGCAGGTAATGACCATAAACCAATAAAGCTGGTCATAAATACGGAATTTGTTCCGCAGGAAGAAAAACTACTTCCTGGATGGAACTACAAACGGGACCGAAAGACGCAGCAATAGAGACCGCAGTCAGCGACTCATAGCTTGACTGCTTGCGTCAGGATCAGCGAACCAGAGCTGGTCAAGACCGTGCTCCACCTCCACGTGGTGGTCCTGGAAACAGTCTGCAGCAGTGCAGTCTGGCTGAGCAAGCACGGATCGAAGAGGGAAGGCAAACCCGGTCCCAAAAAATGCCGTGCAGAAGTCGGATGTGTCGACCGAAAGGTGCAGATATCACAGCTTAGGCGTAATTAGACGCAACGCAACCACCGTCCTTTTCAGGACGAACGAGGAAGAAGAAGAAGAAGAACTACAAACGAGCTGACTGGGACAGATTTTCAATGTTGTCAGACAGGTTTCGTGAAACAATTAACACACGGCACGGCAAAAAGAAACACGATGGTCGAAAGCCTAAACAGAGCCATACTAAAAGCAGCCACTGATTCCATTCTCAGAGGGGCAAGAAAAAATTACAAACCTTACTGGACTGAAGAACTTCAAAGGCTCGAAGATGAAGTAACAGAGGTCAGAAACACAGCAGAAAGAGAACAAACAACTGAAACAAACATATTACTCAAAGCCACCACTGCAAAATACCGAAAAACATTAAATAAAACAACAAGAGACTGCTGCAAAGAAAAAACAGAAAATCTAAACTTAGATAAAGACAGCAATAAGCTATGGAAACTGGTTAGAGCCTTGAACAACGAAGTATCTCATTACAAACAAATCGCGCTCAAACACGGCGACAATATGCTGATAGGCAAAAAAGCTGCAAATGCATTTATAGAATACTTTGCTAGCGCAAATCACATTGATGTCCCCGCTGACAGGAAGAAAATCGTCACAGATGAACAGTTGATTCATGACAACATGCAGATTGCACCTGAAGAGCATATGATGACAAATTTGACAATAGCAGAAATGGAAGAGGCAATAAAGTCACTAAAGAAAAAGAAGTCACCTGGAAAAGATGGGATAACCAATGAAATGTTAATAGGTCTCAGCACAAGGGCAAAAAAAAAAGCTTCTGGCAGTACTGAACTACAGTTGGAAAAGAGGAATTGTCCCGCAGGCATGGAAAGAAGCTATACTGATACATATACCAAAGAAAGACAAGGACCTGAAAGAACCAAATAGTTACAGACCGATCAGCCTACTAAGCTGTGTAGGAAAACTGATGGAGCGCATGATTAATACCAGACTGATGTGGCCCCTGGAAAGCAAACACCTATTAAACCATCAACAAGCAGGATTCAGACAACACAGATCCACTGAAGATCAAATCACATATATAGCTCAGGAAATCGAAGATGCGTTCCACGAAAAAAAAAAACACTCGCTAGTGGTTTGGGTAGATTTAGAAAAAGCTTTCGATAGAGTATGGAAACAAGGATTGAAAGTCAAACTGCAGAGAAGTGGTGTATGTAGGCGAATGTACAAATGGATTGGTCACTACCTTGAAAATAGAACCGCCAGAATACAGCTGCAAGGACAGACTAGAAAAAAGTTTATAATTAGAGCAGGGGGTCCCACAAGGGGGAGTCCTGTCACCTACACTGTTCTTTGCATACATAAATGACATAACTGACAATATTCAACAAATAGCACACAATGCATCCTTTGCAGATGACTTAACCTTGTGGATCTCTGAAGAACGTATCACTACTGCAAACATTATGATGCAGCAAGCACTAACATCACTGGAAGAGTGGGCCAAAACATGTCTCATGAAGATTAATGAAGAGAAAGCAACGTACACGGTATTTTCCCTCTCAACTAGACCTCAGAGCTTCAAATTAGTACTAAACGGAGAAAATCTTCATTTAAATGAAAATCCAAACTACCTAGGCATTATTTTTGATTGGCGTCTGACTTGGAAAAGACAGGTTGACAGAAATCGAATCAGAGCAAGACAAAGAATGGCAATTATGAAAACACTTGCTGGAACAACTTGGGGTGCAGATGAGAAAGTGCTTAAGACGTTGTACATAGGGCGAGTGAGGCCAGTCCTTGAATATGGCATGGCAGCATGGGCAACAGCAGCTAAGACGAACTTCGATAAAATTGGCAGACTCCAAAATCAAGCAATGAGAATTATAACGGGAGGCATGAAGTCAACATCTATAAAAGAACTCGAAAAGATTACATGCCTCCAGCCAATGACGGATAGAAGAGACTGCAGGGCTCAGCAACAGGCCAAAAAATTCAAAAGACTAACGGACCACCCAATGTGCCATACAATAAATGCTCTTAGAAGGCAAAGACTCAAACGAAGCAACTTTGTTGAATCGACCAAACCACAAATGAGAGCAGTTTCCATAGATGAGATAGCCACTGTTAAACCCATCCATACTGCACACAAGCTTCCAGTTTGGAAACAAAATCGTTTCCCTAAAATGATAGAAAACATTCCTGGAATTGAAAGAAAAAAGAGCAAAACTGCAACAGATAGAAAATCCATAGCGACAAAATACACAGAGAAACATTACCCACGCTATTCCTGGACCCATGCATACACAGATGGATCAGCAACAAATGCAACAGAAAATGGAGGTGGGTGTGTCTTTCTGACCTTAAGCACTGGTGCAGAAAAAAGGCTGTCAGTGGCGACAGGACGATTCTCCAGCAACTTCAGGGCAGAGGCAGAGGCCTTGAAAACTGCAGCAGAGGTTATATTGACAGAAGAAAGCACAGAGAGACAAGTTGCTTTCTTTACTGATGCACAGTCAGTAATTGCAACATTGAAAAGCCAAAATAATACAGACCTGGATGATCTCAGAATAGTGCTCCACAAACTTTGTCAACGGTTCAAAAGTGTTGTGATCCAATGGATCCAATCTCATTGTAACATCACCGACAATGAAGAGGCTGACAGAATGGCAAAATAAGGTTCACATCTACCTCAGCCTGATGCAAGCATAACTTTTGAGGAGGCAAAGAGTTTTATCAGAATCAGATACAGAAACAAATGGAATGTAGAACATCCAGGGCACATACAGAATGATGCTTACTACCAGCTCCACAGAAGAGAACAAGGGGTAATCTTCAGACTCCGCACTGGCCACAACAGATTGAGATACCATCTATTCAACAAGCTAAAAATAGGAACTACCGATCAGTGTAACTGTGGCACTGATAAAATGACTGCTGAACATCTGCTTCAAAGTTACCCCTTATATGTGGTACAGAGAAAGTGCATATGGCCGACGCCAGCTCCTTTCGTGGAAAAGCTTTACGGGGGTTCAAATAGCCTCAAACTGACTACTGCTTTCTTTATTCAAGTGGACGTCTGAGAATGTACGAAGAAGAAGAAGAACCAATGTAAAGTTAAATATGCATCTATTCAATTTAAATGTAAAGAAAGTTTTCCACTCAATGGGATTAATATTAATTCTCAGCGAGGGTAACAGTTCTGAGATAGATAGGATGGTAGAATAGAAAGAGGGGGACACATAAGTATGTGTCGGGAAACTCGATACTCAGAGGGTATTTGTTTCTCTTCTTTTGTAAAACTAGTCGGTGGTACCAACTGAGGGTAATATCTCTGGAACAAGTGAGGGTATAAGTGGCCTGAAGTCGACGCTAGACACCATCATCAGACGGGTCCAGACGCGGGACCAGCTTGGTAGTTACTCTCTGACACTTCTTGGAACGTGCTACAACTTTCAAACTTGACCAGTGACGAGTGTGACCACAGTCATCTATCTGCAAAGAACCAAACATCAGCTGGAGCAGAACAAACAAACTCATTGTGTCGCGAGAGGTTCAGATGTTATTGAAAATAAGAAGATATCCTGGACATACAGGTGTATCAGATGATACTATGATAGTGCCAGATAAGAGTCTGGTCTTATCATTAATACCCCCTTCTCTGAAAAAGTAAGGGTGTATAGACAACAAAGGTAGGGTCAAGCTGTGTAAGTTCCCAGAGAAGATGGTGATGTAGTAATCTGAGTCCCTATCTGCTACCTTTCCTGATCCACCTCTGTGATTATGGTAGATAATATTGTTTCTGACTCTGCTAGGGGAAATTATTTAATTAAAATTTACCAACATTGAATAAAATCTTAACTTAAAGAATTTAAGGAAATCTGCTGGTAAATATTTACAATTTATTTATACAAGTACTCTTTTCTGTTTGAAAAGTTTTTTTTTTAAAATCAAATATTTTACAAAAGTACATAAATAAGAACAGTTCAACAAATGTCTTTCACTTGTGTTAAGATGTCTATCATTTTGTAGACAGTCTAGCTTGCTTGATTTTTCACTGAAGAATTATTAGTGTTATTATTATAATCTAGTTGAAGCTCTATACTGTTCTGTTCATCGCGAACTGGATGCTTTTATTTTGGTGAGCAGGCATACGCTACACAGTTTCCTCGAGAGCAACTTAACTGAGTCACTGCAGATGGCTCCCTCTGATGCTGGAGAGAATCTTCAGATGAAAACCTTCCAACTGTTACACACGATATGGCTTGCGCTCTACCACAGACTGGCACTGCATTCGTTGCAACTTCATTAAGAGAAACCTCTTCTTATTTGTTGTAGGCTTTAGGTTAAAGGATTAAACCTGAAACGAAGTCAAACGCAATCGCTGTATTTGCCTATCAATATCCCTCTATGACACAGATGGGGACGATAGACAGTTTCAGACTAGCGTGCTAGCAGATGCACAAGGTATAGTATAGTAGCAACAATCATTTTAGTTCAGTGTGATCATAATTTTCTTCTACCTTCTTAATTATCATTCGTTTCCCATGATTCGCCTCCATACAATAATTTGGTTGCGAATAAAACTACTAAGTAATAGGTCAAATTATACAATACTGTGGTGAAAATACAGTGGTACAACGATAAAATACTCCATTTATAAAGATAAACGTTAAAAATAAAAGGTAGGGATAAAATATAGATAAGCTATGCTGCTACTTCTTCGCCCACTCCATCGTTTTCTAGTGTCATTGAAAAACAACTAGTTATAACATGGAGACAAAATGTCTAGACGGGGTAGAAACGGAGAGAAAAGGAAAAAAATGATGCGGTCTGCACACGTGCTTGAATCTAATGCATAGCAGACGCAATTTGCAGTTTAAAAAAAAATCACGCCACTAGTTGACACAATGTAAGAAATTGGACATGAAAACGACCTTAGCTCTTGTCAGAAACAGACGTATCTTAGACGTTCTACGGTAAATAGTCGTTTTAATTTGAATATAGCGGCAAACGCCGTGAACGAGTGGTAAAAACAAATTTCAAGACTAACATGGAAAAAATTCTGTATTTTCTTAATAATAAGTTTAGAAGAATAAATGTTAGCTAATTTGATAGTCCATCTTTCCCTGAGAAATAATATACTTTTAATTACAAAGACGGACAGATAACACGGAAGATATTGACGAAAGACTGTATTGTTCAATACAGACGAGCAGACAGTTATTTGTGCATACTTCTCACAAAAGTTACTTTTTGACACGTCCTTGAGCAGAAAAACAAATTACATGTGGACAAGGGGCAGACAAGGCGGGTAGAATCTAAAAATAACTTAGCATAGAAATCTTATACGTAAGTGAGACAAAATTTGTGTAGTTTTTTTGTAGTTTGGTCCAAAACCAAGTGTAATTTTGGGAAAACCCAAGTTCGGACGGACGGACCGACAGAAATACATTTCACACTAGACCGAAATTGGACATTTAAGTTTAAATATTTAAACTGTAGAGGGGAAGTACTCTGATTGGACGAAAGATTAATATTATTGACAAAAATTAGCCGGCAAGTGCCATTTGTTGAAGACTGTCCACAGCAACAGATCGTTGATGCTTAGAACTGTGACGCCCAGTAAAGATATAATATTACCAGTGGGACGCCATAGTATAGCCAGCAGCTCAGCTGAGTTTGTGCTAGTACAACGTATCTGTGTGTTTTCATTTTGAATTGTGGTAAGGGAAAACTTATTAACCTTTTATTTAACACTTCTGAGTGATTGATACTGCCATGTCATGAAAAATGATTACGACAAGTGAGTACTTATTCTAGGTCCCCAGCGACAGTCCAGGGCCTAGAGGCGAATGAATAAAATGAAAAACATATCCAAGAATGTAGAATCTTCTTCTTCTTCTTCCGTCCTTAGCCACCGACCGTCAAAGCAGTCAGTGGCCATTACGCCGAGTGGCGTCTTAGGGCAACAGCAGATAGGTTTTCTTTGCCATTGTTTCCCATCACGCCTATTGGCGTCTTTAGGGCAACGGCAAATCAATCCATTTGCTGTTGTTTCCGTAATCGAAGTGACTGACAAACGGGTGATCAGCCCGTTGGTATGAAGAATGTAGAATATAGATCTTTATTTCAGGAGACCAGTGGGAACATATCACCCACCTTATTATATGGAAAAAAGAAATTAATGAAAATATTTCAGATGCAGTGCAGTTCATAGAGGAATGGGAAACTGGTGCTATTTGATAACAACCTGGGTGAGATGTGCTGGGTCGGTCAGAGAGATCTGACCTGGTCTTTGTGTATATGTATTAATGTGTGTAAACATGGTGAAGTAGGCAGTGTGTTGACACATGGCCTAATTTTGTGGTTTCAGAGTTTCCTTGTCTGGCACTGTGCTAGTGCCAGATGCTCTGAAGAGATCAAACGGTGGAAGGAGGAGTAGCCTATCATCTTACCTCAGCAACTGTGAGGAGTAGCCTATCATTTTACCTCAGCACCTGTGAGGAATGGGCCAAGTGAACAACTTTACTACATCGTCACAGGCCAGTTAAGTATTGAAGACCTGGCCTGCTGCTGATTCATCAATAACCATAAATAAATAACGAACTTTGCCACCATTTACCCTGTTAACAATCCAGTGAACAGTACTAACACAGACTGGGTATGATGTACACACCACGACCCGACATCCAGTACTAGTTTTCCCAAAGACTCTGTAGTTAGTATTAATATTAGCAAATTTCACTTATATATCTATGTACCACCCTTTCATGTAATGATTCAATTATATGCTCTTTTATTGATATAAATTCATATTGTTTCATACGTCCTGACCAGAAGAAAACTTGGTTCAGGACTAAATAAACATAAAAAAAATTTAAATTTTAAATTTAAACACAGTGTTAATTGACTTGATTATAGAGCTTATTATTAGACCTAGTGTTTATATGTGTGTGTCTGTGTACTTAATTACCTGCACACCACATTTCAGTACCCTAGACATTAAACGTAGCTAACATACATAATAGCAGAATAAGTCTGTTTGAGGTCATAGGTGGTAGCAGAAAGGTATCCTGTAAACTCACATAAACTGTTATCTTCAGGAACCTTCACAGCTGACCTCATTCAGTACACTAGGTAACATAGCAACCACACTTAATAACATCAAAACCACCACAAATACTTCAATTCCTTTCATCCTTCCTTATGTTCCTGGTAAGTGTCTCATTTCATTCAAGAAATACTTCTTTAAATACAGGTCAAAACTCATAGACACACTTGGCCATCATTCTCAATATTTTAAATATTTCCGAAGGCAGGCTTTGCCTCTAGAATTACACATGAGTCTGTAAGTTTCACCAGTACACACTATCCATTCCTAACACATCTATACACGTCTTATCGCACAGATGGATTAATCAATAGAATTACATATATATATATATATATATATATATATATATATATATATATATATATATATATATATATATATATATATATATATATATATATATATATATATTTATTTATTTATTTATTTATTTATTTATTTATATATATATATTCATTCTTACCCTCAGGCACACACAGAGACGAGCCCTTAATGGTTGATTAAGGTCTGCTAACAGGTACAGAAGGCAAACACTTGCATTAACATATGCTCCTTGTTTGCCGCTCTCTCTGTATTCAAATACTAGTGACTGACCCGGGTTTGTTAGGCAAGTCTATTTATAGTGTGACCTCGGACGTAGGAGATGAGAACCCCAAGGAATGTAATCACGATCAGAAAATATGGGTACTTTTTTGCCTATCGTTCAATGTAGGAAAACTACTTTTTTAATTATCTTCGTTATTCCTGATGCGATTTTATTCCCCCAAAGCTTAAATTATACCTGGAATTAGGCTTTATATATCTATGTAATAATCTTTTAATTTCCAAATTGCATTTTATGTTATGCATAGTTTAAACTGCTAAATTTGGGACAACCTGAAGCTTCGAATGCATTTAACCCAAGATTTCTCCCGTCCTATATTAGTATTAGTAAAAGTATTATTACTTACGGGTAGAGAAACATCCCTAAAATTGGTTTGGCACCCTCTTTCAAGTGGTACTTCTTCCAAAATGCCGTATTAAAATTCCGAAGTTAATCAGGTTACACAGATTGGGCCTTGCCATCTTTATTTTCCCAGCGGTAGTTTTTTTTTTTTTTTTTTTTTTTTCTTTTTTTTTTTTTCCTTAACCAGCGGCACTTGGGCTTTCAGCCCTTCGGCCCAATGACATGTCATTGCGAGGCTGGGGAACCTGAGGACTTTCCTTCCAACCCGGTCAGGAGCTTCGCTCCTTCCCATCCACAGAGGGTTTATCACAGGAGCCGTTCAGGCTATTCAGTCAAATTTCCGGCCGTAAACATTTCTTCAAACGCCGACGCCCGGGTTTGAACCATGAACACCTGGTCGCCAGTACAACGCCTAAGCCATTACACCAGCGCGGCTCCCAGCGGTAGTAAACACAAGACCAAAAAAGCATTTTCATTGGTTAGTGTATCATATCTTTCTACAATGTATGGCGCGCGGTATGGTCAGAATATTTAGAATTCGTGATTACGTCATTTCACGACACATTGGCAGCTAAGTAGAAACATAAAAGCTGCCAAGTGAACTATCCAAGTTTTTAACGCCATAACATCACCCAGTGATGACAACCTTTTCTATAAGGAATTATTTATTTTTATAACTGTTAAAACATAGTTGATTATTAAATTTGTTACTTATATAAAGACAAATCTAAAGTTGATTTAATCATTTTGAATGTACTATATTCGTATGTCTCAGACAATTTTTTAAAATACACTTAAACAGAGCTATATAATAATAAGAGGAATTTCGCTGAATTAACTCAGCTGGGGGCTTGAACGAGCGAACGAATTATAAGATAATCCTATCCTTCACAAAAGTTGACGGCAGATACTAGAGTTAACATTTGCTCAGCCTCATGCAGCATTGTTCTCGCTGTCTGAATAACTTGTGAACACTCCCTTGAGGTAGAAGCATCATTATTCTTCTATCTTGTCGCGGATTGCCTCCCCTGCGTTGCAGTAGTGGTCCAACAGTGGCCAAAACTGTACTGACTTTGATTTCACTACATTATATCTCACAATCCTCAGTTCAAATTCCAGCTGTGTTTCCGCCTAATTTTCCAGTGAGATACATTGTATATTTCGGCCTCTCAAATCAACCAATCCAATCCAATCTCGTTCAGCACTACGTGGGTAGGGGTATTTCAAATTAAAAAAATACCCTCACGTGTTTCAGAATATTAACTTTAATATCCACGCGTGACCTGTTCATATCGTTGCGTCAGACTTCCGCCGGCATCTTGTGCACAACTCATAAACACCATCTGTGAACTCGTTTGATGTCCAGATGCTACCTATCGCCAATATTGTCTCTCCAGACAGATTATCGTGATAATCACACACAGGGATGGTCCGTGAAACGATAAACGCATCTACCACCTGTGTAATCTGCCCACCTCAGACGGCTATCAGACAGACAATATTGGCTATATAGATGTCGATCTTTTCGTGATAAGAGTCTCGCTCGCTGACCGGTGATTGTGGTAGATTATGGTTAAGTGATTTCAAATATCTTTTTCTTTATCTTCATTTTTCTTTTCTACCTTCTCTGTCACCTACGCCTGTAGGAATTTAACCCTCACATATTCAAACCTCTGTCTTTCTTATAATTTAGCAAGCAGTTTATGGCTGGTAGCATTTAATTGCGTTCTCTTTGATGCAGGCTAGCGAGCAGACCTGGTCCCGCTCACCTGTAATTATCTCGGCAGCGATCATAAAATCGCCGTAATGAGATCAGTCGGTGATGGAAAGGGGAGACAATTTGTCTATTACCTCTGCCTGAATTCGTTCGTTGTAAGTTAATTTACAAGATGCGAACCGCCATATCAAAGGCTCTCGCTATAATTCATTTACGACCACTTCTGCAGATGGCGAGAGTGAGGCGATAATATATGTAGATTCTAATTCATCTAGATCTTAATATACACCTGGCTTCGGCATTGGTGCGATAAAAGTTGTTTGATTGGCAGAATGAGATAGAGTTTATGTAGATTTTCTAAAAGGTGCCAACATCTGGCAAGAGTCTGCTAGTTACAACTTTCCCTTTGATTCTTTGTCAGTTTCAGATATTTATACCCCAGCAGTTTAGACTTCATTCATTCAGTACTGCCACAGCTTTAGAAAGACTTCTAGCGCGAGTTCTAGAAAACACTGTAATAGTAGAGTCTTAGTTTCTCGTGGAGAAAATCTTAGAAGTTTGTGTGAAGGTAAAGATATATATGACTAGTATTGTCGAGTAATAGAATTGTTAGTTCGAATTATATCTTCACTAGATTGTGCGCAGAGTGAGTTACTAGTTTAATCGTCATTATAAATTCTCTAAAGTTACTGTGTTACAGTGGATAGCAGAATAAATTATAATTTCTAGCTAAAAACTCATTCAGCTATACTTACTTACTTACTTAGTCGTTCCCCTTCTACCGTGAGGTGTAGAGGTTTGGAAGAGAGAGCGCCAGACCATTCTATCAGCTGCCTTCTTCCTGGCCTAGTTCCACTCTATTCCTCGGTTCTTCAAAGATTGTCTAATGTTGTCCTCCCAGCGGACTCTAGGTCGTCCTGGAGGTCTGGATCCCTGGCTCTTTGTTTCACATGCTTGTCGTGGTAGCCGATCTTCTCCCATTCTGCAGACATGGCCAAACCATCTTAGTTGGGACTGTTCTATTTGGGTCTGCAGCGGATGGGATTTTAGGCCTTGACGGATCGTCTGGTTGCGGACCATGTCTCTTCTTGTTACTTCAACCACTTTCCTCAGATACCTCATTTATGAGGTTTGGATCTGGCTTTTGTGGGTTGTAGTCATTGCCCACGACTTGCATCCATATGTCAAGACTGGGACATAGGTGGAGCGGTATACAGCCATCTTCGTTTTCTTACCAACCTCTTTCTTGCTGAGGAATCCACGATTTATGGCCTGAAAAAGTCTCCCAGCCGCTGCTTTTCGAGAGGCCAACTCTTCTTTGATGCCTCCCTTTCGGTCTATAATAGCTCCGAGATATTTAAAGTGGTCGACCTGCTCCAGGACCTGTTCTCCCAACTTAATCTGATGTTTTCTTTCTTCTCGTGATATCACCATGGATTTTGTTTTAGAGCTGCTTATGACCATCCCTCTCTTCTCCAGCGCTTCCTTCCAGACTTGCAGGTTGGATTGGAGATGTGCCTCTGATTTAGCAATCAGGGCAACATCATCAGCAAATGCCAGCTCCGAAATATAGACCTGTCTCATCTTCCA
Organism: Oreohelix idahoensis; assembly: GCA_024509875.1. Lineage (NCBI taxonomy): Eukaryota > Metazoa > Mollusca > Gastropoda > Stylommatophora > Oreohelicidae > Oreohelix > Oreohelix idahoensis. The sequence continues at coordinate 192,806 of JAMPIV010018228.1, read as the reverse complement.
GTACCCCACTGAATACTTTCTTGTTCTCTCCCTACATGCCTTGATGACATCGTCCACAAGGAGCACGAAGAGGCAAGGTGACAGGACACCACCCCGTCCCACACCAGCGGCGGTCCCGAACCCCTCTGACCCACGGTCCGCCGTCCCCAACAATCCCCGCAAGACCTGCAGAAGCTCTGCACAGCACGAACCAGAGGCGCCGGAATATCCCCTCCTGCCAAACAGTCCCAAAGCCCGCTCCAGGGGATCCCGCCAAACGCCCCCTCCAGACCCATGAAACAAAGATGGACCCGACTTCTATACCCAAGGGCCTTTTCACTCAGCTGTCTGAGTGTGAAGATTAGGTCTTGAGTACTTCGGTTTGCTCGGAATCCGCACTGGACCTCATCCAATTGTGGCTCAGCTAGGCGTCGGAGTCTCTGCTCTAGGATTCTAGAGCAGATTTTACCAGGGACACTGAGAAGGGACATGCCTCTATGGTTTCCACATTGCCGATTGTCACCCTTTTTGAAAATTGGTGTTATGATGGCAATCTCCATTCAGCTATAAATAAATTTAATTAAATTGCTAGTAACCAGTTAGAGAAAATTTTAACTAACTAAGTAAATGCACTGATTCATCATGAGTGTTGACGAGATATGTATTTATTTCTAGTTCATGATGATTGATTTTTTTAATGACTAGAATTTATTTCACGGGAGTTCTAAACGATAAGACAAGCTCTAAGTTTGCGGTTTATAATTTAAGTTAATGACCGAAGTGAACATATTCTATTTACGCGTAGGATCGTGTATACTCTATTAGGGTTGAGTATTTATGTTTTTCTCTTCCTTTTATACAGTATCTGGGTCAAGCCCAAAACCTACCAGCGGTTTCTGGTTATGTATAGCAGAGAATAACTAGACGGAAAGAACTATTTTTCTGAAATTTATACTGTAACTGGCATTGAGTTCCAGAGTTCTTTTCCAATAATCAAAGTTTTACAGTCGGCCCGTGGTGGCGACTAAATCAAACATTTAACATAATCAAACCTCTGACATTACTTGTATAACAACCACTGTGTTGAGAAGAAGATAAATCCTGAACAGAGTTATTTACCTGCAACTCGAGGTAACAATCGATTATTTCAAGCTACTGTACCCTTGTGAACATTAGACATCATAATTATTTACTAGCTGGACAAAAATTGAAGTGACATTTATCAGCATCCTACGTACCATAGTGAAGCGAGCGCTTCCCAAGATTTGAATTTATTAGCATTGGAGAAGCTGGGGCTTGTTTCGCCTAAACACACCATTGGATGGGCTGTATGTTCCTTAAACAATTGTTCCAGATGTGGTGAGAGTGCCTATTAGGTAAGAGAGCATGTCTTGTGATCACAAGTGTGTCAGCGCGAGAAAATGCAGGGATGATTAATTCTTTGATTCTATAATCCATACAGCCATTGATTGTTTTTCTTCTTAAAGATGACTTATGCTATCTATTTCAGAGTAGATTACAGGAAAAACCTCTGTTATTTACGGTAGAGAGAAATCCTAGACCATAGTGTATAAATCTGTGACTCTTTGGGGGCGAATAACTTCTCTTATAACGGGATCTTGGTTCAACAGAGGGGGAAAGGATTACACCTATGGGTCAACTCTGTTATTGATTCCCTAACCTATGTTTATTTGTGTATTGATTCGATAGTCTAAATTTATTTACTGTGTTGTGAAATTCTTTATGATAAATAAAATTTACATAAACTTATTCAAGTGTGTCGGTCAGCTCGTCCAAAAATATCTATATTCCATTGTTATAGTTTTCACGTTTGTATGTCAAACTGTCGTCACTTATGTGTGTGTGTCGGTGAGTGGTTGATATATAGTACATCTAAAATAACTGAGCAATCTGTCTGACAAATACTTTCTGTGGTAGAGATAGGCTGAGCGAGAGGATCTCCTCGAGTCTCAGGGACAGAATTACCTAGTTTCCACCATCTCACTCGTGAAAATCTATTTCTATTATTATCTCTCACTGAGTCACCTCAGGTTCTATTTCTATTCAGAAGGGACCAACCCAAGTCTTAATTCCCCTATCATAAATCTACGACAGTGATAATGACTGGGTATTGTTACGATAATACCCCCGTTCACCGGGCGGAACGTAAATAAGTCTGAGGAGTGGTAAACAAGATAAAGACAGTCACATAGCAAATACCCCCGTAGGGGAGTGGAGTGTTAGAGACTTCACCCTACTGATCCATCATATAGAGTAAATAATGGTGCATAAAATATACCACATAATAATGACAGGAGAGAGAAAAATAAGAAAATATCATAATAATAATAGCCCCTTCAGTCATAACTGACTATGGGAATGCGCCCTTGAGGTGACAGCCCTCAGCTGCTTATTTTCCTGGTGCTCCTTTCGACGTTTTCTCCTCACCTCTGCTTCTTGTGTGAGCCTCTCTTCGCCCAATCTGAGGTGGCGCCGTAAATAGCATCGCCACTTAGTGCGATCGGCAGCTTCATCCTCCCATGTTGCTGGATCCATGTCCAGTGCCCTCATATGTCTCTTGCACACATCTTTGAACCTCAGCTGTGGTCGCCCAACTGTTCTCTTGCCATCTGCTAATTGTCCGTAGAAGATATCACACGCACGGAAATGTAATGCAATCCTGACGGAGTGTACGAGATCGCACAACCGTATCGTCACATATCTACAACTCTGCCAAGAGTAATCTTGTGCGAAGGGAGGCACCTTTGAAGACCCACATTAGTTACTCTTGAGTTTTGGCTACTGTTGGATCACTACTGCAGAGCTAAGGGGAGGCAACCTGTGACAAAGTCACCCGCCAAAATAGTTGGCTGGAAATAATTATATTATGCTGTTTCTGCTGCATGTCTTAATGGCGGAACTAATTCTCCTGTGATCATATATCGGGATGCAATGGTTATGAGGCTACGGAGCAACCTGTCAAAAAATGACATGGGGAGAAGTGAAAAAAGACATCAGACTTAAATTCGACTAATTAAATAACAGCTGTTTTATCACATACTTTTGCAAATGTACGAATATCTTTTAAAATATTGCCTTGGTACGTATTGAAAAAAGCACATCAAAAATTCAAAGTAAACCTTCTCTTGTAGGTCTGTTCTTTCTTTGTCTCAGGAGAGACCCCCCGGGAACCACACTGGGGGCCTCAGATCGAACGACGGCTGATGAAATCACTTCATATAATGTACTCAGCTCTTGGCTCAAAACGTATAACCCATAAAACAGCTCCAGTCCTTTAGTTGATGGCGGAAACTGTTGTCTGAGCGCGACTCTTACATTCAGCTAACATCCTTCAGTATACCACTCTCTCTTGTCCAACCTGTTTTACCTAATAACAGTCTTTCAAACACTCACTCACACACAAATACCACATTCAATCCATCATAGTTTACTGCATTATGACAATCTCGAAGAAACGTGTAAAAGCTTAGATTCAGTTATACATGACAAAGCCAACTTTCCTCATTCACTTCACGCACTAAATAATCCTTCCTGCTCCCCGATAAGGTTGCATATCACGTAAAGCACACTGCTACAAAAACCACTACAGCAAGAGCTCATTAATACTTTAGCGCAGTGTTCCTACGAAAGGGTTACCCAAAGTGGTGACTGTGACGTGGAATGTAAATATTGATACAGTAATCTGACAACCTTTGCTTTCCCATTTAGTGTCTACCATTACTCATATCTAATCCACGCCCTTTTTTCTTGACATGTAAACAAACAGGCATTTACCAATTTCCGTGACCTGCCAGCATAACAGGCAGCGAGCCCTGATTCGTTTACCTGAGTTTCTCACGGGAGTTGATTTGCCAATTATCGGTCATTAGGCAGACGCGCGTAGAAATAACGGAGACAAGGGGCGATAATATTTTCCCGACCACCTTTGATGTTAGCACGTTCCAGGGGGAGATAATGTTTGATCTGCGCAAGGGGACGTATTCTAAGAGAGGCCCGTGCACGGCAAAGTTTTCTGATGTCGGTCAGCATCGCTGAGTAGAATGAACGAAGAAACCTTTGATCCGGGAAACGCAGTTCCTGATTTTCTACTATACAGATGGTGTGAATTGTAACGTCTTCTGGTGATGACAACACCATGATCGGTATATATACCGCGCTCTCTCAAATTCAGTTATTAGAGTCGCGCAGAAATTCTTGGATAATCTAAGCACGACGGACTAGAATTATTTCTTCGCTAAATGTGTTAAATTGCCCCGTGGGGATTTCATTTTCTGATTTGTCGTAATAGAAATTGTGCTTAAGTGTTAAAATGTGTTAGGTTTACCATTTTTATTCCTATAATTCCCTAGCGTTTAAAAACTAGTGAAATAACCTAACGCACAGATATTTCTTGCCAGTCGTTCAGAGTTATGTAATTTCAAACACCCCATTTTTCTTACACAAGAAGATACGGCTTAGCTGACTGAGATTATTAAGTGTGACGGACCAGTGACCGAATAGAATTCGCATTATATTTCATTGTGTGAAATTAAATAAGTGACTATAGTTAAAGTTATGTGACTAAACAACAGACGCCGACAAATAGCTAGTAGTGACAGGCGATTTTTGTTAAAGTGCGCGTATGGATAAATTGAATAATAATTGACTTTGTGCGCTGTTCATTTTCTCGCAGGCAATAACGGGGGAGGGCACATACCCTTTTTTCTCGACATCATCATCATCATCAGTTGCCATCTCCACAACGGAGGTTGGCTGTAATGGATCTCCAACGTCTTCTGTCTCTTGTCTTGGTGGTACACTCTGATAGACTCTTTCCCGTCCATCTCTTGATGTTATCTTCCCACTTATAGCGCTGTCTTCCCCTTGCACGTTTACCTTCAACTCTCCCTTCTGTTATGGTCTTCTGCAAGGTGTTATGCCTTTTTTATGTGGCCAAAGTATTTTAGCTGCCGAACTTTGACCTGTCTCATTAGTTCTCTTTTCATACCTAGATTTTCTAGGACCTCCTTATTTGTTTTCATCTCTTTCCATGAGATACGCCCCATTCTTCTATATATCCACATTTCAAGAGCCTCAATTCTTTCTTCCAAATGCTTATTCATCGTCCATGTTTCTGCACCATACAGAAATGCAGAATATATATAACACTTTATGATTCTCAGTTTTAATTTATGAGATAACTGTTTGGATGTCAGTATATGTTTCATGTTGTTGAATGTAGCTTTGGCCATTCCTATTCTCTTCTTGATTTCTGTTTCACATCTGCCATCTTCTGTTATTATATGACCAAGATATACGTAGCTCTTGACTTGTTCCAGGATTTTCCCATTTACGCTTATCTTTAATGTGGGTTTATCGTCTGTTTTGCTAATTATCATAGTTTTAGTTTTCTCAATATTAATGTCGAGTCCATATTCATGACTTATACTGTTCACTTGCTTCACTAGTTCTTGCAACTCCTGTTCGCTTTCAGCTAACAACACGGTATCATCTGCATATCTAAGGTTGTTTATTGATCTTCCACTGATGTTCAGTCCTGGTATTTCCTGTATCTGTTTGAAAATTTTTTCGGTGTATAAATTAAATAGGCAGGGGGACAGCACACAACCTTGTCTGACACCTCTTTTTATGTCTATGTATGGTGAATAATTCCTTCCCGATCTTACTGTGGCAGTTTGCTCCCAATAAAGGTTACTGAGTATTCTTATATCTTTTCCATCAATACCTATGTCTTTGAGGCATTCAATTATTTTCTCATGATGGATTCTGTCAAAAGCCTTCTTATAGTCAATGAAGCACATATACATACTTTTTTGGACCTCTGTGTATTTTTCTGCTAATCTTCTTAGGCAAAATATTGCCTCTCTTGTTCCACTGTTCCGTCTAAAACCAAACTGTTCTTCTTGGATTTCGCTGTCTACTTTACTTTTTATTCTTTCCTGTATGATTTTGAGCAGTATCTTAATTGCATGACTCATCAGGCTGATTGTTCTGAAGTCTGAACATTCTGTTGCATTTGGTTTTTTGGGCAATGTTATAAAAACTGATGTCTTCATGTCGTGTGGTAAATATCCTGTATTGTATATATCATTGCATATTTCTGTGATTGTATCTATACCAAAGCTCTCCAGAGCTTCTATCATTTCAATGTTTATGTTATCCATGCCTGCTGATCTTCCTTTTTGTATCATATGAATGGCATTCTCTACTTCTGATCTGAGAATGTGTGGGCCTTCATTAGAATCTGGTGATGGTTTTTTACCTCTGTTGTCCTCAAATAGTTCTTTTACGTATTCTGCCCATCTGTTTGATATGTCTTTCTCATCAAGTAATATTACACCATTTTTGTTCTTGATACAGCTTCCTCCTTGTGCAAACCGCGACCGATTTGATAATTTCTTTATTTCTTCATGCATATCTCTTGTCATGTGCTTCGCTTCCAAGTCTTCTATTTCCTTACATTTTGTTTCTATCCACCGTTCTTTTGCTTCTCTACACATAGTACGTATGTCATTGTCTATTGTTTTATATTCTGGAGTATTTTTTGCTTTCTTTCTTTCTGCCATTTTATTCAAGATGTCATCTGTCATCCAAATTTGATTTTTCTTAGACTCCTTTTTAGGTAAATTTGCATTTGCTGAGTGTATGCTTGTTTTTAAGCATTCCCATTTTGCGGTTGCTTTTTCTTCTGGGTTTTCTCTTCTATACTGCTCCATGCTTTCTGTCAATAACTGTTGGTATTTATTTTTGACTTCGATTAAATATTTCTGTTTTATATCTGGTTGTTTCAGCGCTGATATTTCTATCTGGGGTTCCTCCTGTCTTCTGTTTCCTGCTCTTTTCAGCTTTATATTTACTTTGATGACAACTGGATTGTGATCTGAATTTATGTCGGCGCCAGGATGTGTCTTTGCACTTGTGACACTGTTCTTAAATCTATGTTTTATCATGATATAGTCGATTTGATTACGTGTTACATCTCCTGGGCTTTTCCATGTGTATAATTTCCTTGGGTGATGTTCAAAAAAACTCGACATGCGATAGCGGAAAACTTACAAGTGGATAAGATAGTAGCAGTTTTTCATAAATGTTCTTTTCTTCCCAATATAGCATCTAATCAAAACCAGCGGCCAGCGGTCTAATATTACCAGTAACATTATTATTATTTTGGGTCTTCGATTTTGGGCTAGTTTGGTCCTTTTTCTTCATTCAGTGAAGGATTAATGGTGTTTTCTTTGTGGTTACAAGTCCCAAGTTCCTTCGTGAACCGGTTGGGCCCAAGAGAAAAATAAACATTAAGATTTAATCGTAACTGGACTGTAACTTGCCCAGAATTATTTATTCAATTTTTGCCAGCCCACTGGGCATACGAAAGAACATATATTCCTGACGTTTGACAGCTGTAGCAACGGAGTGATCCAGAAAACTACGCTGTTTCAAAATCGGCACTCACCATAAGAGTCAGCCGATAGGATGTACCATCATTATCAGTTTTACATATTGTAACATTTGTCTTAGCAACCAGAGGCTAGACAATACAGGAACTACTTTTCTCCTTTTGTAACTGTGAACGTCCCGAGAACGTCTTGCTTCAGTAACTATACGCGATGACACAGGATTCATCCAGGAAAAATTAAACCACCAAATTTGGCGTCCACCTTGTAATTATTATTCGATACAAAGGCTGGACTGGGGCCAGATTTGGGCAACCCACCTGACAATATAGGTTCAGACTGTTGTAATTTTTTCAAGGGATACCTACACCATTATTAGGTAAGCAAGAGTGTCTGTGGCCACAGATGACAGAGTGAGAGACAGAGAGAGAGAGTAAATATTTTCCTTTGTTACAATCATTGTACTAACTTCTTTTTTTATTTCGCTAAACTTTGTACTTTACTGAGTAGTAATTTAGTGAGAACTTGTTCTTCACAGTCTATTCTGTAATCTAGTGCTTATCTTTGACCTCTGGGTTATTAACTTCTTTTGGGATCTTTTTTCAACAAGGGGAGGGCACTTATTCGGTTATTTTCATATATCTGTAAACTTGATTTATTTGATTTCTCTATATGTTTGATGTTGTAAAAAGTTTAATGATAATAAACAACAAAAAGAACTTACATGTGTGTGTTTGTCAGACCCATACCCAATTAACCATAGTTTTTTCACGTTTTGTGTGTCTTGTTGTCACATAATTGTGTGTGGGTGTGTCTAGTTAAACTTATCTTTATAGAGATAAGGGGTTGGAAGAGTGTCTTACACTACAATATAGTCGTATAGATAGGCTGGACTAAAGAAACTATTCAGTCCAGAGACAACATTTTCTCCTTACTATTCGCTCGTGAAATCTATTTTTACACCTTTATTCTCAACTATTTACCACTATCACCTCTGCTCAGACGGGACCATAAATATCTTCTAACCTATCTAAAAATATACGACAGTGACCTCCTGCTGCTTAAATGTAGAACAAGGAGAAACAAGAAAAATCATTGCTCAGCAGATTGAAGCTTCTTCTTCTTTGGTTTTTCAGTCCCTAAGAAAGTTAAGCATTCGGTTAGTCCATGCCAAAGATCTGCTGTCTTGAGCTTTGTGTTCATGTTCTTTCAGTGTCTTCTTTCTTATATCTGTCTCTAGTAGTCTTTTTAATGTGTTTTTGTGCCTCTCTCTATGTCTTATAACGTGGGGATTTCATAACAAAAACTGTATTGTAATTGTATCACCTGTTTACCTCAGCGTGTACAGTATTATATCCAACTCCAACGTCTATCCGACCTCTTAATGTACTTGTATTTAAATGGTTCGTTTCATCAATTTCTCATGGTGATCTAGTCATTCACTTTTAATCCTTCTGTTCTGCATAAGCACCAGTTTTCTTTAATTTCTTGGTTGTTGTTTTTCTTGCTTCATACGGCTCATACAATAGGACTACCGTGATATTTGAATGTGAATTCTTATTGTGTTGGATGTTTGTTTTTTCTACCTATAATAGTGATGTCTCTAACACTTCACTCCCCTAAAGCAGTATCTGATACAGGACTACCTTTACCTGTTCCGCCAACTTTGTCTGTACTGCTGCCAAGATTTATTTGTGATCCACTCTAGCAGGAATGTATCTCCCAGTTCAATTTGGCAGTCATTAATCGCCTTTTAATTCACATCTCTGTTTTGTGTGTGTTTTTTAAATATATTTTAAAACCCAATGTTTGTGACATCTCAAGTATTCTCATTCTGGTCACATCTGGCTACGGCTATGGGATAGAAAAGCCAGGCCAGTTATAATAAAAAATAGAAACATGTGGAATAGAACCAGACAACAATCAGTTCAACTGGATATTAAAGAGAAAAAATTGGTGACGAATAGGAAATACTCTTGAGTGAAACCCATCTGGGAAGATGGGAGATGGGAGACCACAGGGAACGTGAAGATTATCGGTACAGGATGGACACCAGGCAACTTGATTGACATGGAGAGAGCTGAACCAAAAATTGTCTCATAGCAGGTACTGCCGCAGGAGAGTGAAATGTTAGTGACTTCACTATATTATGTCCTGCTTTATGACTGTTCTCTTTCTTACTGCCTGCGCTTTTTCTAACTCAGAAGCAGAATCAGGTACCCATTTACTGTTGGGTAAACTATAGCATAGCGATACCAAGTTTTGATCCCGGAACCCTGAACTTTGCCGCAAGAGGAAAGCGGTCTAACCACTCAGCCAGTCAGGTGCTCTTGTAATGGTTGTAGTGGCTGAAATAGTAGATATTAATGACATTACTATTCGTAATAGTAGACAATAATGACAAGGGTCATTACTATTCGTATGGATGGTGATATTCCTGCCTTGCAGAAACAACATAGACATTTGGTATTTTTCTCTTCCAGCTTTCTGTTTTATTCTGGCTCTTTGTCGTAGACATTCCTCTCTATCAGTGATGATCTTTCTTCATTTCTCAGTTTCCAGTTCTTTCGGGTCTATTTCTTTCGTATCCATATCCTAATTTTGGACGCCCTCATGGTTTTGCGTCCTCACGTATGTCTATATACACGTGCATCTATATGTATACACGAACCCTTCGCTTGATATCTTCCAGCCATCTCACTGTGTTTGATCTCATGAAACTGCATTACTGTAGTCAAAGGTCATTCTTTCCATGCTCTTATTCTCAGTTCTTTACTATTAATATCTCTAATTTTCCCTCATGTTTTTCTAAGTTCGGTGGTCAAAACAGTGCAGAAGTGCAATATCTTAGCTTGTTCCGCTCGAAGTCTGTGATCCCAGCAGGACTGTGGGTTAATAAAAACTTGCACGCCTCTTAACTTATTTCGTCTTCTGTATGTTTCCCCCAGACTGATTCCATTTACAATTCCTCCAATCCTCGGTCAGTTTTCCGTCGTGCGCGTTTTCCCCCTCCACTTTTTCCGCTTTTTTTTCCTCTTCGTGCCTGTTTTCTTCCTCAAACAGCGTTCCCATTTAAATACCCGCAAACACGCTAAATTCAGATTCGCTTTTTTTTTTCAAGCTGAGTTTGCAGTGTCTACCAGGTCAACGCCTCGCATTAATCTTAGGCCTATCTTCTGTCCGATTGGTTGTGAACACGACGGTACAGCTTATGTTTTCACTGATAATATTTCTTACACGCATAATGAAGAAAATCTAAGGCATATGAGTAAATAAGTAAAAAAAAAATATATAGGTAATTAACAGCCACTCGTTGGACAGAACGAAGGAGGACAACGGAAAAGAAGTATAAGTGATAGGCTTACCGGGAATCGAACCAATGACCATCCAGACGGCGTCATCGCTTTGCTGTGAAAATAAATCGTGAAAGGACGCACAGTCAATTTAGCACCCAGGGAAAAGTGTTGCGTTGGCCGTGGTCATTCTCACGACACCTGTACAACTACGGAATATAGGACCTGTGAATGACCCATACATTTAAAGACTCATCCACTATTATAACTTTCCTGTCAACAAGTATAATTCAAATGAAGGCCAAAATAATTGTGTCTGTTACCTATATTTATTTATTTACTTTTTTTACACGCAGGCAGTTTACATTGAAAGTACGTGATGATTACAAATATATGCTTGTTTTGTCATTACTTCGCACAAATGTGGCACTTCAAGTTTCATTCATTCTTTAAAGTCCATTATTAAAATTATCTGGCAGCTGTCCTAGTGGCGAGCTTCTGCTGAATTCGGTTCAATCTTCTGATATCTCGCCTTCAGCTGAAATCAGCGGTCATCGCGTTCATATGTTCTCATCCTTACATGTGTCGTTACAGACAATGTTGCCTGTCTCATGTGAGTAATTTTATGTCAAAATTTCTCCACCGAAGAGCTCGTTACTGCCTCTGTCAGCACAGAGCGGAAATCGAATTGTTCACACGGAAAAACCGATTGTTCGCGTCATTTGCTGCGACTAATGCAGTGTTTACACAAACTCACTCAAGTGTGTTAGTGTGTTTTTTGTGTGAAAGCGAAGTCAGCCTGAGAGGTATGGTCAATGAGCAGGGAGATATATGTGCTTTTGTCAGAAGTTTCCATATTGCTTTTGTGTTACTAGCTCTAAATGACAGTGATGATTACGATGTGAAAAGGTTAATAATATCAGTGACGAGAACTGTAAAGATGCTGGCGATAGCTACAGATCACAGCCAATCGAATGTCCTGAGCGATATAGTATTAGCTATGCTTCTGCAGATGAGACATTTTCGTTGTTTTTTTTTTTTTTTCAAAAATCTGTTTCAATAACTATAGAATCGTAGCATATACGCATTAAAACTGTGAAGAATCTATTGTTTTCTTCATTAAGAACTTTTTTTCCTGACTGAAGCCACTTTAAACCCCTTAAGGCCCAGCGGCCCATATATGACCCATCATGCATAACTCTGTAATAGTTTTATAATAAAACAAGTATTAATTCCCACTTGCTCAAATATGGGTTATTCCATAAGCAAATGAACGGCCTTCAAATTTTTATAGAAAGTTACATTCTAAAATGCGTATTCAGTCTTAGAAACATGAGTTAAGTATAAAATTTAGCTTTCAATTATAGAAGCTCTTGGGCCTTGAGGGGTTTTAAATTCAGTTGTCATATCTGCTTTACCCACATGGGCGAGATACAAAAAAGGGATATTACTACGCTCAGATACTAAATATTATATTTTACTTATGAGTAAACTGATTTGCACAGACTGATGTACCGCATATCTTGAGTGACAGTTGTGATTTCCACCGTAACTTCCTTCAGTGGATGACTTTCTCTTGACTTTTGCTATCCCCTAGGTTACGAGTTTTCGCTCTTTTTCCTTCCTTCACATGATAAAAATAAGTACATACTGTGCCAAAGAGAACTCGATATTGCCCTTATATGCCGTGACATCCAGTGGCTTGTGATACCTTTCTGAGTTTACGTGACAGATAAAGCTAATCATCGTTTATCAACCTTGGTGCTGCACTCCTCAAGTGTTGGTAATTTCGTTTAAAAGGCGGATATTGATAATAAACACTGGGGAACGGTTAGTCACGTGCACACACACCGATCTTAAATACGGCCGTCACAGACGGTATTCTAAATAATATCGACTGCTGTTAGTAACTGAGCGATTGACTACATTAGTGTCCACATCGGTACTTAAGAGAATCAAATCTCATCCATTTATTGATGGATATATCACGGGACTTCTACTCTAATATAGAGGTTAGATGGCTCACTAACGGCAATTGCGCCACGCTGTAAATACATATAAATTAATCATAGTCGACCTACATGACAGCGAGCTTTGCTTTCTTTAGATAGATATAGACGTAAGGTAGTTTCATGTGCCGTGTTTTACTGCGATTTTAAGACCAGATTATAAGGAAACTGAATGTGGTTGATGCAACCCAATCTTCAGAATTATATGTACTCCCCGTCTACATGAACTTTCAGAGTTTATTTTCTCAAGAAAGCTCCCCCCCCTCCCCCCCCCCAAAAAAAACACACACACACACAAGGAGGGGGAGGGGGAGGGAAGGGGAAATGAAAACAAAAGAAAACTTGCCATTGTCGTTGTTTATCACAACTTCATTAGACCTTCAATTTTCCGCCGTACGCTCACTAGTCTTTATATATTAACCCTATATTATATAATAGGTTATGAGGGGGGTCATGTGAAAAACAAATATCAGCAATTAAACATAAATCTGAAGTTCCAGACCTTATATTTCCTTATTAAAACCCATTACAAGTTGAACCAGAGCTGGGGCATTGCACGAAGGATGGTCGCCGACCGGGCAAAGTGGAAGCAGTTTGTTCCTGCCCTACACGACGTCACTAGGCGTGATGGCCACTGACTGTTTTGACAGTCGGCGGCTAAGGATCAACGAAGAAGAAGACAGGTTGAACAGGATATTTCTCTTCATTAATTAAACAATATTTAACTATCTTTGTTTTTTTTTTTAAATAAAGGACAAAAAACAGATTATGGCAAAGAGCTATGGCAAGTATTAATGCTTGAGACGAATAAGTCAAATACACAAGTTCAAGAACCAAGGTCGGTGAGAAACACTAAGAAAGATGGGTAGACATCCCCTCTGACTGATAGTAATTCGCTCAAGCTTTTTGTAGGTCACAGTTTTTAGAGGGCATTCACCGTGCGGCACAACTACTGAGTTCCGTAATCGAAGCCTGGTACCATCATTCTCCAGTTTACCCAGCTGTAAATCAGTAAATGGCTACCTGACACTGCTTTTGAATTGTGGATTGCAAAGTCAGCGAGGAAAGGAACTGGTCATTCTACCCACCAGTTAAAAAAAAACGTGCAACTAATATGGTGAAGTCTATAAAATTCCACTGCCATGCAGCTGTATCTGATGTAGAACTAACGTTTTGGAGGTCACGATCCCAGGTGTATGCCACAACCAAAGCACACTCGTCACGGACTAATGTTAACAAGTCTGTCATAAAATGAGATTGACAGGAATTCGGTGGCATTTGTAGTTGACTTTAGCACTTGTGGAGTTCAAGTAGGTAGATAAATTGGCTAAATTGCGTGGGCACTGCTATCTTGATGTATGCTCTCTATGATACCTGCATGAAGTGTTATTAGTGAAGATGATTGTAATAAAGTACATCTGTGTGACACCCCGCTCAAATTTCCCCGCTTGAAAATTAACTAACGTACGCCTAAAATCTATTAATAACTACAGTATTTGAAATTTGTCTGGGGCAAAGTCAAATTTACCGCTTGAAAATTAACTAACGTACGCCTAAAATCTATTAATAACTATAGTATTTGAAATTGGTTTCAAGGCCACAGACAAATCAACCGCCAACAATTTGACTAAAGAATTTGAATTTTTTTTCTACTGCACCAAGTTAAAAAGGTTACTACCCCTTTTAACACGCACTACCCCTCCCAATATTTATTAACAAACGTCGTAAAAATTAACAACCAATCGTATTGTTACCTCGTTTTATAGTGACGATAAAATCTTGGTTGTAGGAGAAAATATGCCTAATCTGTGCTTTGGAATAAAATTAAATAATTTATTTCTCAAAAACTAAAGAGAATTAAAAGGAGAAAGATATCTTGAAATATAGGGTTAATATTGCTTAATATTTAGACATAAAGATTTCCCCGTAATAATATTATTTTGACATAGAAAATTTTATTTTAGTAATATTTTCAGTTCGGAAAAGCACAATTAATTACTTAAAAAGTATACAGATGAAAATGTGGAAGAATAATTAAATGAAACCTATATAGATAGATAGAAGGCATTTGGCCGCTTAATAATCTATTTTGATATTAAAAATCTGTCCATAAATAAATGAGATATATAATATATAAAATAAAAACAGACGAGCGAACACACTTATAAACTGCTCAATTTGGTAGCTTGGGGAAAAAGTTAAAATTTGTTGACGCGCGTTCTGATTGGTTAGGCGTAGTTGAGGATGGGGCAATAAGAATTAACAATTGCTTGCAAAGTCGGCCATTTGAAATTTAAACTAACTATGCTGACATCAGCGGGAGAGCCTGTGTGACCAAAGCTTTCGCCGTCTGGAACACTAAAGCAGTGGTAGAACCCATTTACTGTCAAGTCAAGCTTATGTTATGTGAAATTCTTACTTGAGGGTAATGCAAAATAAATATTTGTATTTATTTAATTAACATGTAGGCCACAATTTGTGTTACGATAGCCTAAGGAGGAATGCAGTCTTTCGGAGTGAAATAAATGTATAAAATATTTGCTAGTGGCTTTACAACGTTTGCGAATGCCAAAGCAGTAGACCAAAATGGATATTGGCTTTTGTAGTGCCATAAATGTTTACATGGTATGTATAATTATGTAGAAAATGTTAGGACGAATTTATCCACAGGTTTCAGTGCTAGAGTAAGCACACCCTATCTATTGTATGAACGACAAACCCTGTATAAGATGTTGTAAGGGAATCATAAAAGGGTCACAGACTGGGTATGTACACCCCTGCCTATTATATGGAAGTGACACCTTGGAGGAAGGGATCAGGGCTTTGTACTATCACTGAAGAAGAATGTTTACACAGCAGTGATGTTAAACAATGAAAAATAAAGACTGGTGTAATGATCAGCACACATAGCTGATCAAGGTGAGTTGTTACAGTGGTTATGTGTGGAAGTATTATAGATGAGAGTTATATGGGAGGGAATGTTCCTCTCATTTCAGGTTATATGTCAGAATACTTATTGGTGGCAGGAAACCTGGTGAGGGACGAAAATCTTGGGAGTGATCGCTCAGCATTCAAGTTGTAGCTAGCCCCACACCTTCGACCAGGAGCACCACATTTGTTGATTCTGAGGACCTATGGGCCAACTGTTTTCTTCAATCCATGCCAGTTAAGTCCTTTAGAAAAGGCACTGACAAAATTATTGATATCATAAAGTTCCACCATAATAACCATAATAATATAATCACCTTGAAGTGATGAACCCAACAGTCTTTCCAGCATATTAACAGTGATCAGTACAAGCCGGTAAACAGAACAGTGGGTGGATTTCTTCAGTGATTTTCTTTTGTATAAACTAGTGCCCTGTATTTCTATATAGAGTGACGTCAACTGAGTCAGAATCGAAAACGAGGCTGAACGACGTGGACGCCATTTTTTTGTCGACAATACCTGGGTTAGTAGCGGGAATAAGCGTCGAGTAAGATTTTTTTTTTTTAAATTAATGAAGAAAAATATCCCATTCAACCTCTGATGGTACAGGGAGATATAAAATTTAAAAAAAATAATACCTAACAACTGCATGAAAAGTGGCTTCACTTTTTCAAATCATTGTAAATAGGGACAATCACAATTATGCTAATGTGACAGGGCAGGGTGTTTGGGGTTTTGCTGTTTACGAAGAGTCTAGTTAATCGACTAGCCTATACGCTAGAGATGGAAATTGTTCTTCAACAGACTTAAGGTTATACCAGGTTCTGGTATGATCCTCTAAGGTGAATTAGTTAGGAGCAGTTTATAAGACATGGTTAGTTTCCCAGCAGACATTCCTTCCTTTCTTTCAATTATATGTGTAGCGAAGTATTTAATAGACGATCTCCTCTTTTTTTGTCTCAACGTGATTTTTATTCATCACAACGTATTTACATAATGGCATAAAGATTAATAGTATGCATATTTTGTTCATCCACAAATGCACATTGCTTTCATTAACATAGCATGGGGGATTTACATCAAGTGAATCACTCTGATTCAACTCTTAGCTACTTGTTCCTTCCAATATTAGCTAGCGGTAAATGCATGTAGGTCAAGATGGCGGCGTGGTAGGCCGCACTTTTGTGTTGTGTATTTCATGTCGTCGTTTTGGAGTCTGCATCAGTGGTAACAGCCCTTATTAAGGCTGTATGAGTTTGTAGTGTGTTTGGCTTTTTCTGGATTATGTTGCTAAGTATTTTAAAGATGAAAACATCAAGTTTGCCTATCATGTGAGTTCGCTGTTTGTGTTGATACAAGTAGCCAAGATGGCGGTTTTGTGATGTGTCGATCGGACAGTGTTTCAAAACATTACAGATTTATTGAGGGCTATTGTTACTGCTCCAGGTACATTTTTGTATGTACCTGCAAGGATACTTGGAGAGGAGATGGGCACCGCCAAGCAAACCTCTTGCCCACTGAAATGCTATGATGGAAAGTCAACTCAGTAATAATTTGCCGGATCGGCCGATGCCCGGATTAACAACGACCGCGCTCTCATTGCCCCTTGAGAGTGATAAGTCAGCGAATGGGGTAAAAACACCTGTTTTGAAACTTCCAAGAGAAAGTTTTGTTGTTGGAACTTGGAATGTACGCACGCTATATGCGTGTGGAAAAGTCAAAGAACTAACACATGAACTTGTTAGATACTCGTGGGACATCCTGGGCCTAGCAGAAGTCAGATGGACAGGATTAGGTGAATCAATAACGGATGATGGTCACAAAATTTGGTTTAGTGGAGATGAGTCTAAACATCAGCATGGAGTAGGTTTTATCGTACATAAAGATAGATTGAACTCTGTCATCAGCTGCACCCCAATAAATAGCAGGCTTATCACCATTCGTATTGCAGCACATCCAAAGAACATCTCCATCATACAGGTATATGCCCCCACTACTGACTATGAGGATGAGGCAATTGATACATTTTATGACAATCTGGATGAAGCAATTAAGAAAATTCCAAAGAAAGATCTTCTCATCGTGTTAGGTGATTGGAATGCTAAAATAGGGCCAGATGCATACGGTCACTGGGCTGGTACAGTGGGGAGATTTGGGACAGGTGAAACTAACGATCGAGGACTAAGGCTACTAGAATTTGCCAGCAACTATAAACTAACCATTGCAAATACACTATTTCCTCATAAGTTATCAAGAAGAACAACGTGGCATGCCCCAAAAACTGAGATACATGGCCAAATTGATTTTATTCTTGTATCCAAAAGATTCAAGTCCAGTATTAATAAAGCCAAGACTAGGACTTTTCCTGGCGCCGACATTGGTAGTGATCACGACATGGTATTGATGACGCTCAAGCTTAAACTTAAAAAGAACTATAATCAAAACAGATGTTCTCAGTTAAGATTCAATTTAGACAAACTGAAAGATCCAGAAATCGCGGGAATCTTTGAGGCAACTGTTGGAGGAAAATTCGCAGCTCTCAACTTTTTGGAGGATGATATCAACTCAATCACAGAGAACATGAAAGACGTGCTCATTGAATCAGCAACAGAAATACTTGGTAAAAGAAAGAAAATAAACAAACCATGGGTTACAGATGACATTCTGAAGTTATGTGATACACGGCGGGAAATGAAAAAGGTTAAGAAAGAGGTTCCTGAAGCAGCATGGCAATACAGTATGGTGAATAAAAATATTAGGAAGAAAATGAAACAGGCCAAAGAAAAATGGGTAGCTGATCAATGTGAGTCCATTAATACGGGGCTAATAAAAGGTAACAGCAAGGCAGCTTTTGACACATTAAGAAAACTATCAAAACCCCAACAGCCCAGGGTAAATGTCATAGAAGATAGCAATGGGGCTCTGCTCAATGAAAAAACAGCTGTAATGAGAAGATGGACAGAATATTGTAAAGAATTATATAACTGTAAACTTGACACTGACTTAGGCATATTAAACAACATTAAGTGCGAAAACAGGGAACTCGGAAATGCAGCAATATTACGGGAAGAAGTGGAAGAGGCTATATGTTCGATGAAAGGAGGGAAGTCACCGGGTGTGGATAATATCCCAGCAGAGCTCTTGAAATATGGAGGACCAGATATAGTAAAAATCATGACAACAATTTGCCAGAAGATATGGAGTACAAAAAAATGGCCAAAAGAATGGACGCAGTCATTAGTAATACCGCTTCCAAAGAAAGGAAATCTAAAAATGTGCAAGAACTACAGAACCATTAGCCTTATTAGTCATCCAAGTAAGGTGATGTTAAGGATACTTTTGAACAGAATAAAACAGAAATCAGAAGAAATCTTGTCAGAGGAACAGGCTGGCTTTAGACCAAAAAGAAGTACCTCAGAACAAATCTTCAATATTAGATTACTTATCGAAAAACATCTCCAACATCAACACGATTTATACCATAACTTCATCGATTTCACAAAAGCCTTCGATCGAGTCTGGCATGAAGGCTTATGGCAAGTAATGAGAAAATTCAATTTTGATACCAACATCATAGATATCATTGAAGCACTATACAAGGACGCAAGCAGTGCTGTTTTTGCAAGCAACGACATTGGAGAATTTTTCAAAACAACTGTAGGAGTTCGGCAGGGATGTATCCTGTCCCCAGTGCTCTTTAATATTTATCTAGAACATATTATGCAGGAGGCTCTCTACGATTATAAATCAACCATATCGATTGGAGGCCGACCTCTGTGCAACCTACGTTTTGCTGATGATATTGATCTGATAGCTGGATCAGAATCAGAACTTCAAGACCTTACCTCTAGACTGGAGAAAGTAACAAGAACGTATGGGATGGAAATTAATATAGAAAAAAGCAAGATATTGGTGAATAGCCATAAGAAACATGTTCCGACCAACATTACGTTAAATGGGCAAACGTTAGAAGAAGTTAACACCTTTAAATATCTCGGGTCCACTATATGCAGTGATGGAAGATCAATTAAAGAAATCAAGACAAGACTTGAGATGGCCTCAGCTGCCATGACAAGGTTGAATGTGATCTGGAAAAGTAACATCAGTTTTCCTGTGAAGATCAAATTATACAAATCACTTGTATTATCTATTCTCTTGTATGGGTGTGAGAGCTGGACACTCACTGCAGATACGGAGCGAAGGATTCAGGCTTTCGAGCATAAATGTTATAGAAGAATTTTGCGCATTTGCTATAAAGAGCACAAAACAAATGTCTATGTTAGAGAGAAGATAAACACCTATGCAGGCCACCAAGAACCACTTTTGTCAACAGTGAAACGTCGAAAGCTTGCCTGGTTTGGGCATGTAACTCGTCATGACTCCCTTTCGAAAACGATCCTTCAGGGAACAGTCGAAGGTAAACGGAGAAGAGGAAGGCAGAGAAAATCCTGGGCTGATAACATCAAAGAATGGGCAGGACACGGTTTTTCCACACTTGTACGCATTGCTGAGGATAGAGAGCAGTGGAGGACCCTGTCTGCTGATGCTTCCACCATGGCACCCCTACGACCCATGACCGGTTACGGGCTGAGATGATGAAATGCATACTAGCAGTTCCTCAGAGAATTAATCCATTTTCTCATTTCTCGAAGAGCTTCATATTCTACCAAACGGTAGTGTTTCTACATGGCTATTCAAAGTCTAAATTCTGCATCAAGGTACAACTTGCAGCCATTTGCTGTGTGCTACGTGGGCAAAAACTATCTCTCTTCGACATGAAAATGTTATAGGTTATTCAAGCATTCTACTTACTGCTTTCCTTGTTAGAAATAATACACATAAATAACACAGGTACAGTGTATTGCCAAATGAAAACTTCATTAGTTAGAATTTGAATAATCCTCAAATCTGGAGCATAGGAAATATACGTCTGGCACACTCGGCTTCTTAGCTGGGACTCTACTAAACCCGCGAAAACTTGCTGGGGAAAGCGTATGTTCTAGATTTATTCAGCTCACGATTGGTTAGTGGGATCACATGACTAATAGAATCGCGTCTAAGAAGCGACTGTACCCTAAATAAAATTTATGTCATTGTTTTATTTTCATCCTCTGTTTCTCATAAGATATTAATTTATATGTTAATCTGTGCTCTTTCCGTCTTTAGTGGGATATGGCCTGTTTCCGAAGAAATCACGGTATACACGGCTACACTAATACGTTAAATAAATTTTTTTTTTTTTTTTTTTAAATCAAGAAGAAACTCTGAACAAGAATTATATTAAAATGGAGGGGTGTAAAGGCCTGGTGGTTCCAGTTATATAACTGACTTTAACAGATATTTAATTGACTTTCATCTGTTAAAAGTCATATGCATTGTAAGAACAGCATCAGACCTCACATTCCCAAACACTAATATTAACATTTGTTCGTGATAAATATTGTTTGACTATATTATGCAGTTCCCTAGGTCTGTCTATTCTTAACACCTCTTCTATATTTATAAGATTATATATATATATATATATATATATATATATATATATATATATATATATATATATATATATATATATATATATATATATATATATATATATATATATATATATATATATATATATATATATATATATATATATATATATATATGTGTGTGTGTGGTGTATGTATGTGTGTATGTGTGTGTATGTGTGTGTGCGTGTGTGTGTGTGTATATATGTGTATATGTATATATTTATATATTTTATATTTATATATTTATATAATCTATATAATTTTAAATTATATAATATAAATTATATAATTATTATAATTTTATAATTATATAATTTAAATATATAAAATGATATCATGTAATAAAATTTTATATTTTTATTATTTTATTAATATTTTTAATTATAATAAAATTATATAACATTATATAATAAATTATATATTATTATTATTATATAATAATACAAATTATAATTATAATATATATAATTATATATATATATATATATATTATAAATATAACATATAATTGTAAATTTATATATTATATATATATTTTATATAATTTATATAATTTTAAATTATATAATATAAATTATATAATTGTATAATTATAATATATAAAATATCAAAATTATATAATAAAAATTATATAATATAATAAAATTTTATATTTGTTATATTTTATTAATATTTATTAATTATAATAACATGATAACAAAATTATATAATAAAACTATAATAAAATCTTTGTTGCTAAATAGTGAAATTCTAACGGAATATAAAATTCAACGGAGTATTTGTTAAAAATCCACGCTACTGATTCTTTTCAATAAACCGGTAAGTAAACTAGTTTTCTTCTTTTTGTTTTGTTACTTGAAATACAAATAATAGTACAAATATGTGCTACTGTATTTCCATCTAATTTTATTTCACATTATTAGCTAACCTAAACGAAAATGCAAATTGGGTCCGAAACTCATGATCGGGTCCATTTTCCTGCAATACGGGTACGACCGAAAATGGCGGCCAAATTTTAGTTGTCGTCACTCTATATATCAAGGGCACTAGTATAAACAAGAGACATATGCAGAGTTCCAATTTATTTATTTTAAATAGTGTAAATAAAAATTCGATTGAGTTTAACAATCCCTGTCCCATAAAATTGAGGTACAGGGAGATTAAATTGTAAAAAATAATTACCTAAACTTCATCAAAAGTCTTACTTACTTTAATTTTATTGGGTTAAAGTTTTGTTTGACATTTTTCTTTCATCACTTAAAATACATTACCCTAGACACTAGCCACAACATTACAAAGATTAATTTATACAAGGTGAGATGTTAGAGATGGCGGATAGGGACCCTGAGAATTATATCATCATCATCATCAATTAGACTCAGGGAACTTACACAGCTTGACCTCACCTTGGGTACCCTTAGTTTAGTAACACCATAACCTCTAATTTACCACAATGATTTCCCGCGTAACTTGTGGAGATTATGCCCTGTGTCATGGGAGCCGCGCTGGTGTAATGGCTTCGGCGTTGTACTGGCGACCAGGTGTTCATGGTTCAAACCCGGGCGTCGGCGTTTGAAGAAATGTTTACGGCCGGAAATTTGACTGAATAGCCTGAACGGCTCCTGTGATAAACCCTCTGTGGATGGGAAGGAGCGAAGCTCCTGACCGGGTTGGAAGGAAAGTCCTCAGGTTCCCCAGCCTCGCAATGACATGTCATTGGGCCGAAGGGCTGAAAGCCCAAGTGCCGCTGGTTAAGAAAAAAAAAAAAAAAAAAAAAAAAAAAAAAAAAAAAAAAAAAAAAAAAAAAAAAAAAAAAAAAATGCCCTGTGTCATTTCTGTAGAGACAGAAAGAATGAACTACTGGAAACTTAGGCTAATCGTACAAGTTCATTAATATGAGGTTGTGTATGGGGATGGCAACCTCATTATTTCAAACTAATTACCACAGAAACTACCACTGCAGAACCTGCGAATGCTTGGTGCAGACTTCCTGTAAGGGGACCAACTGTAGTGGTGGCTCCATGCTTCGTGAGGAACAAAACACACAAAATGATGATGAGGAGAGGATACCTCGTCTATAATTGCTCACATGCTTGCAAGGTTATTCATTCTTTATCATCCTTCAGCTCCCCAAGTATCATACGCCTTCAACAAACTTAAACCAAATCGTCCTGTCACGTGCCATCAGCTCAAGGTCTTTCCATGTGTTCTTCATCCCCTGCATGTCTGTATCCAGCTCTCTTCTCTGTGAATTCCTTGGTCTGGCTCTACATATCTTACCCAAGGTATTCTAGAATAAGAACTGCCTGGTAAGGCTATCAGCGGCATTCGTCAGTGTGTAGCCCTATTCATCTCCAGCATCTAAGTTTGGTAATACGACATTTAAATCTAGTCAATGATCACTGCGATATTGCTGAAAATGAAATATTATGTTTTGAAAGTCATTCCCTTAATGATGGTTTGGTGCCCACGTTCCGAAATGAAAATTAGGCACGTATTTTGTCCTTTTACATTTTGGGGTGAGCAATTTCGTTTTCGGTCTATTAACTCAATGAATATTAAGTAGGAAGGCATTCACGTCAGCTGGAGCCAATTTCAGTTGTGTATGTTTTTAATGATTGAAGTTGCCGGGCACATGACAAAATATGACCAGGGAGGGATGTCATCATCGTGAGCAACAGCATTACAGTGACATTTTCAGCAGTTGTTACTGCCATTGTGCCAAAGCAGTTAACTCGAGTTTGTGAAATTGCAATGGAAAATATTAATCTTATCGCGCAAATTACGATCGCAGCACCGTAAAGAGAAAATATATAAACACAAAACAAAAAGAAAAAAACAAACAAACAAATAATAAAAACGTTGTTATAAATAAATAGTTCCATGATGAAAGCAGATAGATAAAGTTAGCACTGAATTCTTCTTTCAACAATAGGAGGCCCCAAGAGTACGCTGTTGCCTTAGAATCCATTATGCGTTAAAAGGGATTTCAAATGACCAATTCCGCAACTCGTTAGTAGAACAAAACAAAGCTGCAGATGCTTCCTTTGTCAGTTTGCTTAAAGGTGACTGATGTTGATATAACAGACATTTTCTTTGATGTCTGGTTTTCTTTCAGTTTGCTAATCCTGCTCAAAGTGACATGAGTGACATTTACACAAGACGCTTTTTATTTTATTTGCTTTTCTTTTTAAAAAATTGATTCTGGTGTATTAATTGTTTCCAGTTTTGTGGCATTATTTGTCTTCAAAATTGTAACAGATATATATATATATATATATATATATATATATATATATATATATATATATATATATATATATATATATATATATATATATATATATATATATATATATATATATATATATATATATGTGTGATAGGGTGGGCGAGATGATGATGATGATTATATTGTGATATGTTTGATCACTCTCTTGTCACACTCGCACCGACCCGAACAACAATAAAACTCTTGATTCTAGAGGCAGGGGCTGTATTAATTTTTACAACCCATTCAGGGACAAAGCAAACATTAAACAAATAAACTAGCGAACATAACAAAACAAAACACCCAACAGTGCTCGATTGCTAGTGTGCTCAAGGCATTTACAGCTTGGCTCTGTGTGTCTTACTTCGTCTGTTCTCTCTGGGCGGCTGATACTAGGAAAAGTCGCTGCTGGCTCGCTATTTCTTTTATAAGCCCAGGTCGAATCACTCAATTTACTGCGCGCTAGGCGTATTGATTTGGCCGCATGCATAACACTCACGATATTTGCTTTATAAGGCCCAAAAACAGAAATATACACAACTATTTCTAAAGCAAAAACACAATTCTACACCACAACTTTGCACCAAAACTAATCTTTAGGCGTTATTATGGCCTAAGTAATATATTTTCATGAAGACTTTTCACATCCCAGAATGCTTCGCGCACATCGAAAATATGTGGGCGATAAATCTGCCCAAAAACAGGAAGGGTACGGGCGTCTCCTTTTCGGCCCCATCACACACACACACACACACACACACACACACACACACATATATATATATATATATATATATATATATATATATATATATATATATATATATATATATATACGTGTGTATGTGTATATATATATCACACAATATAATTACATAGTTAAACAACTATATATATATATATATATATATATATATATATATATATATATATATATATATATGTATACGGCAGTGTCACGTTACAAATCCGCATGCCTTATTATTTCTTAATGAATTTTGGCATAATTTAATAATTATGACATAGATTTAATTTAAATTTTTCGTATAATAATAATAATAATAGTTGCCCATCGCAAGCGAAGATGGCGACAGCTTCAGACTTGAGTTGTGACACTTCTGTGCCGTGATCTCATGTGGCTAATTAGTCCTATTTTGGCCCTACAGGCCCTGCCACATACGGGGCACACATGGTTAGAGTCGATAGTAGTGTTGCTGTGCATTCTGACCTTTCTTGCAGCACGCTTGCCTTCTGCCTTATCAGCTAAATTCTGTTCTGCAATGCGAGCGCCTTGAGTAATGTTTGTCCGCCAGGCACAGCGATCCTGTGCGATAGTCTCCCAGGAGGAGACATCAAGTTTGAAGCTGCTCAACGATGCTTTCAGTGTGTCTGTGAAGCGTTTCTTTTGTCCCCCTACTGTTCGCTTACCCATGGAGAGTTCGCTGTACATCAACTGCTTTGGGAGGCGTTTTTCGGGCATGCGAACAACATGCCCGGCCCATCTAATTTGGGCCCTCTGCAGCAATGTGTAGATGCTTGAGATATGTGCTCTGTTGAGGACCTCAGAATTAGATACTCTATCATGCCACTTGATCCTGAGAATCCTGCGAAGACAGCTCATGTGGAAATGATTAAGCTTCTTGGCGTGTCTGCTATACACTGTCCATGTTTCACAGGCATACAGGAGGGTAGTGAGCACTATTGCATGATATACTTTTATCTTGGTGGCGGCACTAATTCCTTGTCGATCCCAGACATTTACTCTTAGTCTTCCAAAAGCTGCACTTGCCTTTGCAATTCTGTTGTTGACCTCGGAGTCGATATTCGCATCTTTGGTAAGGGTACTGCCTAGATAAGTGAAGCTGTCCACCACTTTGAGACGTTGGTTCTTTACTGTGATATTTGGTTCACAGTAAGGTTTCCCAGGAGCAGGTTGCAAAATTTACTTCAGATTTCTTCGTATTGATGGTAAGACCAAAGTCATCACACGCTACAGAAAGCCTCCTCATATTGTTCTGCATGTCCAGTTCTGTTAAGGTGTTGAGGGCACAGTCGTCCGGAAAGACGAGGTCAGAGATCATTGTTTCATTCACCTTCGTAAATGACTGTAATCGTCTCAAATTGAACAGCTTCCCATCTGTCCTGTATCTGATGTGTACGCCGTCACTACTGCCATGCGTAACGTTAGACAGCTGGCTGCAAATATCATACTGAATAGTGTCGGAGCGAGCACACATCCCTGTTTGACACCGTTTGTGACGGGAAAGGGGTTCAGAAGGTTCTCCATCATTTAAT
Source organism: Oreohelix idahoensis (assembly GCA_024509875.1). Taxonomy (NCBI): domain Eukaryota; kingdom Metazoa; phylum Mollusca; class Gastropoda; order Stylommatophora; family Oreohelicidae; genus Oreohelix; species Oreohelix idahoensis. Next base: position 166,100 of record JAMPIV010018228.1, on the reverse strand, counting down.
ACGCGAGCCATCATACCTTCATGAAACTGGCGGACAATTGAGATGAACTTATTTGGACAGCCGAATTTCGCCATAATTTTCCATAGTCCGTCCCTATTGACACTGTGAAAGGCCTTGGTCAAGTCAAGAAATGTTGTGTATAGGTCATTGTACTGTTCCTGGCATTTCTCCTGAAGTTGGCGAGCGGCAAATATCATATCGACGGTCCCGCGGCCTGCTCGGAAATCACACTGACACTCTGTAGCGAGATTTTGTACCTCTTGCTTTGTTTTGGAAAAAAATGTGTGTAACGCGACGCACACAAACACACAGCGCAGTAATAACACTCGGCGCAGCTTGCTTTGAAGTTTGAAGACAGCGGAAATGTGAATTACGTTTAGCTGGAACGGTATTGCAAGAATGAGGAAATAGCTAATAGGAATGTATGGCGGACTTTCAAAGTTTGCATTTACTGGACATTAAATTATTAACTACAAGAGAACGCCTGGTTGGAATACAATTAAACAATAATAGTTCACTAAAGGAGATGGACTATGAATTATATCCAAAAGGATATTATTCCAATATAAATAGTTTTAAAGATAATTAATATTTTTCACCTTCATCACATCTGCTAAAAGTTAGCTAATAATCTTTAAAAATTTATTATAACTACATGCCTAAACGGATTTAAATATAAATTGGATAGAATGAAAGCCTCATATGGGGAAAAGGAAATGATACATAGGAAGGAAGGATGGATATAAGTGTGTAGTGAACAGAAGAGAAAACAAGTACAATAAAAGCACAGATTGCTTCAAATCGCCTCAAACCAGAAGATGAAACAAAAATCTTTTGGGACTTTTAGAGGTGCTTTCTCGTACGGGCGAGAGACTGAAATATAAGGACAGAGGGGCGCGTTGAAAATCACACACACCAAATCCAGAAGCCAGACTGAGAAACTGGAAGACAGTATCTGCAAGAAAAGTTATTTTTTCACGCTGCATGCAGGGCAGATTAACTTCAACCAAAATAGTCTCACCGTGAGCTTATAAATCCTAAGAGGGTATGTAAGTTTATTAAAGATATATGTATGACTAATATCATTTTATTTCCGATTGATTGTATCAGATATAATAAAAAGGGAATGACGCTAACCAGAGATAACCTCCACCGGCATTGTCAGGAAGCATAACCATTAATTGGGTAGCCAAATATATCATGGCTAGTTCTTGCCTGGAAGCTTACGACATACCAGCAAGTACATAAGTGACTTGACATCCATAAGTGGAAGGCAAAGGTTATATCGTAACCATGTATCATAACATGTGATTTATTCATGTATTTTGTTAATTCTGCACAGTATACATTATCTTATCATGCTATCTCTGTAACATACTACCATGATTCATTCATTTATATACAAACACTGAAGACATGGTCGCATCATGAACAGCAGTGGGTGGTGAGATTGTTGGAACACCATGGCCACCTATTACTTCTTGTTCCAGGTTTTTATGATCAATGTTTATGATCATTGCTGATCAAGATTATGATCATTCCTGATCGAGAAACTAAAGACTTGAAGACCATTGATCCTGCTAACTGAAGCCTAGAGATCAACCAATCCTCAACACCTTAGTCCCCCGTAGTTATAGGGCTGGCTGAAGGAAAGTCTTCCGCATTCAAGTGTGTCTCAGGAACCTCGAACTAATTTCAGATGAGTTATGTGTATACATTCCACCAAATCCTGTGAGCAGTTTCTAAAAACGACTGTTTAATGATGACAACTAGATGGCAATAGATAATGTGACAAACTTGTTTTATAATTTCAGTGGAAGATAAATCCAAGACTTTTTTGCTTGTTTATTTTGATTTGTAACTGTAAATAATCATACATTTTACCATCTTCCAACACCCATTTCTCATTACAAGAATATATAGATGTACATAATAAATTATGAAATTGTACTCATTTGACTTGTTAAATTTTTAACTGTTAAATTTTGAGTTACCTTTTCAAATTTAATTATATTATCACATAGGGTTACGATAGCGAAAGTAGCAACTTATACTTCTGAAGCCTAAATCTATTGTCCAGCTCAGAGTATTCACAGCTGTAACTCACTTGTGATACCGTACCAGTGTACTTCCCGGGCACTGGAACTTCACCCTTTCTGGAGAGAGATTCTACTTCTCCTCTACCACTATTATCATACTAGAAAAACCTTTCGCTACACTCTCTGGAAGTAAGTCCTGCGATTCGAGATGAATAGTCAAGCGATTGAGCAGGACTCGAGCCAGGATTTTACCCGCAATAGATAATAGGGAGATTCCCCTATGGTTACTACATGATTGGTGATTTCCTTTTCGCTTGTATATGTGAACAATGGTGGCATCTTTCAATTCCTGTGGTATCTGTTCTTCATCCCAGACTGAGTGAATAGGTCTGTTAGTCTCTGCAGCAGCATGCTGCCTCCAGCTTTATAAATCTCAGCAGGAATAGCATCTGATCCAGGGGCTTTGCCGCTGGACAGTAGACTGGCTGCTTTCTTGACCTCTTCCACGCTAGGTGGAAGGTCAAGTCTGACATTGACTGTAACTTGCGGTATGCTTGCAATGGCCTGGTCGTTGACGGTTGATAGATAATTTAAGATGGCATTGAAATTTTTCGAATAAAATGTAAGCAAGCCATATAATTCTCAGGGGCCATAATCAGATAAATACATATCCAAGAGATATCAAGGGACGTAACACAAATGTTAAAACTATTATCTTATGTTTGTGATTAATAACCATATGTTTTATATTTAACAAGATAATTTAAAATGTTTAACTACACGCTTTTAATTAAATGGGAATTATTTAAAAAAACCAGTTTTATGTAGCAGCTTCTTTTATTTTAACTATGTACTTTTAATGGCACTGATTTTGCCAGACGGTGTCAAATTGCATCGGAGCTGTATCGATACATATATTAAAACTAAAGAATGTTCTGTGAGGAACTAACGCACAATATACCCCAATTATAACCTCTTTGGTTGAACAGGGCATAACAGCAATATAGTCGACGAAAGAACGAACGGACCACGAACGTTCTATGAGGATCAGCATCCATTGTTCGTGGTTAATCTTAATGAAAATCTACTCAAAGTATTGGTTTTTTTACAGCATTTTAAAAATACTGTACATCGTCAAACGAATTTAAATTGTAAAACAACTGTATCAACATATGTAAAACCAAACTCACTCGATAGTCTCTTTTTTTCGGTGCAATTATTTTTATGTAATTTTATAGTAAAAACTAGTTTTTGGAGAAAACAAAATTATTAAATAGTTTTAATGGTTGAATGACCGTTTAAATGGAAGTAATTTTTAATTTTGTCACATGTTGCCAGGTAACATAATTTGGTTTCAACCGCTTCGGTTAAAAAATAAATAAATAATAAGCTGGTAGCTTTTTGTAAAATAAGTATTCAATTCATGTGAATGTATATTTATTTTGATTGAAAAAGCAAATGTATGCATTCATTCGCTTTCACTTATGGTATGTCGGTACTTCATAATTTTTTTTAAATAAATCTATGTCCCCGCTTAGTACTAACATTTAGAAAATGTCTGGCTTTAGTCTGGTTGTTTAAGTAACTTCCGGCTATCCACGCCTGATGCTGCTGCTGTATCAAATTTGATTCATGTTGATTTATTTGACATTTTCTATTTCCATTGTTAAACGTGAGTACCCATCTGAATGTATGTTTGTATGTTCTCTATAAATTCCCTCACAGTATTTTCAAACTACGTGATGACATTTAAAAGCATTTCCTTAGCCTGCTACAGTATGATTTAAAAAGAAAAATAGCTCTAACATGCCACCGAAGAAAAGACAATCTTTTGGAAAAATCAATCCTAAGTCTAAGAAAGTTAAATTAGTAAGAGAAACTGAGACTCTTCAAGAGCATGAAACTCGGTTTAATAAAAACCGAATTAGAGTGGCCGAATCCGGGGCTGTGGAAAGCCCTCAACAGCATGAAGGACGACTTACTAAACAACGAATTAGAGATGCCGAATCCAGGGCTAAGGAAAGCCCTCAACAGCATGAAGCGCGACTTATTTTTAATACTTCGTCGAACAAATTTAAATAGTAAAACAGCTGTATCAACATATATAAAAACCAAACTCAATCGATAATCTCTTATTTTCGGTGCAATTATTTTTTTTTAAACTACATGGTGAAATTTAAGAACATTTCCTTAGCCTGCCACAGTGTGATTTAAAAAGAAAAATAAATCTAACATGCCACTGAAGAAAAGAAAATCTATAGGAATCAATCCTAAGTCTAAGAAAGTTAAATTAGTAAGAGATGTCACAAGGAATAACAGTATTTAATGCGGCGTGCATTTGCAATTACTGTAAACAGGATAGTCACTTAAAGCAGTAGTAATTAACTTACATAAAAATTCATTTTCACTCCAATATCAAAATATTATAGTTTGATTTTGACATTTCAAAAGTTTCCTAAACAGTTACTAGGAAAAAAACCGGGCAACGCCGGGACCTTACAGCTAGTATATATATATATATATATATATATATATATATATATATATATATATATACATATATATATATATATATATATATATATATATATATATATATATATATATATATATATATATATATATATATATATATATATATATATATCCACACACACACACAAGTAGGGCCCCGTTCTTCGGTGTTCAGCTATTCGACGTTCCGCTTATACGGCGGTTTTCAATTATTTACGTGTTCATTATGTTCAGCGATTGTTCTGCTTTTTTCAGCATGGCGCGCTCAACAGCTAATTCCTTGAATTGGCTTCGGGCACTATTTTATTGTCGGAAATTCAGTCTGTTTAAAGCATTTGTACGCTTAGCGTCGCTCTGTATTATGGCAGTTTTCCAAAGTTTTTAAATGTATTGTGTTATATCATATCTATTTTATTTTTTAATTATTATTTGCAATGGCATCTAAGTTTAGCAGTGATAAACAGAGCAATCGTAAGGCTCTTATTTTAAATGCTTAATATTCATTTTACTTTCGTAACGTTTTTTAGGTCTAGCTCTGTTTGCGTACTTAATATATAATAGTTTATACATGTTATTAGGATGTTATGAGTATTTACAAGTTTAAAACAGGCTATGGTCCGCTTTTCGACGATTTGCACTTTTCGGCGGAGGTCTGGAACCTAACCCGCCGTATGAGCGAGGCCCTACAATATCTATATATATATATATATAAATATATATATATATATATACGTATGTGTGTGTGTGTGTGCGTGCGTGCGTGTGTGTGTACTTCGTGTAGTCCCGCGGTCTCCGAGGAGATAAAGAAAGAATAGGCTACTGCGCCCTCAGTCTCGTCTTAAGAGACAACTAATATAGGTTGTGCTTGGAGCTGGCAACCTCCTAATGTCAAACGAATTCTATAGAAACTACCGCTGCAAGAGCACATGAAAGTTTGATGGAGACTTACTGCAGAGAGAGACTAGCTACAACGGTGGCTCCGTGCTCCATTAGGAGCTCGAAGGGAAATATGTGTCTGTGATTGCGTGTGTGTCTGTCCTCGTCCATGTGTTTATCTGTCCGAGTGTTAATTTTACATGCTGTCACTGTGATCATAGTCCTTTTGACCATGAGTCTTTGTGATCGGGTGGTTAAATGGCAGGTGTCATTTTGACCGGCTGCCTATGTCTGTTTGTAAGAGTGTCTGTCTGTTTCTCACATAATTTATAAGGTTTAGACTAATTTCTCATTCTGAGAAAGAGAGAGAGAGAAAGAGAGTGTGTGTGTGTGTGTCATTGAAATACACAGAAAAAGAAATAATATTGTGAATGAAACATACTGTAAATATGGAGCATTATTTTACTGATGTCTGTAATTTCAGTTGGATCTCTCCCAAGAGTAGGCCAAAGCCACACATTTACATCTGCCAGATTGTTTCAATAGTGAATGAACATAGTAAAAAGTATGTCCCTAAATAACGATGCTTCTTGCTCTTAATAATAACGGCGGGGCTCTAAACGAGACTTTCAGCCGGTCTAAGGTGACCATTAACTAGAGACGCACTCGAAGAGACTTGGCTTTTTATCGTAATTCGAGAAATCATTGGTTAATGCGTTCAGTCCAATACTATTAATGGCACTTTCCGCCACCTGCTGACCAGTCTTTAGAATACAATGGTGTAGCAGACTTTTGGTAACCGTGGTTTATTGTTATTTCTCTTTTTGATGCACTCATGTAGCACTTGTTGGTGGCTTATTATGAAACTGATGCTTACGTTGCAAAAAATAAACACATAAATGATCGCATCTGCTGACACTTCGGTTTTAGTTTTTCCGGCCAAAATGTAGTGGTAAATGCAGATTGTTAACATTAATGCGCTGATCCTACGTGAAGTTAAGGAATTGGAAAAAGGGCTGTTACAGTGCAAATGAGGATCTTTATGTTATTAACAGGAAACGTCGAATGCTTTTCTATCAATATAAACGTTAGCTTTTTTAAAATGATTACTTAATAATGATTTATAGCGCAAAATGTCTTAATCTAGAGTACGTCTTTAACATTATCTAAGCAATATGTAGTCGTAAAACAGCATATTTCCCAATGGGCTGATCACCCGTTGGCTTGTCACACCGATTACGGAAACAACGGCAGATGGATCTATTTGTTGTTGCCCTAAAGACGCCGCTAGGCGTGATGGGAAACTGCAACAGAGAAAATCAATCTGCTGTTGCCCTTAAGACGCCACAAGGCGTGATGGCCTCTGACTGCTTGGTCGGTCTTTGGCTAAGGACGGAAGAAGAAGAAGAAAACAGCATATTACATAGGTTTTTTTCTTATCACAGCAAGACATAGAGAAATGATACTAATGTAGGTTCCCTATAGATGTTTTAATTTATATCAGCATCTCGAAGTAAAAATATAGTTTGACAGTTACACATACGTCTAAGGGTGTTTCCTGACATAACCTTGGCATTAGACCTAGTGTGGCGAGATGGATGTTGGATAGAAATTTAGAAAGTAGTTCCCCCGAAATGAAGAAGTGAACTGGTCGACCAGAGGTAGGGATGGCACAAGACAAGTCAGATAGTTAACTGTACAGTTCTTGATGATATCTGTAGAAGAGAACTGATAGCTAAGTCACCTTCTCGCTAGACCTATCCTATGCTCCAAGGGTATTATATAATTATGTGAATTTTGTTCGTATTTATTCCCTACCAATTTTAAAGTATTAATATTTCTTTAACGGCACAACAAAATTATAATTGAAAATTTAAATAAATCAATAAGTGCAGTTATAAACAAATCAGTGCACTTTATTGAATAATGATGTATAGATAAAAGTTATCACCTTAGTATATCAATATCTTACAAGATTTTACACAATTTACAAAAAAAAGTATATTGTCACTGGTAATTTTCATCGTGTTATTGACTTTGGGTGTCATGGTTTGTGTTTTCACGTTAAGTTGTACTTAACTTGCTTGTCACGTTGTAGTAGCTGACTTCGCTCGGTCATTAAATCATCTGGACATTGAAGACGCACTGCTTACGCCAAGAACAGTGTTGGTTTACTGTTAAACAGTGTCATATTTTTAATCACTAGTTGAACCTGTAAAATATGACCAGGTTATGGTATCTGTGGTTTATAACCATGACGCCCTCTGATGCTTACTGGCCACTGTTGATCAGACTCCTCATTTCGACAACGCTGTCTTGAGGCTGTCAGTAGTACAACCATACAACACATTTAAGAATTTTGACATCAGTTAAAGGTAATTTTAAACCCACTAATGATTACTCCCTTTGGCTTAGCGTTATGCCAAAGTTAGCAACATTGTTTTTCTTACAATACTTTGAACAATATTCCGAAATCATAGACAATAAAGTGAAAGAGAAGACGAACTCTTTTAGCACTGCACCCAAAAGCAAAGCCCTAAAAAGGACTGTAAGCGTTTATTGCTAGCTTTGGTCAGTCCTAACAAGGACTTCTAGCTGAGTCAGTGCTGTCCAGGATTGAGGTTATATAGTGCTGGAAGCCATCTTCCTTCGGGAACAAGATGTAGACATGAGGATAGATGTTAAGTATAACATTAATTTTAAATGTTCATCAATTTTAAATGTGCAGATATTTCACTAAGATATTTTGTAAGCTTAACGATCTATACAGATATACCCTCAGACCAGTGGTACTTCGAAGAATGCGGCTGTTTGAAACTTCTATCTACAAATTGCTCGCAATAACGATCAGATGTGGCTTCTTCTCAGTTATCTTGTTGTGTTGTGGGTTAAGATTTTAAACTATAAGAGTCAGCCCTCTGGATATCTTCTCAGCTGTGTCAAATCTTGAAGTGATTTCGTGAAGTAAGGAACTGTGCCTGAGACGGGGCTTATATACCTCATCTCAGATCTAACCCTTGCTCTCTCAGAGGTACGCACCTGAGTTCACTTTTCCTCATGTAAACTTTCGTGGGATTTCATTGCTGTTGTGCGAATTTACCGACGTAATCATAACTTCCTCGTCAAATACCAAAGATAATGATTTCCGACTCCTGTAATTACATGTATTTATAGTTGCAGTTCATATCTCAAAAGAAATATCTTGTTCGGGGCATTAACTATAAAGTTATAGCAAAAGTTATGTTGTTCAATTCATAATTTATCATAAAGACACTAGTTTATGTGGTAATTCCCGAGTGTCTTGTCCGCGCTATGACATAGAAAACAACAGATCCATCCTGCACCCTGCTCCGCGGTTGTAAATTTGTTGGTTTTATAACGAGATTGACACTGAAATGCTATTATGTAAAATAGGATATATAAAATTATTGGACAGATATCAGTATGTCAAAGAAGGTAATAGACTGATACAAAAGAAGGATGTTTCGAGAATTCCAAACAAATGTGAACACACCGACTTCATGTAATTTGTTGTGCGTTAGCGTTGCAAAGAAGTAGCCTGCATTACGTTGATAGAAAGGTGCGCAGTTTACAGCGCGTCATTAAATACGATGACGGAATTAGTTATTAAAGTGTGTTTACTATAGTGCGTTTCAAAAAGACCGGTCATCGATTGACTTCAAATATCTCCATATTCCTTGCACTTATAAACATGATTTTTTGCATGTGGTCTTATATTTTCAATGTCCCAAAGTTTTTATAAAATTCAATGTTGCAGGTAGTGTTCTTTTCTTGCAACGGCTAATTCCTGTGATCTTTTTTAACGAAGTAATTATTTTGTCCTGGAAGAAAATAATTTACCGTAAATGACGGAAGTTGCATATTTTCGGCATAGGCGTCTATACAATTCGAATGTTAGAGGGGTTTGTTAACTGATTACTACGTGAGGTCCTTTTTTATTTCTTCGAAATATTTGAGAGAATAATAACGCCTATTCGTTGTAAATGTTACTTTTTATACTAAAACGTGATTGGATGCATGAAGAGGTGAAAGTACTGTGTATGTTAAAAATAGTAGTGAAATCGTGGAGATAAATAGGAAATGAATTGGTTCACATATACACATAGATGGAGGAGAAAACATATAAAACATATAAGGTATTTACACACTTATTCTGAGTCAGACGAGTCTAACATATTGATGACTATTCTCGGCTGAACGAACGACAGTCCATCTTTTTTCCAATAGTCATTTTCCTCTTTTAAGACATGGTCTTCACATTTACACCAATAATCTTTGTCTATCTGCGAGAGGGCGGTATATGTTAGTTCTTTCATATTGCATAGTTTGAAAGTTTTATTTTCAGCTGTCACCTGTCCTTTAACTTTTGCCCAAACGAGTTCAATTGGGTTTAAATGTGAATGATAAGGTGGCAGTCTCAAACACATATGACCATGCTGTTGAATCAACTTGTCTATATGGAATATCTTGGTCTTTTGTGATTTCTTAACAAGGGACACTAATTCAGTTTTCAGAAACCCCTCGTTAAATGGAATGTCTTCTTTTCTGAGCCAAAGCTTTATAGCATCTTTTGTACTCGAAGATGTCAGGATTTTGTCTTCTTCTGCCACAGCGTTGTGGTATGATGCGTTGTCCATTATCAGACAGGATGGTCTGTCTAGGGACAGAGGAAGAGTATTTTTAATCCACTCTCTAAATATGTTACCGTTCATCTCGGTATGATAGTCCCGGTTGTCCGTATAATTGAAAGTGAAAATAAGTACAGCATTTTTCACTAGCCCATTATGCCTGCTGCCTGCATGTGCCATTATCAGACGTTGTCCTTTTCCACTTGGTACAAGAAAAATTTTCCAGAGGACCTCATCAAAAAATTAAAAGACGTTTATGGAGAAATGTTCGCTATGTAAAATTGAAGAATGAACTTGTACTTTATTGTTTGGATGAGTTCTGCAACAAGTCATTTCATGAGTTACTGCAGTTCTTAGTTGAAAATGATCTCAGTTCAGGCTTTACAGAAGTGTTCAAACTGGCAGCATTGATAATGACAATTCCAGCAACATACTGCTTCTGTAGAAAGATCGTTTTCAGCTTTAAAGCGAATCCACAATTCACAGATCTACAAAGGGTCAAGATCGACTCTCCAAGTCTCAGCCTATTGTCCATTGAAAAGGAACTTTTGAGCAAGGTTAGATTGAAGAATACATTTTACGATGCTGTAACAGAGACATTTCTGCAAAAGAAAAGAAGAATAGTTCTCATCTTCATGTGAAACCTGTAAGTGAAAATATGTATTATTTAGTTAATGTTTTTCTTCCAGCCTAATAACTGTCGTTGCGTAATTGAATATAGTTGGATTTTAAATTAAGAGGGGAAGGGGTAAATAGTAGGCGTACATATTCATTTTAAGTAGCAGCACGCCTAGCTCGCATTACCAGGATACGCCACTGTAACTGAACGCACCGGAATGATCAATGTAATGTTCAAAACAGTGCGGCAGTGAGCTGAAACACGGTGAAAATCGCGTAAAATACGTTCAAGATGTTAAATCGAAATAGCTCACAAATATGAAGGGGTAAGCCCTTTCAATACACGGTTGGACTAGGAGGTGGTCGAATTTGTATACTTTAAATAAAGAAAATTTAAAACCATAAGTTTGTTAACGAGGAAAAAAATGTTCCCCTCGGGACATAGCGATCATTAGGTCATATGCAAAGTTGCAACAATTACGATCAAGTGGTTGCAGAGATATTGAATATTAAACAGCGGCAAACATTGTGAAACGCACTATAATTCTGACTGAAATATTATAACCTCTTATTTTGTCGCAAATAGACCAGCCAAAAATAACCACAAAAATACAGACATCCACAAGCTTATGTCTGAAACGTACGCAACGCAACAATGAACGAGAAAGGCAATCGTTAAAAGATCCAAATCCAAGCGAGGGAAATAGTTACATCACATTATGACAGCAAAAATTTAGTGTAAATGTTAATCTTTTGACAACTAGAATCTGCTCAGACGTCATTTTGTACATGTTTGAGGGAAGCAGTGGTCAGCTGAATGATGCATTAATCAGTGTGTACAGACATTATTTTTTAATAAATATTTCGATTACCAATATATTGTGACGCTATGACTACATTCATCTTCTGTTAGGCATTGTGTAAAGAAAAAATAGAATAGCATAGCTAAGGTTTAAAACAAAACCACATACACCAATAGTAGTCATCAGACCTAAAGGTCTTTTGTGTTTGGACATGCGCCCTAATACAAACGACTAGGTTGAACGGGACGCGCCTCGCCAAAACGAGGCAAAATTTTATTTTAAAAAAACAACAACAACAAAACATACACTAAGGCGAATGGATAGTTTTGTGGTTAGAATGGTTCCTTCCTGCGTTCGATTCCCGGCAGAGGTCAATTATTTTTCTCATTCAGTCCTCTGTTTTTGTTTTTATAAACGTGTTTCTGTTGACTAGCTTACATGCTCGGTGGAAGGTGGAAAGAAAGATGGTAATAGGAACTGAATATAGGAGAAATGACACTATCCTCATGACATGCAACAGAACTGGCACACCTTAATTCTTAGCTGTTGTTTTATCTTCTGAAATGTCGTCCGAGTTCGCATCCCATAGACGTTTTATAACATAGTAAAATTCTTTCATATTTAGTTTTTCAGTTACATTCACTATCCTTGCAACGTTACACCCATTGCTGGGGTCCGCCTGAGAAGGGGGGGGGGGGGTGTTGAAGACTGAGAAATTAAGGCTGTGGCCACGCAGTGTGCAGGCTACGTTTTTATTTTGCACTAGCAGTTATATCCAGTGTTGCCCGAGTCAAAAACAAAACTGAACTTTTAATATCTCACCTAGTTTGCTGTACTTCTGAGCCACCATTATTATCTGACTAACCAGGACCAATAATCCACGGTTGATTCTCGGATTAACCCTGTGACAACTATACATCTCACCTCCCGCATATCCTCTTCAGCTATGTATTCCATTGTACCTCTCACGACTACACCTATTCCGTCATGCCCCACACCGTACCTCTCACCTCCAGCACATCTACTCCAATCATGCCTTGCACCATACCTCTCACCTACAGCACATTTACTTCAATCATTTTCTCCCCTGTATCTCTCACCTCCAGCACATTTACTCCAATCATTTTCTCCCTTCTGTGGCCTAATCTATGAACGCACATAATCCACTTCCAGCTGCCGGTTGTCAGATCGCTTTGTGTGGATTTTTAACATGGTACGCTCCGTCGCAATGGCAAACTAGCAAAAAAAATCCACTCCAAAACAGCCAATAAAATGTCCACGTCCTTAAAGGATCAGCAACTTTTAACTAACCTCCAGCACATTTACTCCAGTCAAGTCCTCCATCATTGTAGCAATCCACTTCATCTCCCATTGACATTTACCTCCAGCACATTTACTCCAGTCAAGTCCTCCTTTGTATCTCTTATCTCCGACATATCTACTTCAACCATATCTCCACTATTCCTCTCCCAGCAAATCCAGTCACGTCCTCCCTTATACCTCTCACTCCTAGCACATCCACTCCAATCGTCCTCTGTTGTCCCAGTTACCTCCAGCACCTTTACTCCAGTCGTGTCCTCCATTGTACCTCTCACCTCCGGCATATCTACTCCAATTATGTTTTCCAATATACCTCTCATCTCCATCACATCTACTACAGTCATGTTCTGCTTTATACCTCTCACTCTCAGCACATCTCCTCCACCACCAGCACATCTACTTCAATCATGGTCTCCACTATCCCTCTCAGCTCCAGCACACTTACTCCATTCATGTCCTCCAATATACCTCTCACTCCCAGCTCACCTACTCTAATAATATCTCCACTATACCTCTCACTCGCAATTCATTTACTCCAATCATTTCCCCCTTTATACCTCTCACACCCAGCACAACAACTACAATTGTTTCCTTCACTGTACCTCTAACCTTCAGCACATCTACTCTAATCATATACTGCAGTCATTACCTCCACTGCAACTCTCACTGGCAACAACTTAGGTTCATTTCATCTACGTACCTGGTTAGAGCAACAGTGTCATAGGAGGTTTAGCTCAGTGGTTAAGTTATTAAATTTAGTTCCGTCTTTTATGGCAATTAAAGATGTATTGTAAATCTCATCACTGTAACCAATTTCCATTTCTGGGCATATTAACATAGGGCGCGTGTCCAACTATTAAAGTCCTTGAGATCTGTTTCAATGGGTCTTTTGTTTTTAAATAAGATTTTGCTTCGTTTTAATCGAAACGCACCAAATTCAACCCAGACACACGGTACGTGGGTTAAATTAAGGCGCATGACCAAATTTAAAAGACCTTGCGGGATGACGTGATTGTCGAATGTATTTTATACGCTAATATTGACTTGCCATTAGTTTTTTGAGAATCCAAGTTGTAAAACTAATCCCATTAGATTTACATAATAAAATAAACACAAATTCTACACAAAACTAAACTAATTTTTTTAAATTTAAACTTAAAATCTGAGTGCACTGTTAATAATTTTAAATTGGGTTGTAAAATAAAGAAAAGTGTGCTATTAATTACAAAACGTATTTAATGTTTTGATCATTTGAATTTGAATGTTTTTCCCTTGAATTTCCCTAGCCATTTCAATTTAAATTATTCCCTTGATAACGGCCCTTAATAGCATATGAAAACATTGAGAATTGTTTTATTAATTTTTTTTCGTAAAAACTAAAACGATCTGGTCAACAATAACTACTCTAAAATCTTCCCGCCATTGAGACGAATCCATTGATATACGATAAACGTAGTTAAAAATTGGTTTAAAATGAAAATTATAGGTTTCTATAGGGGACAAACAGACAGATAGACAGACATTCAAAAATATAGATTATAGAAGATTATAACTGATTTTCTACTGGCTGGATGTCTGTAGGATCTCATAGAATTAGTCTGTCTATTATTTACTTAAAATATTTTGTCCGCCCCTTAAGTTGTTTTATGTTGTTAAGCAGTTTTTCATTCTCGTCCTCGATAAGCCATTTGAATGCTTATACTGCCCTGTTAGCTTCCATGCACTATTGTATACAACTCTCATATTTTCTTCGGTTGCAGCTTCCTCTATCTCTTATGTCAGCTCCCTCCTTGTTTTCCATATTGTCTTTTCTGACACTTCGTGTCGCATATGCTAACAGCATCTCCAGACATTCAAATGCTCACATACATATGGTCGACGTACTGTTTTCGGACCATGAGTTTTTTTTTGGCAATTCACAGGTCTTGAGTGATGCTCACAGTGTCTTTAGGCAAAGTATTCAGAAAATTCAGACACGTAATATACAGCGATGTTGTTCATACAAGTATACCTTCCTGATTTGTCTTACTCTCCTCCGTCCTCACAGGTCAGTTACTCACTGTACAAGGTCAAACTCTCCACGGCATCAACTAGCAACCGCCCACACATTTCTACTGCACGTCAGATAACATGCGTTATCCCGTTCATTGTTAAACGCCAACGGTGCGTCAGTAATTATCTAACCCAAATAGTACGCATTCTAACCAGCGCGCAAACTTGCATAACACTACCCAGTACAGGGGTCGACAACCTGCGGCTCGCGAGCCGCATGCGGCTCTTTGAGCCATCTCGTACGGCTTTTGGCCCTCGGCTAACTTAGTGTCCGTGCACTAAAACCACTTTTTGACACACACTTTTCGTAGACTAAACTTTTTGGGTGTGGGGGAGGGGGGTCCTTTAAGGATTTTGTCATATTTTTATGGCTGAAAGAGAAGAAACTTGAATATCCTGAGTTATCAAACCCTGATTATTCTACTTCATGCTGGACATGACTTCTCACTTGAACATTTTAAATAAAAAAACTCCAAGGAAAGGGCAATACAGCTATTTTGTTCTTGGAAGAAGTGCTTTCATTTGAGCACAAGCTGTCTTTGTTTGCTAGAGACATTGAAACTGGCAAATTATTATTCTCAGGAGCTGTTTATTAAAAAAGCATGAAATTTATACACAATATACATGGATATGTCATGTAAACATCGGTATTATTCAACATAATCCCAATCAACTTGAACGGCTTTATGCCAGTGCGAAACAAGTGCATGTATTCCTAGCCCGTACCAGATTTTGTCTTGATCATGTAGCCATTTCTTCGCTGCATGAATCATTCCTTCATCATCTTCAAACCTTGTCCCACGGAGTGCTTCTTTAAGTGGACCAAATAGATGAAAATCAGAGGGTGCCAAATCGGGACTATAGGGTGGATGGGGTAGTACAGTCCAACCCAATTTTGTGATTGCTTCCCGTGTTGCCAGACTTGTGTGAGGTCGCGCATTGTCGTGAAGGAGAAGCAGGTCTGCTGGATTCTTGTGCGGCCGAACTCTGCGAAAACGTTGATTGAGTTTTTTCAATGTCTTAATGTAAGCTTGCGAATTGATTGTGTCTCCTCTTGGCATAACGTCCACAAGAATCACGCCTTCAATGTCCCAAAAGACAGTGATCATGACCTTTCCTGCTGAAGGAATTGTCTTGAATTTCTTTCTTCATGGTGATTGCGGATGATGCCACTCCATTGACTGTCTTTTTGTCTCAGGTTCAAAATGATGTGCCCAGGTTTCGTCACCTGTAACGATCTTAGCCAAAACGTTCTCTCCATCAGCATTGAAACGCTCCAACAATTCAGAAGAAATTGCTTTCCTTTGCAATCGGTGGTCATTTGTGAGACTTCGAGGAACCCATCTTGCGCAAACCTTAGAAAATCCGAGAGTTTTTATAACTGCATTTGCACTACCAATGCTGACTGACAGCTGTAAGGCCAATTGTTGAGTAGTGATTCCGCCTATCAGTAAAAATAATGCCCTCAGCGCATTTCAACATTTCTGCATTGGTGGCTGTGGCAGGACGTCCACAGCGCGGCCGATCAAGCAGCTCCGTATCTCCACTTCCTGATTCTTTGATTCTCTGAACCCAGCGACTGACTGTACTCCTGTCGACTACAAAACTTTCATACATATCACATAGACGCTTGTGAATGTTCACAACAGTTTCCTTCTCTGCAACGAGAAATTCTATCACAATTCGCTGCTTATAACGCAAGCTGCTAACACGCTCCATTTCAACGGTTTAGGGCAGCTGTATTATTTGGCCGGTTGCGGTGCAATTTGCTGCACACAATTGGCAGATGCCATATTTGAAGTGTGCAAAATTTCATGCTTCTATCTTCATTATTAGCTGAGAAAAACGATGTGGTGCATTACTTTCTGAACGCCCCTCGTACTTACATTTTCAAAGCAGTGTAAATGTCCCTGTAAACACACTCACTTCAAAATTAATGTACGTTTTCAAGCTTTAAAGCAGTGTAACTGTCTATGTGACAATATTCATTTTTAATTAATAGAAGTTTCAAACTTTTCCATAAGTGTAAATGTAAAGGAAACATAAATTTATATTGTGAACACTTTTCAAACAGTGGAGATGTAAATGTAAAACACATTATATCTGTACGTTTAACCTTTTCATTTAAATGTAATGTAAAGCTAAAGCTATTCAGTTTAAATGGAAAGGAAGTTTTATCCCGAGGGATTAAATTTAATTCTCATCGAGGGTAAATTCTGACATGGGGCGGTAGAATAGAAGAGGGGGGCACATAACTGTGTCGGAAAACGCCATACTCAGAAGAGCGTTTCGTTTCTATTTCTATTACCAGTTATTGGGGGTACCAGCAGAAAGTACTACCTCTGGAACCAAGTGAAGGTAGAAGTGGACTGACGTTGTGCGAGATGCCATCATAAGAGGGTCTTATAGACAGACGCAGAACCAACTTGGCCGTTACTCCTTGACGTTCTGGGAACGTGCGGCGCATGAACTTTGACAGGGACGAGCGCGAGCAGAATGAAAAGAACTAACCCACCGGGAGAAGAAACTACCATTGGCAGCTAAGTGAAAATATCCGCTGCCAAAAGTGACCTCCTTTATTCAGTCAAATCCCATCCAAGTGATGAAATCCTTTTCATAAATATTCAAATTATTTCCCAACTGTTAAAACCTAAAGTGATTATTAAATTTTGTTATTTGTCATGTTACAAATTTAACTTCGATTCAATCCTTTTAAATGTACTAAATGTTTGTCTCAGTCAGCATTGTTTTCGCTTATCTGAATATCTTGTGAAGACTCCCGTGTGATAGATGCTTTACTGCTCTTCTATCTACATTTCTGCCAAGAGTATTCTTTTGTAAAGATATACTCCATTGAAGCATATAATAGATACTCTTGAGTTTTGGCCACTGTTGGACCACTACTACAAAGCAGAGGAGGCAATACCGTCACAATATTCAAAGTTCCAGCTTGAATTGAGTAATTGTCTAATAGAAGATGCCGCATCTGCTCCACTGGTCAGTCTAACGTCATGTAACGGGGATCTGATTTTCTTATTTTGCAAGCTGATTTTCTGCCTTGAAGTCTGGTAATATGAGAAGAAAACTGAAGACAGAAGTGAAATTGAGGAAGGCATGGAAAGACTTTGAGCTGATGGCGCGACGGGAGGACTTGGAATACGTTCGTTGAAGTATAAAGAAGAGAGAAGTCTGGTAATATCTGTGTTGCTGTTATGTGGAAACATTCCATTAAATGGCAAAAAAAAAAAATGAAAATAGGTAAATGACAAGCACTCACAAGAAAGAAAGAAAGACAGGAGGCGGACACTAAACAACGGAAAAGCAAGAGAAGTAATATGCACTCCGGAGATTTGATCACACTCCACTCAGAAGCCATTGCTTTGTTATGAGAGTGATCTTGTCACGACATACAACCAGCTAACACTACACTACAAAGTGCACCAGGAAAATAGTCCTCCTATAGAACATTGACTTGATGCACATGCATATAAGAATATTTCTCCATTTCTATTCATCGTATCAAGTCCATATAATGGCATAATCTCTTCGTATTTATGTATTATCTGTTCCTGTCTTTTCATCCACATGCTAGTATTGTCTATCATTTTCTTTTTATCACTGAAATTTTGAAGTCTGTTGTAAAATCTTCTTTCGCAGCTTCTTCTTTATTATTATTTGGCTTATAACATTAGATGATATTCACCCTTATTTTCCTTTCGGTCTTTATGAATGTTGTTGGTGTTAATCTGGGTCCCATTGTTTCAGATTCCATAAGTTCTTCTGCGTCTATTTTGACTGCCAGTGAGTCACACCTTGATTATCAGGTGCACATGATGTCCTGAGGATAGTATTATTTGAAACATTTTCTATATGCCATTTTATTCTTCGCTGCTAGTGTATGATTTTGTCTGTACTAATGAATACATTAATGGATGTACAAAAATAAACCCTATGCGCGTATCCTAGATTGTGCTAACATAACTGATACCGTAAAATGGGAATCATCAGCAGAGAATAACTTTGAAAATGTATATTAGAAACAAGCCACAACTATGAGATTGGTTAAGAAACTGGTACGTTTCCAATCAATAAAGCAAATAGATGGGCAGGAACGTGTTCTTTCTCGTAATCCATTCTCTCTTTACAGTGAAAACATCAGAGGTCAGACAAAGATTAACCAGAAATAAGATCGTGCGCAATGCTGAGGACTCAGTAACGGCGAGAGAATCGCAGAATAAAATGCCATATAGAAAATGGTTGATGTAGAAGTACAAAAATCAACACGGAAAGGACTCAGGGTGAACAACATGACAACAGCAACAGTGTCTGGCTACCAGTCTGACAGTCAGTGTCTCCAGGAAAATGACAGTATGTGAGTGGAGTATTTATGATAAATGTAATAACATTAAACAATAAATACAACTTCAAAGACATAGGTACATTAACAATTTCTGATCGAACATTTATAAATAAGATGACGAACAGAATACGCCAAGGACACATTACATTCCTCTCAGCAGTTTAATTGAACTAATCTTAATGAGAACCAAATGATCCAATCATTGGAAGCACACAATGTTCGTATTATAAATACAGCAGTGTGCGTCTTCATGTCTTCAACAAATCCATAGTGTTTATCTGTATTTTCAATGTGTGTGATTTACACAGAAACAGACAAATCTCTTCACTATAATCAACACGTTCCCGCCACGAAGGAGAACCAGATTTTCAGAGATGATTGGCAACATACCGTACTGGAAGTGGTGAGACAAAATCAGCCAAATAGATGCAGAGATGAAATATACAGCCGTGGAATACACCAGATAGACGTAACCAGCGACAGATGGATGCGCGCGCGCTCGCGTCACACAAAACGCATTCACATACACACACACATATATATTAGATGAAGAAGTACCGGTTAAAAGAAAAAGTTTGTTGGAGAACAACAAAGCGGAAGATAGAAAGTATAACATTAAAAGATAGCAGTAACAAAGAGTGACCAAAAAAAAAACAACTCATCTATTGGCGTCGATGTGAACTTAGTAGTACCGTTATATCATGGTGATTTTACGAAGTTCAGCCATTCATTTACAGTCCCTGTCTAGCACTGATATGTTTTTAAATCTTCCATCTCGGCTAATACACCATTTAGGTAAATACTGTAATAACATGCAGTGACTAATAAACTGGAGCAGTGTGTTATTGTGTCAGTAGCACAGTGTACTCATACGTGAAAAAACGATTATTGTAATAAATGAACCGTGCAGGTTGTGACAAAACCTTTGTACATGTATTTTTTGCCCCTCTCTCACTCCTTCATCCGCTTTTTATTTGGCATATTTTATGCACCTTCATTCATTTTTTTTCGTTGTGACCACTCCTAAACTGTTTACGTTTCACCAGGTGAATCGTAATGATACCAGGTTAATTTAACAAGTCAGTGGATAATACTCTTATCACGTAAGTGGTCTAGCCACCTTTATTAGAGACGGCCACGGGTTATCCAAGGGGGTCATGCACTCCTCAGAACAATACGACCCGGCAGGGTATGGGAAGGAAAGCCATATTGTTTGTCTAAGCTGCCGGCAAACCGTATCTGACTGTCCGGGAGAGGCACGAAAAACAGGTGATAATGAGATAATAACTTCCGCCGGCCTATCCCTGTGTAATTATTACAGATAACCTGGCAGAGGAGACAATCTGGGTGGAATTATTACCGCACACATTAGAAAGAGGTCACGCGATGGATTTTTAAAATGTAGTATTTTAAAATACGCGGGGGAGATTATGATTAAACACCCTTACCAATATAGTGCAAAAGAGATTGGATTGGTGTAAAGTGAGAGCCGGAATACACAATGGTTCTCATTGGCAAATTCATCGGAAGTACAATCTGGGATTTTGAACTGAGAATTTGAAATATAATCTAGCGAAATCGGAGTCACAAATCAGACTGCACCGCCACGTCAAGCTAGCAATTCACCAGAGCCAGAAAGAGAAGGATCGGACAAAGGATTCCACGATTATAAGCGACAGATCGAAGTATTTGTGCAACTTTTAAAACTTAAAATTAAACCCGCATATTTAAATACAGAGACTGGAAACTTAAAGGACCAAGATCAAAGTATTTGGGCAACTTTGAAACTTAAAAAAGTAAACCCGCATTTTAAATACAAAGACTGGAGACCTAAGGAATCAGATCACCCGCCATAAGAGGAGTATAAAATTTCCAGACCAAGTGATTGGAAAGCATCTAACCTAAGTTGCTAGTGTCTATTCTAAACTGTGCCAGGAGATTGTGTTCCCAAAAGTTACTTTGGGGTAGGTGTAAGCCTTTATTTTACAAATGTGAATTTGACATGTTTTCCTTGCTAAGTTGTTATAAATTAGGCTGGCAATCTCAACATAGGAAAATAGTATGTTCTTAAACCACTACAGCAAGCGCCGGTGTTTGTTTTATGCAAATTCGCTCAGAAAAGCGAAAGCAGCAGCAACCCCAGACTCCAACTGGGGCAGTGATGAGTAATGATTACATCACATGTGCCCCAAATGTATAGTATCATTTTGTGAGAGATGTGAGCCCTGTTAATTGTAATTCAGGCACGACATTTCCCCGCGCTGTTCAAGCACATATTTTCCCAGTTAATACCCAGAAGAATATTTGTGATTTCTAATCATCTTCCCTGAGTTACGCTGTGTATACTCAAAAAAGAATTTAATTATTCAGAGAGACTAACACTGGTGGCTGGACAGCGAGACAGTGCGCCTGTTAATCTTCCAACCCAGTGTACTTAGCAGGGGCATTTGTTCTTTTTACTTTGTCTAAAGTTCTTGGAACGAAACTATCAGACAGTTCGTGTTACGAAGCTGCAAGCTAGTTGTGAGTTAAAAGCAGGGAATCAACATCAACCGCCTAAATGGACAAGTTGTGTGGAGAAGAGCCCGCATCACACAAGTCTTGACGACACCACGGCTGCAGGACTAATTTATACCAGCTTGTAAAAGGCACCAGGAAAAGGACACATTTTTGTTTATGAATCCTCAAACCAAGTCTCGATGAAGACAACTGTAATTTTCATCTAAAATTCACGATCATTCCATTTATTTTAACCCGTTAATAAAACTAATTGATTATTAACTTTTTTACATGTTATTTTAAAACAAAACAGTCATTGTTTATTCAGTTAATATACGTATGAAAGCAAACGTATGAACAAGACTTTTTAATAGAAATACATCTAGACATATATTTACCTATATAGAGCTAATACTTATAAAAAGTAATTTCACTGGATTTACACCAGCTGGTGACTTGAACGGGCTAAAACCATTGCTTAATTCTTCACAAAAGGCGACGGATCAGATATAAGTTAACAATTGCTCTGCCCTATGCAGCATTGTTCTTGACTTTTGAAAATATCTTGTGATATCGCCCTTGAGATAGAAGCGTCATTACCCTTCTATCTACAACTCTGCCAAGAGTAATCTTGTGCGAAGGTAGACACCTTTGGCGACCCATTTTAGATACTCTTGAGTTTTGGCCACTGCTGGACTACTACTGCAAAGCAGGGGAGGCAAACCATGACAACTTGGGCGACTCGCTCCGGGATTATTAAACTCGGACACACATTTGTGATAAATCACAATTGGGGTCTCGCCTTGGGATTGAACTCGGACAAACAAGTGTGAATAATCACAATTGCGGACATCGTCTTGATTAAGCCATGTCTGCAGAATGGGAGAAGATCGGCTACCACGACAAGCATGGGAAACAAAGAGCCAGGGATCCAGACCCCCAGGACGACCCAGAGTCCGCTGGGAAGACAACATTAGACAATCTTTGAAGGACCGAGGACTAGAATGGAACCAGGCCAGGAGGAAGACAGCCGATAGGATAGTCTGGCGCTCTCTCTTCCAAACCTCTACACCTCACGGTAGAAGGGGAACGATTAAGTAAGTAAGTCTTGGTTAAGAAACCCTAGGTTAATTTCCCTAGAATACTGACAGAAATTTTAGGTTTACTGAAAGAGTATTGTTAGTTATTAGTTTAGATAGATCTGCTCATACGTCTTGCAAAAAATAAATAAATAAGGTGAAATATTTTAAGAGTAAAGTTAATAATTGATCAAATCAAAAACGTCTCTCAAAATAATTGGAAGAGAGAAAAAAACTGTCCATTGCTGAAGCCTAATTTCTGTTATTGTCATTGTTGTGGATTAGATAATTTTAGTCAGCACGTATTTTGAACTTAGAGCGGCTAATTTTATTTTAGTTAAGTAGCCATTGTAATTTCGTGTAGCCTGTAAACAATCTCCTAGCACAGCATGGCCGAATCACAAAATCTCTACACTTTTTACTTAAATATTGCTAAAGAGATGGGCTTATCGGGCAAAGATTTATCTGATTTTGTAGCCACTTCTGTGAAAGAGGACAAAGACAGGATAGAAGCCAAGAAAGCCACGGCCCGAGAAGAGAGAAGGTTAGACAGGGAAGAGAAGGAGAAGCAACGGAAACCCGAAAAGGAAGAGAAAGTAAAGCGAAGGGCTTTTGATGAGCAGAAGGCTGAAAAGGAGAGAGAAGACAAAGAAAAGGAAATGACATTCGCTAAGGAAAAGGAACAGGCCGACAGAGCTCACGCAGAAAGGAACGAACAGGCCCAAAAAAGGACGCCGACAGCGCTCACGCACTAAGACTTAAAGAACTAGAATTTGAAGGAAGAAGAATCGAAACTAGCTCTAGCACAAATGGGTCGGGGAGTTTTCAAGGTAGTGATGGGGGAAATATCTCTCACATGGTAGATCCGAGCGCGACCTCTTTTCAGTTAGATGTCTACACTGAGGTTTTAGAGGAAATAGACATTTATCTTGCTAGGTTTGAGTCTTTATCTGCCACTTTTGGATTAGACAAGGAGAGATATACCATGAAGTTATCTCAGAGTCTGAGAGAATTTTTACGATGTCTTCCTCAAAATGGCCCCGGAAGACAACAACAATTATGACTTGTTGAAGAAACCTTTGCTTAAGCATTTTCAGCTGAATGCACACACTTTTCAGAGCAAATTCCGGGAAGCCAAGATGCACAAAGACGAATCGTACAAGCAGTTTGCTACACGTCTGGCTATGCACTTGAAGAAGTGGGGCTCCCTCAGCGCCTTCGACGAATCGTACGAAGGGCTCCAAGAGATGATTATTGTGGAGCAGTTCAAGGACTCGCTCAACCCTGATATGAGAAGGTTCCAGGCGGAGCACGGGACCGAAACTCTTGATCAGGTAGCACTGTTCGCTGATCGGTACCAGAGTGCCCAGTCGGAAGTGAAGCCGGCTAAAAGGTGCCCACAAGATAGTTACCACAAACAAGAGGAGCGTCCCTTCACTGACTCAAAGAATACGACCAACACCTCACACAACACGGTACAACAACAACAACCACAGGATCACCATAAGCAGAAACAGAGTAATTCAGCACAAGGAACTGGAAGACGATATTGTAAATCGTGCAAAACCGATACACATTTTACATCGGATTGTAAGAGGCAAGTTAATTGGACGTACAATTTGGGATTATGAACTGAGAATTGAAAATATAATCTAGCGAAATCGGAGTCACAAATCAGACTGCACCACCACGTCAAGCTAGCAATTCACCAGAGCCAGAAAGAGAAGGATGGGACAAAGGATTCCAAAATTATAAGCGACAGATCGAAGTATTTGTGTAACTTTGAAAACTTGAAAGTAAACCCTCACATTTAAATACAGAGACTGGACGCTTAAACGACCAAGATCGAAGTATTTGGGCAACTTTGAAACTTAAAAAAAGTAAACCCGCATTTTAAATACAAAGACTGGAGACCTAAGGAATCAGATCACCCGTCATAAGAGGAATACAAAATTTCCAGACCAAGTGATTCGAAAGCATCTAACCTAAGTTGCTAGTGTCCATTCTAAACTGTG
This sequence comes from Oreohelix idahoensis, assembly GCA_024509875.1. Taxonomy (NCBI): domain Eukaryota; kingdom Metazoa; phylum Mollusca; class Gastropoda; order Stylommatophora; family Oreohelicidae; genus Oreohelix; species Oreohelix idahoensis. The sequence goes on along the minus strand of JAMPIV010018228.1, from coordinate 141,276 downwards.
CCAGGAGATTGTGTTCCCAAAAGTTACTTTGGGGTAAGTGTAAACCTTTATTTTACAAATGTGAATTTGACATGTTTTCCTTGCCAAGTGGTTATATATGAGGCTGGCAACCTCAGCATAGGAAAATAGTATGTTCATAAACCACTATAGCAAGCGCTGGTGTTTGTTTTATGCAAATTCGCTCAGAAAAGCGAAAGCAGCAGCAACCCCAGACTCCAGCTGGAGCAATGATGAGTGATGATTACATCACATGTGCCTCAAGTGTATAGTATCATTTTGTGAGAGATATGTACCTTGTTAATTGTAATTCGGGCACAAAAGGCGACCGATAAGATTTAACAATTGCTCTGCCCTTTGCAGCATTGTTCTTGACTTCTGATAATATCTTGTGAAAACTCCCTTGAGATAGAAGCGTCATTATCCTTCTATCTACAACTCTGCCAAGAGTAACCTTGTGCGAAGATAGACACTTTTGACGACCCATTTTTAGATGCACTTGAGTTTTGGCCACTGTTTGACCACTACTGCAAAGCAGGGGAAGCAAACCGTGACATAGGTGAGCTTAAAAAAAAAACAATGCACTTTTTCAACATTTGCATGCAGTTTTTTTTTTCGTGTTGATATATTTCTTAGTGTTGTATTGCCGTGGCCTTATTATCCTAGACAATTATTAAACACTAGGATGTTTTTGGTGAAATGTATCGTTTATTAGTGAGATTAGTGTCAGTGCGGTACTGATGAGAGAATACAATCTGGAAATTAAAACCGATGACTACGGTGTGAGACCAAGCTGGTGAGAACTTTGTGGCTATTTAATTATTTATTGTCACTGTGATTTATTGTGGGCATTGTTGATGGCTTTAAAATTTGCTTTTGTGGTTGTGTGTTAAAGAGAGGCCCCAGTCTAAGTGCTAGCTGAAATTTCTGGAGGTACCGGCATAGAAGAACATTTATTTATTAGGAATCAGTGTAATGCTTTCCTAGTATACGTAAATTATACACTGAATTACCGTTCCCTATATTGTAGCCCACTAAATTAAATGGAAAACGTACAAATATAGATTCTCTTGTCCACATCAAATGAAGATACATCACAGCTTCACGTCTAACTTTAAGATTGGGATGTTTACTCGGTGTTTGAACCCGAAGAATCATCCCCTGCCTATTAAGATTGATTTCATCTTTGCTAGTTCAATCCATTTAACAATCTCCATAATTAATGTCTGTTAATTTATTATTTTCTGTTGTTGAGTGTCTGGGTATATTGCGTTCATTCGTGTCGTTAAACTGTTAATACAACCGTTTTTCCCACCCCATCACGGTGCCAAGTGAATGCGTCATCTGTTTTAATATCTAGTCTGATTTCTTCATTAAGGTTTAACAGTTAAAAGGTGCTTAAACTTATAAATGTGCAAATTTTAGGCTTTCATTGTAACTTCACATTTTGATTATTTTTAGTTTTCTTGACTTTATACATTTCACAAGTACTGTAATAAAAATTATAGACGTTTTATTGTACGTCAGTGCTTATTTCACATCCAATGGTGTGTGTGTGTATATATATATATAATCATAGCTATAACACAGCACTGTATGACCGCCTGCAAATGAGAAATTTTGTACGGTGGGGGAAAAAAAGGGGGGGGGGGGCGGATTATCCGGCTGTTACGCATAAGAATTTTGCTATGGTATCTGTGTACTCAATTTTTCTAATGCAAGGTATATAACTCTTGGAATTGAAGTTACTTTTTACTTTAAGTGGTTACCGGTTCTTATGCCCTTCGGTTGCCGATATTGTGGTTTGACCGATCTTGGGTCGTGTCCATTTATGGAGCGCACAGGCCCACTTTTCGTGGAAACGTTTGGCAACCTGCGTCGATAGTTATTTCCTATCCTTATAAGGCTCGATTTTAAGTGTCGGTCTTAGAATATGCCGATAGCTTCGATGTTGTGTGAATGGTATTCAAATCGAACGTTTCTGCGCATGTCTGTTTTTGGTTGTGGGTTTTGAACAAGCTTCCGCCCGGGAGTGTCACAGATTTGATCGAGAGAGCTAGACGCTTTTTCAGCGTCTGTCATGATCATATTGTTCGGGGAATGGAAGTCCTCCATAGTGTTTGTTCATCTCAGATGATATTCCCCTTTTGTGATTCAAAGCGCCTGGAGGCGAGTGAGTTGTGTATTTATTCCTGAAGAGAAGGTAATTGCTCTACTTGATTATCATTGTCGCTAACTTTCATGATTGACATTTTGTGCCTATTTACCAACTTTCCCTGGGCGGGAAAGAGTCTACGTTATGAGAAGTTTCCAACTCACGAATCACCATGTTGTTATGCATCGGGTTGATGCATGTCCTAAAGGCTATCTACTTGTTGGACTTTGCTGCTCTGGCGGTTCCACGTCAGTTTAGGTTCGATACCTTGGTTATTAAAGGAAATTAGAGGACATTACTTGATACTCCAGAAGTCATGCCTGTCTTGCTGGAGGTCAGAAAAGGAGAAGGGATTTAATCTCCTACATTTATATATATATCGGCTGTTATAGAAAAGGATGATGATTTCCACACCTGAATACATTTACAGTCGTTTACAATGCATTGACGCCAGTTACATTATTCTCCATTAACATGCTGTGATGTCTACAAGTGTTGTCAGTAACTATGCCATTTCGATGTCGCCGTTGTGTCGTTAATAAATATTGAGAAAACGTCACTAGCTGTTCAACACCTTTATGACTTTCCTCGTCGTGAGTCAGTGATGTACTCTGTACTACGTAATGTGGACAATGTTGCCTCTGTACATTAATACTACTGGACCGTAAGGATGGATACCCACAATATATACTTACAACATCATGTTACATCCCAAAAGGACCAATTCCTTCATCTCTAGAGATTGGTACCCATCCACAACGGTGTAACGATATACATACATACTTCAAGTAAAACAATCACACCGTTACATTTGGTGGCCATAAGCTGGTTTGGTCTGGTGCCAGCAGACACGGGGTCCCTTACCCGCTACATTCTTCTACATTCTTCAAGACATCCATCTACATCTACATGATTTTCAAAGTACTCGGCGTTGCCCGGTAGATATCAGAAATTGCAACCTGAACCTGATTCAAGAAAATTGACAGTACCCGGCGTTGCAGCATACATTGAGAGTTGTTCTCAAGTACCGGGATAATCGATTTGTTCCTGCTAGAAGGCCAAGTTCTGTACTGAATCAAGTTGCTGTTACGTTGAGAAGGACAAGTTACGTATGCTATTAAGTTGCTATTGTTGGATAAGAAGGCCAAGTACCGTAACTACGTACCGTTTCATTGTTCAGAAGCTCAGTTCTACCATCGTCCTGGCAGTTATGACGCAAGTTCACATGTGCGATCAGCGTTGGATCTTCTGACCATAGAATGCTGATCATCACATGTTCTTTGCTCTACTGACGTTGGATTTCCATAAGTTAAGTGGCCTGTTTTGTTGTGAACTGTGCCCTTATACTTCTGCTGAGCCTTCTGTTTCTTCTCATTCTTATATTGTTATATGTTTATATGTTATTTGTTTATTTATATGTTTACATTTTCAGTGGGTTTTCGGTTGGGCGGTGTCTCCTTTTAGATGATACCACGTAACAGAGGTTATCTATTGAGAGCGTGTCGTTAGGAACAGAGCAATTTCCTTAATTGGAAATTGTTAGCAATATCCATTGCTATTTTCGTTTAGTTGTGACGACATGTGCAGTTTTGTTTTCTTTATTTTATCGCATTCTTTAGTTTAGTTATGATTTGTTTGTACTTGTAGGTCTCCTCTTTTCTATTGTTTAGTTTTATACACCATTTATATTTATACACTGTGGTGTCATGTCTTTTGTTTAATTTTCTCGCAGATATCATCACATTTTTTTGTGATATTTTCTTTATTTTTCGCTGTATATTTAGTTGATTCCTGCGAATGTTTTCATATTGTTTCTGATCATTGTTATTGTTTACATCGTTATTGTTTACATTGTGATTTTGTTTACATTGTGATTTTGTTTACATTGTTATTAATTACACTTATAGTAATTAATTAATGGATTATACTGATGCACTATTATTAATACACTGATGATAAATAAATGATGAATAGTGTCATGCCCTATTGAATGGGAAGTGCACATATGATGAAGAATTGACTGATGATATTTCTATAAAGGTTCATATACAAGTTCCTGGACATAGACTTGTTTCCCACAGAGATTGGGATAATATAATGTGATGTGATTATTCAAGTGCTTGATTTAAGACTTGTTACTATTAAGATTGAAATAAGATAGTTAATTATTTCAAGTTTTGTGACTCATAATATTAGACAATATGTCTACACTTGAGTACTTTATTGAGCAGGGTAAATCCCTTGGAAAGACTGGTGATAAATTGGAAGAATATGCGACTGCTCAATATGACAAAGCATTAAAGTTGGAAGAAAAAAGAATGGAAAGTGAAGCTGAACAAAAGAAAATAGAAGCTGAAAATTTAAAATTGCAGATGCAGGTTGGTTGATGAAAGGAGATTCCAGTTGGAGATGGAAAAACAAAAAAGAGTAGGTGAAAATAAAAGACTAGAAGCTGAAGACAGAAAGTTACAAAGAGAGGCTGAAGACAGGAAGTTACAAAGAGAGGCTGATGAGAGAAAAGAAAAAGCAAAAATGGAGCATGAAGAAAAACTCTTAGCTTTAGAGTTAGAGAAATTGAAAGTGATGAACATGGGTAATGCATATGATGCACATAAGGGGTCATCTACTGATAAGGCTAATGCTAACACCTTTAAGATTAAGCTACCAGCATTTAGTCCTTCCAGTGATGACATGACGTTCTATCTAGAAAGATTTGAACGATCATGTAAAACACATAACATAGACAAATCACTATATGTTGATCAATTGTCAAATATACTAAAAGGTGAAGCTCTAAGCATGTTAAGCATGGTAGATGAGCCTGACAAGAACAATTATGAAGTTGTCAGGGCGGCTTTGTTAAAGAAGTACCAACTTAACGAAGACGGCTATCGTCTACAATTTAAAAATATGTTGCCAGAAACTGGAGTAGAATTCTCTGAGTTTATTGCAAAAATACGTCTTACTTTTACACGTTGGGTTGAGCTGTCAAAGACAGATCATACTTATAAAGCACTGATGGACTTAATACTTAGAGACAAAGTCATGTCTTCTGTCAATGAGTCTTTTCTTGCTTTCCTTCATGAGCGTAAACCTAAAACCATAAAAGAAATGGAAGATTTCTGTTGCCAGTATGTAACTGCGCACCCTCACATAACAATTAGTAACTCTAAAGTGAAAGAAGGCTTGCCTTTTGCTTCGGCAGCAGCATATGGCTCAAACTTTGTTCGTAAATTCCAGGGTACTCAACAAAATTTCGATAGGAAGAGTAACCATAATTATGCTCAGAATTATGGCAATCAATCTCATGGTGATTCTTCTTCGAAGAATTGGAGACGAGCTGACAGTCCTCGTTACTTTCAACCTAATAATTTTAGGCATTTCAGAAGAGGATATAATAATAAAGGATATTCCTCGCGAAGACCTCAAAACAAAACTAATAGATGTTCTCATCAATGTGGACATGATAATAATTATGGAAACTGGAATTCAAACCAGGATAATAATTACAATAGAGAACACAATAACTTCAGAGATAATAATAACTCTGATAACTTCAGAGGTAATAATAGTCGCGGTAGATCTCAATACAAAAAAAAGAGATATCAGCAGGCTAACTCCGTACAACAAGAATCTCAAGAAGCCTGTAATCAGGGTGTTAATAATAAAAACTCTGACGCTGTCACATGTTCTGCCTTTGACTTTGGGAGAGCAAACAAATGCCCCCAATGCAATACTTTGTTCGAACCGACCACCGTAACTACTTTGAGTTGTGGTCACCCTCTTCCCGCTCTTCCTGCTGCAGTTGCGCATGACGGGAGAAGTTCTCTAATCCTACATAAGGGTCTTGTAAATAATAATCCGGTCTCAGTCCTTTTCGATTCCAGATGCACCACTTTTGGTGTTAGACAAACTCTTGTAGATCCCTCTTGTGCTACAGGAAAAGTAATCAAATGTGTCACATTTGGCGGCACTTTAGAGAAATATCCTACTGCTGTAATTCACATCGCCACTCCTTTCTTTACTGGAGATGTGCACGCTTGTCTCTTACCTAATCCTATTGCGGACCTTATTATCGGTCGTATTCACGGAGTTAGGGAATGTACCCCACAGCAGATTGCTGCTTGGGAAGATCAATATTTGCAAGCTACCAATGCAGTGGTTACAAGAGCACAAGCTCTACAGACACCTCAAACTTCATTGACTAGTAATAATGAAGTGCATAGCCAAGACAGTCACTTGGTTATTTCTCGTGACTCTTTCATAAAATTACAAGAAGAAGATCCTTCTCTAAAAAAAATTCTTCATTCTTGCAAAAAAAGGTGATCCAAATCAGGATACAAATACAAAATCTTGGATTACTATGAAGAACGGCGTACTTGTACGTATTGTACAAGACTCGACTATGTCTGCACATTCGCAAATTCTTGTTCCAAAGAGTATGAGATTGCAAATATTGCAACATGCTCATGACTCGCAATGTGCTGGACATATGGGTTTTTCCCGTACAGAGTCGAGAGTCCTTGCGGCTTTCTTTTGACCTTTTGTAAACAAGGTCATTCGTATTTACTGCCGATCTTGTAAAGTATGTCAGGAGGTCAAATCTAGAGGACCACGACATGCTGCGCCTATCCAGGCTGCTGACATCCCTATTCAGCCATTTCAGAAAATGGCTATATATATTATTGGCCTTTTTAAGATCAAGTCGGCCAGAGGACATCAGTTTATCCTTACATGTGTCGATATGTGTACACGTTGGCCAGAGGCTATACCTCTTAAGAGCATTTCCACTGCCGATATCGCAGACGCTCTTTGGCTGATATTTTCTCGGTTGGGTTTCCCCGGAGAGATACTGTCAGACCATGGCACGCAACTTATATCGGACACTATGTCACAGGTAATGTCTACACTACATATTAAAAGATCTCTTAGTAGTATCTATCACCCAATGTCTAATGGGTTAGTTGAGCGTTTGAATAGAACACTCAAGACTTTGCTTGGTAAGATAACTGAAGATCATCCTCAAGATTGGGACAGAGTTTTACCCGCGGCTCTCTTTGTTTATAGAGAGGTCCCTAATGAACACACAGGATTTTCTCCCTTTGAACTTGTCTTTGGCGCGAAACCGCGCGGCCCTATATCTTTGCTACATGATCTTATCACTGCCGATGATATTAGCGATGACACTCAATCTTCGTATGAGTATGTCATTGCTCTGAGGCAAAAGATCATCGAGGCATGTAAACTAGCAACTGCTTCATCAGAAATTGCTAAAGAAAAGGCAAGGCAGTTTGCAAATAAGAATAGATGTCTACGAAAACTTTGTCCAGGTGACAAAGCATTCGTCCTACTTCCCAGTAGGGAAAATAGACTTCTTATTGCATGGAAAGGTCCGTATGCAATAGTCTCACGAATTTCCGATGTTGACTATGTGGTCGATATTGATGGAAAGCATAAAAATTTCCATATCAACATTCTGACGGAATTTCATGAACGTCCAGACTATTTGCTGCCTATTTTTCAGGCAACGGATGATTCGCATGTTCCGCATGGTCATTGCTCATCCCTGTCAGTCATACAGGATGAGGAAACTACTTTTTCTGATGTCAATCTTCCTCTTCCAGTGATTCCATTACATTCCACGGAATCTTGGAAAAACGTCACTGTTTCTCCTAATCTTTCCGCTGAAGAACATCGACAAATCTCTTCGATGTTACAAACATTTCAGGATGTCCTAACTGACATCCCTGGACACACACATGTCATAGAACATGACATAATTCTTACTGACAATAATCCTATTAGGGTTAGATCTTATCCTATCCCTATACACTTTCAATCACAAGTCGAGAAAGAATTAGACGAAATGATTCGATTAAACATAATTGAACCATCAACTTCACCATATTCTTCTTCCATGGTTATTGTCCGGAAGAGAGACAAGAACATACGCATTTGCGTTGATTATCGCAAATTGAATCAAGTCACAAAGTTCGATGCTGAACCGATGCTTTTATTAGAAGATCTGCTTATTAGGCTTTCTAATTCTAGATTCTTCACTAAACTTGACTTGTCCAAAGGTTATTGGCAAGTGCCTTTAGCAGATAGTGCCAAACCTCTTACTGCTTTTTCAACACCCAGGGGTCTGTTTCAATGGAATGTTATGCCTTTCGGCCTTATGAACGCCCCTGCTACTTTCGTTCGCATGATGCGTCGAATTCTTTCACATCGTTCAGATGTCATCGCATACTTAGATGATATCTGTCTCTTCAGTGATTCCTGGGAAGATCACTATTTAGGGTTATATGACTTACTGTCCACTCTACGTGAGAATAATTTGACAGCAAAACCTTCTAAAGCTTTTGTTGGTTTTGGTGAAATCTCTTTCCTGGGTCATCGTGTGGGTCATGGTCTCTTGAAGACAGAAGACCACAATACGTCTAAAATACTGAACATCTCTGTACCTAAGACGAAGAAACAAGTTCGAGGTCTCTTGGGTTTAATTCAATTTTATGGGAGATTCATTCCGAATCTATCTTCAATTATGGCACCTCTCTCAACGTTGTTGAAGAAAGGATCGCCTAATCTGTTTCGTTGGTCTCAAGAATGCCAATCTTCCTTGGACCAGATCAAGAATATATTCTCATCTCCTCCCATCTTAAGATTACCTACTCTTGATAGGACTTTTGTTCTTCGGAGTGATGCTTCATCCACTGGGATTGGAGCAGCACTGATGCAAGAATATGCAAATACTCTGCATCCTGTTATGTACATTTCTAGCAAACTAAATGCGGCAGAGAGGAACTACTCGGTTTTAGACCGTGAGTTGTTAGCGATGGTTTGGTCAATTCTAAAGCTACAAAGATTCCTCCTGGGCGCACATTTCATTCTAGAAACTGATCAAAAAGCTCTTACAGCTATTCAAACTAAGAACTTGAAGAGTTCAAGATCCACTCGATATGCCATTGCTCTTCAACCTTTTCACTTCACGGTACGAGCTATCCGTGGTTCGGATAATGTGATGGCTGACATTCTGTCTAGATGCCCACATGATTCCAACTAATACTTCTGTCCTATATTTCCAGATATATTACAGATCCATAATACTCCTATATTATAATCATGCATTAGCACATCTGCTCTCACTTTATGTGAACTCATATTAATGTGCTTTGTGATCATCTTCTTCTGTTACCATCTTTAATATAACAGAAGGAGGCTGAGTAGGCAATATAAGGGCCGAAAGTTCACTCGGCCACAATTATTAATAAAAATGTATTGTATATTATGAAACTTAATTGTTGTTAAATAGGATTATATTGATTGTATTTTCTTAGCATTTCATTGATGATCTGAGAAGTTACCTTACTGTTGGCAAGCATGAAGAGTTGTGAAGTGTATACTTACCGTTTGAACGACAGATGATGTGTCCTTTTGTCATTGACCTGGAACTTCATGTATCGTCAACGTATTTCATTATGTATTGCATTATAATATTATTACATGTTTAGGTAATGTAATATTTACTATCACATGTGTACATCTTTTTGAAGCGGTGCTAGGATAATGACACCGCTATTTTGATAATGATTATTATTACACTTGCATACAAGATATGTATATTATGTTTACATGCTAACGTGTCCAGCAATGTGATGTGTGGTTGGTGGCACCTCCCCGATATATGTATATATTTTGAGACAGATTTTCTCTGCTGAGATATATTCTCACCTGTCACTCTAGGTGTCGATTTAGCCTCATCTTAGGCAGTTTGTCTATTTATCCGCGCATAATTCGTGCGTTTGAGTGCGCATGTCTGTTTTTGGTTGTGGGTTTTGAACAAGCTTCCGCCCGGGAGTGTCACAGATTTGATCGAGAGAGCTAGACGCTTTTTCAGCGTCTGTCATGATCATATTGTTCGGGGAATGGAAGTCCTCTATAGTGTTTGTTCATCTCAGATGATATTCCCCTTTTGTGATTCAAAGCGCCTGGAGGCGAGTGAAATGTGTATTTATTCCTGAAGAGATGGTAATTGCTCTACTTGATTATCATTGTCGCTAACTTTCACGATTTACATTTTGTGCCTATTTACCAATTTTCCCTGGGCGGGAAAGAGTCTACGTTATGAGAAGTTTCCAACTCACGAATCACCATGTTGTTATGCATCGGGTTGATGCATGTCCTAAAGGCTATCTACTTGTTGGACTTTGCTGCTCTGGCGGTTCCACGTCAGTTTAGGTTCGATACCTTGGTTATTAAAGGAAATTAGAGGACATTACTTGATACTCCAGAAGTCATGCCTGTCTTGCTGGAGGTCAGAAAAGGAGAAGGGATTTAATCTCCTACATTTATATATATATCGGCTGTTATAGAAAAGGATGATGATTTCCACAGCTGAATACATTTACAGTCGTTTACAATGCATTGACGCCAGTTACATTATTCTCCATTAACATGCTGTGATGTCTACAAGTGTTGTCAGTGACTATGCCATTTCGATGTCGTCGTTGTGTCGTTAATAAATACTGAGAAAACGTCACTAACTGTTCAACACCTTCATGACTTTCCTCGTCGTGAGTCAGTGATATACTCTGTACTACGTAATGTGGACAATGTTGCCTCTGTACATTAATACTACTGGACCGTAAGGATGGATACCCACAATATATACTTACAACATCATGTTACATCCCAGACGGACCGATTCCTTCATCTCTAGAGATTGGTACCCATCCACAACGGTTTAACGATATACATACATACTTCAAGTAAAACAATCAAACCGTTACACCAGCAGAAATAAAAGTGACGCATGGGCTGCACCTATTCCCAATCTTGTGAGACCTGAAACCAGCATGATTTGGTTTGGAGGTGTCAGGGACGCATCAGAAATGATAAACACTAGCACAGAAGAGAAAACCAATGATGGTGAAGATGACATAAAGATGGAAGAACTGAAGGCAGCACTGGAGAAAATCAAGATGGGCAAAGCAGCAGGGCATGATGGTATAACACCAGAAATGGTTAAGTTCATGGGAGCATCAGGCGACCTATTACTCTTAAGGGTTTTACAGGCAGCGTGGTACAACAAGACAATACCAAAGGATTGGGAGATTGCCATCATAACACCAATTTTCAAAAAGGGTGACAATCGACAATGTGGAAACCATAGAGGCATATCCCTTCTCAGTGTCCCTGGTAAAATCTACTCTAGAGTCCTAGAGCAGAGACTCCGACGCCTAGCTGAACCACAATTGGATGAGGTCCAGTGCGGATTCCGAGCAAACCGAAGTACTCAAGACCTAATCTTCACACTCAGACAGCTGAGTGAAAAGGCCTTTGAGTATAAGAGTGAGATGCATCTTTGTTTCATAGATCTGGAAAAGGCGTTTGACAGGGTCCCCTGGAGCAAACTTTGGGACTGTTTGGCAAGGAAGAATATTCCAGCACCTCTGATTCATGCTATACAGAGCTTCTACAAGTCTTGCAGAAATTATGTGAGGACAGCAAACCATAAGTCGGAAGAGTTCAGGACCACCACTGGTGTAAGACAAGATGATATCCTATCACCTTACCTCTTCATACTCCTTATGGACGATGTCATCAAGGCATGTAAGGAGAGAACAAGAAAGTATTCAGTGGGGTACTGGAAGATGAGACAAGTCTATATTTCGGAGCTGGCATTTGCTGATGATGTTGCCCTGATTGCTAAATCAGAGGCACATCTCCAATCCAACCTGCAAGTCTGGAAGGAAGAGCTGGAGAAGAGAAGGATGGTCATAAGCAGCTCTAAAACAAAATCCATGGTGATATCACGAGAAAAAAGAAAACATCAGATTAAGCTGGGAGAACAGGTCCTGGAGCAGGTCGACCACTTTAAATACCTCGGAGCTATTATAGACCGAAAGGGAGGCATTAAAGAAGAGTTGGCCACTCGAAAAGCAGCAGCTGGGAGACTTTTTCAGGCCATAAATCGAGGATTCCTCAGCATGAGAGAGGTTGGTAAGAAAACGAAGATGGCTGTATACCGCTCCACCTATGTCCCAGTCTTGACATACGGATGCGAGTCATAGGCAATGACTACAACCCATAAAAGCCAGATCCAAACCTCAGAAATGAGGTATCTGAGGAAGGTGGTTGAAGTAACAAGAAGAGACATGGTACGCAACCAGACGATACGTCAAGGCCTTAAATCCTACCCCCTGCAGACCCAAGTAGAACAGACCCAATTAAGATGGTTTGGCCATGTCACAGCCGATAGGATAGTCTGGCGCTTTCTCTTCCAAACCTCTACACCTCACGGTAGAAGGGGAACGACTAAGTAAGTAAGTAAGTAAGGTGTCAGGGACTTTGAGCTGGCTACTATCTTTATTAGAGCTGGCTACTGTCTTTATTAGAGTCATTAATGTAGAAGTCTGAGGGCGAACGAGGAAGACGATATGATTTTATCAGGGTAATTCTTTGGGGAGCTCAGTTTCTAAAGTAGATCCAGTAGTTTCTGGGTTGCCTGCCGCTGCTCTGCACTATGACAGGATTTTTGTTCTTTGTATTAATGTAACAAATTTATGCTAAAATGAGTCATTGTGAGGAGTATCAGTATCGGGATATTTAAAATTGACTTGTTTGTTTGTTTGTGTGTTTCAATCCCAGGGCGCGAGTTATTCACTCTTTTGCCCTTTAGGGGACGAGTTTACACTCGTTCATACCCTTGAGCACAGCCACCGCCTCCCTCTGCACATGGTCCGTGTTGCCACACGGCCGGGAAGCCACCAGTCGTGACACCAGGCGATGGTACAGCAACCCGCCGTGCATCCCCCACGGTAGCAGACGAGTAGTGGGTGTGTTTCGGGCTTTCTTTCAACCCCAGAAAGCATCCTAGACTCGAAACAGATTACACCAGGCCCACTTTGGCGTGTGTGTACTGCCCCGAGGTTTGATATCTCTCTACCCTGCAAAGGGGGTCATACCTCCAAAGACAGTAGTGTCTGGCAAAGAGGCCAGCCACCAGTGGGCTTTATTGCAACCCCAGGGAACTTCTCTTCGGGTGGCGAGGGTGCAATGCCACGAGAAGAGTCGTTCTCTACCCTGCAAAGGGGGTTATATCTCCGAGACAAGACGTATCGAGGGGACGGCACAGCCAGTGCCGAGCCTCTACCACTGCTCAGCTGCATTACCATGAATAAACCAGCTCCGGCCCACCTGAACTGGGAGGACCCGGACCCGGGACCAAACAGTCTCGATAGGACACGGCTCTGTTCATCAATGGCGTAGCATCGACCAAGCCTCTACCACATTCAAATGACGTTATCGGACACAGACACATATCACTGCCTCTACTTTACTGGGAGGACCCGAAAGCCGGGACCACACAGTCTTGAGAGGACAAAGATCGCTTGCAACGATTAAAATTGACTTCAGAGACACGAGCTTGAAGTTATGTGCCTGCTATAAGACGAGCTAACTGTACTTGGAATTGAGATGTGTTGTCAACAACAAGCAAACTCTATATAAGTCAGTTTCTATAATTGGCGTAATATTTTTTTTTAGCATGCTGTCTCGTCCGCTGTTAATTAACAGTGCTGTGTTTTTCTGCTGTTTCTAGCAGACTAAAGGCCCTGCTTTAACGGATTCCGGCTACAGGGGAACCAATCTTTCTATGGCGGACTCTCCCATCGAAGGCCTGCTGAACGTGGAAAGATAGCATTTTAGCTATATCTCTCCAGCCGCTGCATAGGTTGTTTGACTGTTTCATAAACATAATCATAGTTGCAATCTTTTTTTTTTAACAGGCTACGTTGTTCCCTGATATTGTTTACATCATGCTTTTGTTTCCTTTTGTTTTTTCCTTTGCGTTGGCATTAAAAACATGTAGTGTTAAACATTCACTGTATGAGTATAAACATTGCAATACTGCTGGATATATACACGCGTTACGTTTTTTCCTTGAGTTTTGCTTTATGGCGTGAGTGCAGTTAACAGCCAATATTTCGTAATTGTGGTTCATTATTTCACGTTTTTTCATCGTCCTCTTATAATTACATGAATCTTTCTCACAAAGTTAGCGGTCAATCCACTTCACATACATATTTGTCATTAGTTAAATAGTCGTATAGACCATAGTTAGATAAACAGACAGGTAGAGGTACGGATAGACATATTTTTAGTTTTGGTTTTTAGGACCATCTTCATTACACACGGACAATTCCATCAGTTATGGAATCTCCTCCCTTAGATTACATAAGGAGGATTTCAGAACAGTGCACATATGGTTAGATGAATGCACGGATAGACATATGATTAGATCAGGCAGCTAGATGTATGATTAGATCAGTCTTCTCGTCGCCATAAGTTTTCTTCTCTCAAACGGGACGCCTATGCTGCCAGTCTGCTTCTCTCGTGGAGCTGACAGTCTTGGATGTTTTGCTGTTTGTTTGTCCTTCCCCCTGTGGACACGTGTCTGTCCGATTTTTAAGTTGTTGAACAGATGGTATTTTAAGCCTGCAGTGACCGTTTGTCAGTGTGTCAATTATCACTTGACCTCGCCTTGGTGATGAGTACTATGCTTCTGTTAACTCTCACTCAGGTTTATACTCACTCTATGCCATTTTCTTTGAGGTTATTTTATATTATTGGTATTATCTCTTCATATGTCACCATGTCTTTAGACAGAGTCTCGCTTCCTCCTTCTTTGGTAAGTCTATGTGCCTTCTCATGTCCATATATCGAGTAATGGCTACGAACCCACAGTACTATAGGGTTATCATTCGGGACAGGCTATCTAATTAGTTGTCTCTTATGGCTTTGTTGAGAATTTGTGAGTACTATCTTGTCTCTAGCATATTTCTTGTTTTCTACGAGTTATTTCAGCTACATTTAACGCTTTTGCCTCAGTTTTGAAGTTGTTTGACAATTTTCTAGTGGCCACTGGAATTAGGAGTAACCACTCCTTTCTTTCATTTTTATATGTAATTGTACTTTCATTTGTGTAGCTCTTCTTGCAGATCCATCAGTATACATTTAGATCAGTTATGTTGTTATCCGGTTGACAAATTATTAGACCGCTGTTGTCTATTTAGGGTAAGTTTATGATAGTTTGGTGCATCATGTGACACACACACGCGCGCACACACATATATATACATATACATACACACGCACAGTGACACCACATTCATTCATTTTTCTATGTATCTAAATCCCATCCTGTCAGTAATGGCTTTGCTTGTCTTCGCTTTCAATCCTTTAGTGTGAGTGTGTGTTCGCTTCGAGTGTGTCTTCAAGAGTATGCTTTTACCTATTTTTACCCCCAAGCTTTTCTTATTTCTTCTTACAGTCTTAACCTATCTTGAAGCACCTTTTAACTTTTCATCTCTTCAATACATGCCCCCCTTATCCTGTACCACTTTCAACCACTCCTGGTGTTGCTTGTCCGCGCCAAGTGTTTGCTCAACGCTCAAAATATCGTCTGAAGAGTTCGAAGGGGAAAATCATGATTGACGTCCTGTCAGTGATGCAGAGCTGCATTTAAGCCATGATCTAAAATAAGTAAGAATTTAAACTCTCAGACATTCAGAACAAACAGTGATAACTGATCGAGTTTTTCAGCTTTATGGACATTCAGATTTGATCGAATTAAACCTCCTGTCAGGTCTGTTATTAAAAGTTCAAGGCAAAATTTTCAGATTTGTGAACGACTGTGTACGTGTGTATGTATATGTGTACGAACATACGTAGGTGTATCCCAAATATATGTATGCGTATGGATGTATAATATTTGTTGTGTGTGTATGTAATGTACGTATTATCGTTCATCATTTCCATTGTCGCTCCATACGGAGCATGGATTCACCACCTCAGCTTGTGTACCGAAGCAAATGTATCCTCTTGCAGCAGCGGCGTTTTTTTTTTTTTTAACCGATTTCATTTTACATGTGGGGGTTACTAGCCTCCTGTACATCCTCATAGTTGTCACCACGCGCGACGTTGGCTGAGAGAGTAATTGCCCTATTATGTCATTGTTTCCTGAATACCCCTGGCAACTGCACGGTACATATATGTATGTAATATACTGTAGCCTTATTTATCTATGTATATAAAATCGTTGTCACGGTTTGCCTCCCCTTAGCTCTGCAGTAGTGGTCCAACAGTGACCAAATCTCAAGAGTAACTAATGTGGATCTTCAAAGATGTCTGCCTTCGCACAAGATTACTCTTGGGAGAGTTGTAGGTAGACGGATAATGATGCTTCTACCTCCAGACAGTTTTCACAAGATATTCAGAAAAGCAAGAATAATGCTGCATTTGCTGAGCACGTTAACTCTAGTATCTGCCGTCAACTTTTGTGAAGGATTATGTAATCTTATAATTCGTTAGCTCGTTCAAGCCCCCAGCTGAGTTAATTCAGCGAATTTCCTCTTATTATTACTTAGCTCTGTTTACGTGTATTTTAGTTGTTGTCTGAGACATACAGATGTAGTACATTCAAAATGATGAAATCAACTTTAGATTTGTCTTTATATAAGAAACACATTTAATAATAAATTAGGTCTTAACAGTTATAAAAATGACTAATTGTTTAGACAAAAGTATTCAACACAGTGTGACGTTATGGTTTTGAAAAATGGACAGTTTACTTGGAAGCTTTTAAGTTTGACTTAGCTGTCAATAGTTGTTTCTGCTCCCGCTGATGTTTGGGTCTTTACAGATAGATGACTGAATCGCTCGCGTCCCTGGTCAAGATTTAAGAGTTGCAGCACGTTCCAAGTAGAATCAGGGAGTAACTGCAAAACTGGTCCCGCGTCTCTAAGACCCGTCTAATGATGGTGTCTAGCGTCGACTTCAGGCCACTTATACCCTCACTTATTCCAGAAATAGTACCCTCAACTGGTACCACCAAACCACTCTTTAGGCTCACAGACTGCTGGCTCAGAGAAATGAAGGCATTTGTAGAGGCCTCTTACACTTGGTCTATGATGTTGTTACTTTAGCAGTAAGTTCCCACTTTTGACTTTGTGTTATAGTTTCCTCAGATTCCGGTTTTCCGTGTTAAAATGGTAGCGTTTTCCTGGGCTCTAAGTCCTCAGTATGCTCCAACAAAGTCCAGTCTGGTACAATTTTTAACTCTGGCAAGGTCTTGGTATCTTCTTGGCGACTAAAGTGTCAGGTTATATTGCCCCTCTCGTTCCTGGCACGTGTTGCTTACTATTAGACCAGGCCCTAATCAGAAATGTAGATATGTTTACATTTCGAGTGCCGGCCAATAATTTCAAACTTGCGTGTTTAGGATGGGGTAATTCAAAATATTTCCACTAGGACATTTATGTGCATTAATACAAAGGTCATGTCTTCCAGATATGGAAGTGAGATTTCCGTACTATTCGCGTCAATGTTTACAAATAAGATATTACTTTCATCTAAAGTAATGTCTTTGTAACAAGGTGTACAAGAAATGATTATGTCATTCGTTTCCGCCGAGTGCAAACCCGACAGGTCGATAATTTATCGCTGGGCATTCCTAGGTAAACACGACACGCGTTCACTATACGAATATTGACCGGGCCCATCTTGGCTTTACCTTCGTCTTAATCTTAGCAAAGCAGAGAAGCGCAAAGCAAACATGATCAATTATCACCGAAGGGAGTGTAAAATTGATAAGAAAATAGCTACTATCTGCTTGATAGCAGAGAAAAAATGGGCCGACCACGTAAATTGCGAGCGATTTAGTACACACACAAAATGTAACTAAATACTGCCGGAGAGGAAAAGAGATCGACTCAATGATTATGTGACAATCGTATATGATTTATTCGATGAATAAAGTATGAAACATGATATGCTGAATAGCAAACACTATTCAATACAATTACTAAACTTCGCATTGTCTAACGGCTTCTGTTTATTCACAAGCGGCCAATAGTATATACTAACTGCTGCCTTTCTTCTTCTTCCTCCTCCCCCTCTTCTTCCTCTTCTTCTTTTTCTTCTTCTTATTATTATTCGCTGTCTCTCTCTTTCTCCCTGCGATAATAAAAATAGACTGTTTAAGAAGTTGATCTTAGGTACGCAGTTGAAATGCGTCATTCTGATATGCTGCAAAACTGCTGGAGAGTGATGGATTGATCCCTTTGGATAAATCTTCTTCTTCGTACACTCTTAGACATCTACTTGAATGTTTTCAAAGAAAGCAGTAGTCAGCTTGAGGCTATTTGAATCTCAATATAGCTTTTCCACGAATGGTACTTGTGACAGTCATATGTGCTTTCTGTGTTCCACATATGCTGGGAATCTTTGAAGCAGATTTTCAGCTGTTATTTTATCAGTGCCTCCGTTACAATGATCGGTAGTTCCTATCTTTAGTTTGTTAAATAGACGGTATCCCAATCTGTTGTGGCCCGTGCGTAGTCTGAAGAGTACCACTTTGGAGGAAGGAACATCATTTCATCTGAGTAGTATATTTATTAATATTCCAACAGTTAGCACATTGAAGTGTTTAATGTATTCAAGAATTTAAGTTGTTAATAGTTATTGTTATATAACAGTTGAAAAAAGAACATCCTTGATATAATATGCGTGGAAGATATTACCTTTCGGTGTATGTTAAGAAAAAAATAGAGTGTGGTAAAGTCCAACTCGCATTACCGAGCTTGTCAAACCTGGAATGTTCCTGGCAGTCCATGTTGCCTGAATAAACCTGTTACGCAAGTGCATAAGGCGTATGTAACGGTCTTGTGCAGGGGTGGTAACTCGTGGTCGGCCACTTCTATGGCGATCAGCAGTGGATCCAGTTTGGTGGAAACGAGCTTGAATGCGTGATATAGTGTTCCTGTGAACATTGAAATGTTGTGATACAGCTATGGCACGTTTCACTAGCTTTGCCCAACTTCAAAATGCTATATCTCAGCGAATATATAACGCATATAAGTGAAATTTTGTGTGTGAATTTGAAATGGTATAGACCCTATGAATTAAATTTTTCATTAAAATGCGGCCATTGGTTTCAATTTTCGTTTCTTTGCGATATAATATAAAATCCTACTTGCCAACACACATCACACGCACACATATTGAAATGTCTACAGTAAATTATACGACCTCATTTGCACATTTTTGGTTTATCAAGCAATTGGCATGATTTTTGAGTGAAATTGCGTGAAATCGCACTTCTTGAACATAAAACAGTTTATATCCGGTGCAACGCACACATTGTCAATCAGAGGTGTGTCTACAAAAATTATTGTGTGGTTAAGAAGGAAAAATGAGTCTGCGAGTACATTTTATGACATTACAGCAAATCACAAATCGGATTTTTAAGTATTTCTGCAATGAAGCTACTCGAGGAAAACTATATCATTCTATTTCAAACCCACAAAAGAGGACTATTCACGCCTTGGGGATAAGCAAACGATCATTGCACCGCTGGATAGCGACATCTGAAATGTCTAATTCCAGTGTTTTACACACGAAAATTAGGCCAAGAGTGATGGATAATTTTGACAGAGAATTTATCCGCAGAGAAATTTGCAATATGTTTCACAATAATGAGGCAGTGACTTTAAGGAAATTGAAAATTTGGTTAAGAAAGAATAATGACATTGATATTTCCAAATCTACGCTATGGAGGACTATTAGGAGTTTGGGATTCACTTTTAGAAAATATGTTGGTGGTAGAAACCTTATTTGTGAGAAGCCTCATATAGTTGCAATGAGAAGCAAATATTTACGCGAGGTCAGAGAAATGAGAAGAGATTGTTATGATTTTGTATATTTAGATGAAACTTGGATCAATGCGCACCACAGTAATGAACGAGAATGGCAATCATCTGATGGAACAACTAAGAGACTAGTACCAAGCAGCAAAGGACAGCGCCTAATAATTGCACATCCAGGAAGCAGCCATCATGGGCTTCTAAATAATACTGAACTCATATTTGTTTCAAAATCCACAGATAATAGGGATTACCATGCAGAGATGAATGGCAAGATATTTCAAGATTGGATTGTGAATCATGTACTTCCTTCCTTGGATAGACCGTGGTGTTTGATAATGGACAATGCCTCATATCACAACGTTGTGGCACCAGAAGATAAAGTTTCTAATTCACCAAGTATTAAAGATGTAATAAAGATTTGGCTGACCATAAACAACATTCCATTCAACGAAATGTCCATGAACCTGAATTACTTGGAATTGTAAAAAAAGACACAGCATACAAAGATATTTCACATAGACAAGGCAATCCATGAACATGGTCACAGATGTTTAAGATTACCTCCTTACCATTCTCACTTATACTTATAAAAGCCGCCATCTCCAATATAGCCAGGGATTATTGGAAGAAAAGTGAGAACCATGTGTTACAAGAGGAAGAGGATATATTGGAGAAACGTTGGTTTGTCCTTCATTAGCCGAGATGATTTTCATTTCTCAGAGACCGCTGATTATGATTCGGAGATAAAAGAATTTCTTTACCTTACCGTTATTTACAAGCACATTAGAGGAGCAACGTTCCATTATGATATTTATGAACCGCAAAGAGATGATACCCATTGAAATAATTAGACCAAGGAAGGTCCAGTTTGGTAGCGCATTAAATGTCAATGACAAACAATGTCACGAGTATTTCGCATGCAGATCATTTAAGAAATCATCTTCAACACGTATTCAATTGCAAACGTGATGGCCACATTATTGTAATAGTAGACACGCCTATGCCTAATCAATTCACAGAATCTGTGCATGAAGTGGTAAAATTTCTTTTCTCGATACACAATAATTAGTATGCCGACAAAGATCAAAGGATTTCATCCGTTTATGGGAACTGGACAAGATGCACAGATATAAAGTATATATTTGTTGGGTCTAACCCAATATAACATCGTATGCAAAAAATGGCATTAATACGCTAGACGGTTAATCAGATAATTACATTTGTTTGAGGGCAAAGCTAGTGAAACGTGCTATAATATAGTCGCTCCAGCAGCTAACATCCCTATAGCTATTGCTCGCTGTTCTTGGTTCAATCTTGGTATTGTCAAAAAAGATGTTTCTGTTGGACTCTTGGTACTCTCTATTTCAACGATTACGTTTTCACATGCTTGTGATTAGAGCTACACACTTACCTTCCTTTTATCTGTGATAAATTCTCCCCTACGGCACTTTTCACGTGATTTATCTTGCACCGTGATTATCTCCCCATGAATAGTGCGATCCACTTGTAATTGCACGGGTAAGTGAACAACACTTACACAGAAATGTGTGCCAACTTGCATTTGAGTTCACCCAAGAACACACGCACAGTGCCCTGTTGAGTGCTGCACACTTACTTTTTTCCATGAGTATGTATAAACAAGATATTTATTTATGAAATATAATTGAAACAAGGTTAAAATTGGAAAATGGCAACTTTTAGAAACAGTTAAATAACACTGACAAACAACATTTTTCTTTCTTATGTGATGGGCCGGGAAGACACCCCTGAGGCCCCACCCCCACTTCAGTTCAAGGCATGTTTGTCGCCCATATATTTTCGGTCGGCCCACGTGACTGTCAGATCACGTGACGGCGCGAGCCTGGGTTGTGAAAAATCTGAAGTAGAAGATTGATGAAAATGCCATAATAATGCATTTAAATTAAGTTGTGGTGTAGAATTGTGTTATATTAAATAGCTGTAGGTTTTATTTGTGTTTTCGCTATTCCTAAGCGATAATCGCGTGTGATATTTAAGTAGTCAAGATTAATACGCCTAGCGCAGTAAAGTGAGTGATTAGCCTAGTGCCTATAAAAAGAGATAGCGAGCTACCAGCGGACCCTTTCCTAGTATCAGCCGCCAGAGAGAACAGACGACAGAGCCAAACTGTAAATGCATTGAGCACATTAGCATCGGGCACTGTTGGGTGTTTGTTTGGTTTGGTGTTATGTTCGCTAGTTTATTTGTTTAATGTTTGCTTTGTCACTGAATGGGCTGTAAAATAAATATAGCCCCTGCCTCTAGAATCAAGAGTTTTATTGTTGTTCGGGTCGGTGCGAGTGTAGCAAGAGAGTGATCACACATCACAATATAATCATCATCATCATCATCATCTTCTCGCCCACCCTGCCACAATTGGCGTCGTCGGCAGGATAAGGCAGACAGTGACACCGAGCAAACAGCGAACGAACAAATAGTGTAAACACCCAGCAGTGCATTCCTGCAGCAAGATGGCTAATGCGCATATGAAGGTACTGTACGTGGAGGAGCCAGAGATAAGGTTATTTAGTGGAGAGGGGAGACCCACTTGGCAAGAGTTTGTGGAGGATGTGGAAGCCGCGTGGAAGGTGGCGCCTTTTTGCGCAGAAGAAAAGTTAGACATGATATGGAACAACGTTACACCAATGGTATCTAGAGAGTTACGGATACAAGGTGGAGCCAAGGCCAGCCCTGAGAAGTTACTGGAAATTGTAAAAAAAAGCCTACAGCGAGCAACCACAAGTCAGTGAGGTGAACAGGAATTTCCCTTGGGAATATGCTGTTTATGGTGGAAGTAAAAAGCCTGAGACACGGGTCCAGATAGCAAGTGCAGAAGTTAAGAAGGAGGAGGAGGCACTCAGAGCAGAGTTATCCTTCCTAAAATCCCAGATAGCACAGATGTCAGAGTCCAGTTCGCCAGCACAAGAGGAGGTGCAGAGAAAGAGAGCACCATGCCAGCCGCGGAAGCAGCCAAAGCACAACGAGGAGGTGTGTCCGCGGGAACAGCCAACGCAAGACAAGGAGGTGTGTCCACGGGAACAGCCAAAGCACGACGAGGAGGTGCATGTTCTGGTATGTGAGAGTCAAGCTGTTGTTAACGAAAGCAGTGAGCTGACAGTACCGACCAGTGCAGCTGCACCGACAAGGCGAAAAGGAGTTTGCAAGTGGTACAGTGTCCGCAGGGGATGGGGATTCATCACGCCAGATGATGGAGGTATTGATGTATTTGTACATCAGACCAAGATCTTCAGAAAGGGATTCCGGAGTCTGGCGAGAAATGAGAGAGTAGAGTTTGACAGCAAACCATCGGTCCAGGGCATGGAAGCAATTTATGTATGCGGCATTGGCGGTCAAGAGTGTAAGGGCAGCAGAAAGCGACCCATGGCACAGAGGAAGCCCAGAAAGATAAGGTGCTATAATTGTGGTGAGTTCTCAGGCCACATGGCAGCCAAGTGCCCACAAGGCCCGCTCCTGAAAAGATGCTTTGGATGCAAGTCAACTGAACATTTGATAGCCGCCTGTCCCTCAAGAAGCTCTTTCCCTAGACGGACTGCCACAGCCAGGTTGCCTTTAGGGCGCAAGCCAAGAGATGGCCACGACAACTGTCACACTAAGGGCGCCGAGAAAATTACGCGTCGTCTAGGGGAGGAAACCCGTCCTAAGCAGATAGGAGGGAGTGCAAATCAAGGTTCAGCAGAGGAGACACATCAAAAGCAGACTGTGGGGAATGTAAGCCACCGTCCACACAAAATGAGTGCAGAACACGTCAAGAGCGATCCCCCTACAGATTCGACAGCTACATGCACTGGCAAGCAGATGTCACAAGCCAGCAGCGACGCGGCACAAGTAGGCGAATCTTCTAGACCACAGCAACTGCCAGCCCGACAAAGCACAACTAGGGACATGTCGACCAAGACAGTCCCCAGCCGGGTTGTACCGATGACAGAAGCTCAGCCTAAAGCATCGCCGCAGAGAAAGAGTCATACGCAGCACCAACGATCTAAGAGGCTACGATCGAAGCGCCAGAGGTGGTGATGTTGTCGGGACGACAACAAAATCAGGAGGGAGATATGTGATGGGCCGGGAAGACACCCCTGAGGCCCCACCCCCACTTCAGTTCAAGGCATGTTTGTCGCCCATATATTTTCGGTCGGCCCACGTGACTGTCAGATCACGTGACGGCGCGAGCCTGGGTTGTGAAAAATCTGAAGTAGAAGATTGATGAAAATGCCATAATAATGCATTTAAATTAAGTTGTGGTGTAGAATTGTGTTATATTAAATAGCTGTAGGTTTTATTTGTGTTTTCGCTATTCCTAAGCGATAATCGCGTGTGATATTTAAGTAGTCAAGATTAATACGCCTAGCGCAGTAAAGTGAGTGATTAGCCTAGTGCCTATAAAAAGAGATAGCGAGCTACCAGCGGGGCTTTCCTAGTATCAGCCGCCAGAGAGAACAGACGACAGAGCCAAACTGTAAATGCATTGAGCACATTAGCATCGGGCACTGTTGGGTGTTTGTTTGGTTTGGTGTTATGTTCGCTAGTTTATTTGTTTAATGTTTGCTTTGTCACTGAATGGGCTGTAAAAATAAATATAGCCCCTGCCTCTAGAATCAAGAGTTTTATTGTTGTTCGGGTCGGTGCGAGTGTAGCAAGAGAGTGATCACACATCACAATATAATCATCATCATCATCATCATTATCTCGCCCACCCTACCACAATTATATAAGAATAAGTGTTCTTAGGTCCGTTTCTTGCGCTGATTTCAAATTTGAAATCCGTTTATCTCTATCACGTCGGGTTCTTAAGATATTTGTGAATAAATATATTTTTGGGAAACCGTTATTTGCTCCGTTTCATTTTTACTATATAACTTTTTAAAAATTAATAAAATGCAAAATAATTCTACTTTTTATACTGCTAAAAGATGCATGACATATGTTACGTTATATTTCAAATAGTTACTGTATTTTGAAATAATTCTGAGTGAAATATGGCTTCTAGAAGTTGTAGAAATTCGGCTGATCTGTTCTGTTACGTGTGCGGATATTTTACCGATCGTGTTCACTAGAAAAACTTTACAACATTGCTAAAGAAAGCATATGAACTTTATTTCGATTCGAAAGTTGATGATGCAAATAAATCTTGGATGCCAAATGCAGTTTGTTCGACTTGTGCAAATACATTGGCAGGTTGGTTACGAAAATCGCCGAAGCATAACTCGATGCCTTTTGGAGTGCCAGTAATATGGCGTGAACCGACAAATCACGCTACTGATTGTTACTTCTGCTTGACAAATATCTATGGTTTCACTTTTAAAACTAGAAAGTCTGTGGTTTATCCAAATATTGAATCGGTTTCGAAACCAGTGCCTCATGATCCAATCACGTGTCCGATCCCAGTTCCACCAGAACAGTATCCGT
The DNA here is from genome assembly GCA_024509875.1 of Oreohelix idahoensis. Lineage (NCBI taxonomy): Eukaryota > Metazoa > Mollusca > Gastropoda > Stylommatophora > Oreohelicidae > Oreohelix > Oreohelix idahoensis. The sequence continues at coordinate 115,974 of JAMPIV010018228.1, read as the reverse complement.
TGGACGTGAATGAACCATCAGAAAGTGATAGTTTACCTGCTTTAGAAACTAATTCTGACTCGGATTATATACCGGTGAATGATGGTGTTCACTTAATTAACCATTCAGAACTTTCAGATCTAATACGTGATCTCGCTCTCACCAAAGGACAAGCGGAATTACTCGGTTCGCGACTCAAAGAATGGAATCTTTTAGCGCCCAATACTCCGATATCTAAATTTCGTCATAGACACAGAGAACTTGTTCAATACTTTGAGATGGATGATGACATTTGCTATTGCAAAGATGTAAAAGGTCTAATGGTGCACCTCGGTCAGGAGCACATAGTCAACGAATGGCGACTTTTCATCGACTCTTCCAAGACTAGTCTAAAAGCCGTGTTATTGCATAATGGAAATTTATTTTCATCAATTCCAGTCGCCTACTCTGTTCATATGAAAGACACTTATGACAATATGGCTATACTTTTGGCAAAAATAAAGTACAATGACTACCAATGGCGGATTTGTGGAGACCTAAAGGTCATTGCAATTCTCACGGGCATGCAGACTGGGTATACTAAATTTTGTTGCTTCCTATGTGAATGGGACAGCCGCAACAGACAGGAACATTATGCAAGAAAGGTGTGGCCTATCAGGGATCGTATGCAGCTCGGGCATAAAAATGTAATACACGAGCCATTAGTTAACAAAGACAGCATCATTTTACCACCGTTACATATAAAGTTGGGGCTCATGAAGAATTTCGTAAAAGCGTTAGATAAAACGAGCAAAGCTTTCACTTATCTTCGAGAAAAGTTTCCGCAAATTAGCGATGCAAAGATAAAGGAAGGTATCTTTGTAGGACCTCAGATTAGGAAAGTTATTGCAGACAAACAATTCGAGAACTTGTTACATGGTAGTGAACTTCGCCCATGGATGGCATTCAAATCGATCGTCGATAACTTTCTGGGAAATCACAAATCTGTCGACTATGTGCATATTGTTAAGCAGTGCATAGATGCATACAGAATTATGGGCTGTAACATGTCCCTCAAAATCCATTTGCTCGATTCGCATCTTGACTTTTTCCCTGACAACCTTGGCGAAGTCAGCGATGAACATGGAGAACGATTCCATCAAGATATCGCCGTAATGGAGTCACGTTATCAAGGACGGTGGAGTGTGACCATGCTTGCCGATTATTGTTGGATGCTTCATCGCGATGTACCACATGCCATTCACCGACGAAAGTCGACTGCAAAGAAATTCAAGCCTACATAACTGTTATACTTCTTGTACAAATGATGTTGTAATACTGTATGCGTTGTTAAAAAACTTCAATTGCGTATTTCTAGAGATCCCGACCTGATAGAGAAAAACGGTTTGCAGATTTAAAAACAGCGCATTAAAATTGACCAGAAAAAACATAGAAATGTTAGAGAAAGAAAAAAAAAAAGGAGTCGAATGCCTTTTGGTATCACGTTCGTTGCATTGCAAGAGCAAATCCCACAAATAATGTCGTTTCAATTGCCCTTTAGACCTGTCTCTTATGGATGGTGTCCAGAGCTGTGTACAAGTAACTAGTACCCGGAACTGAGAGAAACATAAAATCGGATCTCACGTAAATCTTTTGTCTTCTGATGAAAGCTTCAGGCGACCTCCGCTTTCCTCCATAATTTCGTCTTCCTCTGAATTGTCCTGATTCCCATGAGCATGAAATCTCAGACCCCCGAGGCAGATAGACATTTTTCGGAGAGCGGAAGAGTGCAAATGAACCATAGTTTTATAAACATCTGAAATAGAAGTGTTGACATTATATATATATATATATCTTGTTAAGTTATTTTCGCGGGGGAGTTAAATGTTTGAGATCCTCAAATGTGAGTCTAGTATTTTGTAGACGCACATTTGAGCACATCTAGGTTAATTGTATTTTTAATTATTTGCGTACGACCGTGCACCATTCTTAAACGCGTATGGTGCGGTTTGTCGCGGCGATTTGTTGCTGTCCAGCAAACATACTGGAGGCAGACCCGAAAATCCATTTTCTGAAATTACTGCAGTAGAGAAATAAAGCATAGAATGGACATAAAAATGGACGGATTAATATGACGTTCTGTGACATTCACCTGTTTAAAAAAATGACGTAATTGATGACAAACGTAAGATTGTCTAGAGCTGTTTTTGAAGCTTAGCATTGCTGCCAGAGTGTGGTCCATTCAGTCACGGTCATTCCCGTCACATCGATGGAATTTCATACAGAGCCATATCAACAATATATCATAATCGTCTATCACGAAATCGATGAGCGTTGAGTCGGTGTACCAATCTGTTGTTGTGCCTTTTGTGTCTGTGAACAAGTAAAGTCTGTCCCTTCCACTCTTAAAGACTGTCTAGTCTACGCATAACGGTGTACTGACCCCAGTGTTTGTACTGAGAAAAAGAGAAGGCGAGAGAGAGTGGGAGGGAGAGAGGGAGCACCTTTTGTGTAAGCTGCTAACATTGACATATTTTAATAGTTTTGTGGCTGATTTTGTTGTTGTTTTGATATTTGTTTAATCAATCCGACTTCCGATTATCGTCAGCACTCGTCACATATGGAGACGTATAAAGAAGAAATAAAAAACTGTCGGTTTAACCCGGTCCAGTGCCTGTCTCACTCATTGTCCAGATTTGTCTGTCACAGTGGATTTGTGCTTTAATTGTTCATTTGCAGTTGTCAGTGTTCCGCTATTTGAAGAGACATAGAAAGGTGCAGCGACTGCTGTTATCAGTCTTGCTGTAAGTGGCGACTAACAGGAAGTTATGGATGGGGTTAGCAACCTAATCGTGTAAAACAAATTGCTACAGAATCCATCGCAGCAATAATACATGCATGCTTTGATGCAGCTCCCTGCGAGGGAACCACCTGCAGTGGCGGCTCCTTGCTCCGTAGTGAGGAAAAAAGAATGATGAATGATGTGCCCAATAGTCTATCGAAACCATGTGAGATCTCTTTTCGCTCTTGTATACAGTTATTTGGGAAACAAATAATACGGCACAAGACATCATTTGTGTGTGTGTTTTATAATGAAAGCAGACGCAATTTTAATTTTTGAAAAATCACAGTTTAAAGCTAAAGGATAGACAATTATTTTTTAGCAAAAACATAAATAACACTATGAATACATGAGCGACATCTCTAACCTACTGGTCTACATTTCTTTTATAATTTTCTTTCTGAGTATTGTCTGTCATTTTTCAGGTGAGTGAAAAATAAAACACAATTACTCCATCGTGAAGAAATTGTCTATCTCTTAGCTTTAAAATGTGAAAAATCAAATGAAAATTGTTTGTGTAGTTCATGAAATATAAATTGTTAAAGTTTATATACATAGTTTTAAAACACCCTGTGTATGTGTGTATGTATGTATGTGGTAACATCCCTCATTAACGCTGTATGAATTTATGTAAATTTACTTTATGTAGATTCTAATGATTCTCCTGTATGCCATGTTGTATTTTATTATATCATGTCAGTACATATCAATGTATTTTCTGGAGAATAAAGATTATGTATGTATGTATGTATGTATGTATGTATGTATGTATGTATGTGTGTGTGTATATATATATATATATATATATATATATATATATATATATATATATATATATATATATATATATATATATATATATATATATATATATATATATATATATATATATATATATATATATACACACACACACATACATACACACACACATACATACATAGAAATTCAAAGAGGAATTCATCTTTCCTTCTCCATATTCTTTCCCTTTTACCTCACGCCCCTGTCTCTTAAGACATATTCTGTGTTGTCATCAAAGCAACCAGTTGATAAATGGGTCTGAGCCGAGCTTTTGTCAGCGGAAAGCTTTACGAAATCGAGCCAATTATTGATATGAATCGCCCTTTCCACATCACATTAGTTGAGAGTGCCTGGACAGGTTCTAAAATAATTGAAATGTCCTGCTGTCCTGAATTGTCTCCACACTGCCGACCGGATTGCCTTCCACGCAGCAGAATTTACTTTTGAAGGAGAGTTTATTCGAGTGATGAGAAAGGTTGTTTTTTGTTGCATAGTGATCTTTTCATCCCGAATGTACAAATAAATCTACAGAGTATTTTGCTGCGTACAAAATTACCGTGTTTTATTATATCAACATACGATTCACTGCAATTAAAAATACAAACAGCATACACAAAAATGAAAGCTGAGTTAATGTATAATCTGAAAAAATCTGAATAGTCCGTTAAAGTCTTCTTATCTACCTTTTTCTCTGCTTATGGAGTATGGCTGCAACTTGGCTCCTTTTAGGAGACGTGCATCATAACAAATGTTGTCGATGGCCGTTTAAGATAACTTGTATCTAATTTTGCATGCATAATTTGCACAAATCGCCAATCCTTATGTCTGCCCTGATTATTACAGTATTGAAGAATTATTGCAGGTCACATGACATAATTGTTTCCGGCGAGGTTATTAATTAGTTACACTACCCATATATGGCGATGTGAATAATTATAACGAAGCGTCGGTGTCACATAATTTTTGGGTCGATCTCTTGTCCTCTTCGGCCGTATTCAGATACATTTGTTGTGCGTACTAATTACGTGAAATTTCCGTGGTCGGCACATTTCAAGCAGATATTAGCTATTTTCTTATCACCTTATACTCCTTTCAGTAATAATTCGTCTTGTCTTTTTACCTGACCACCTCAGCTGAGAGAGTTGACAGGTGATGCAATATTGACCGACAGTCATGTTGGTAAAATTCTCGTGTACCAAACCTTGGCTGCGCCGGATTAGCACGACGCACGCCCAGCCAGTTTTTTAGCGCTGAAATGGCGATTGGGATTCCCTTATTACTGCCGTGAAGAGTCACAGCCCAGATGGTTACACGAGGGTCCGTGTTTGCACAAGTACGGGGAGATAAATTACTCGTCTGCGGACATATTACAGACATGCATCTGGAATACGGAATGAATTAATAGCATCCGGATAGAAGTATTACAAAAATATTACTTGAGATAAAAGTAAGAAGTTATTTGTAATCACTGACGAAAATATTCGGAGGTTTCACGCCCATACTTGGTAGAAATGACCTGTTAAATAACATGCAGAATTTTCCTGTGAGGAAATTTTTTTAATAGACGCCATCAAACCACGCATGATTATAACTACTGGCTGGCATTCGAGATGTACGAATAACCACATTTCTGATTGGGGCCTGGTCTAATAGTAAGAAAAATGTGCCAGAAACGAAAGGGGCTATATAACCTGACACTGTTGCAAGTTATAGCACTGTGAAATTCAACTCGTCAAGAGACAACTAGACCTGCCAAAGTTAAGAATAGAACCAGAATTCATTTATCGGACCGGACTTGTTTGAACTTCTTGAGGACTTACGAGCCCAGGAAAACTCTACCATTATTAGCCAGGAAAACCGGAATCTGGGGAATCTGAGACACGGAGTCAAAGTGGGAACTTATTGTAAAGTAACAACACACCAGAACACGTGTAAGAGGCATCTTCAACAAGTTGCCTTAGCTATTTACATGAGCCAGCAGTCTGTCGGTGAACCCAAAGATTTATAGTAAGTTGTATATCTACAATTCTATGTTTGGCATAATTAACACGTGCAATAATATTTATATATTGACTTGGGAATATTAATATGTGAAAATTGCTAAGTGAATGTCCAAGTCATTTGATGCTGGCAACCTCAGCATAAAGAGTGATGATTTAATGAACCACCATTGCAGAGGCTGGTGACTGCTTTATGCGAATTTCGTATAGAGAACTAAAAGCAGAGGTAGTCCCAAGTTCCAAATGGAGCAGGGAGTGAATGATGAGAGAAATGTACATACTTATTATATTATTAACATTTTCAACCAGTGTATATGTAAATGTAAACATATTCAATCTATATTGTTAACATTTTCAAACATTGTAGATGTAACGGGAAACAAATTCAATTTATATTATTAACCTTTTTCAAACAATGTAAAAGTAAATATAAATCTATTCAACCTAAATGTAATGAATGTTTTTCGCTCAATGGAATTGATATTAATTCTCAACGAGGGTAAAAGTTCTGAGGTAGATGGAATGGTGAAATGAAAAGAGGGGGGGGGGCACATAAGTATGTGTCGGGAAACTCAATACTCAGAGGGTATTTCTTTCTCTTCTTTTGTGATACTAGTTGGTGGTACCAGTTGAGTATACTATCTCTGGAACAAGTGAGGGTATAAGTGGCCTGAAGTCGACGATAGACACCATGATCAGACGGGTCTTAGAGACGCGGGACCAGCTTGGTAGTTACTCCCTGACACTTCTTGGAACGTGCTACAACTTTCAAACTTGACCATTGACGAATGTGATCCAGTTGTCCATCTACAAAGAACCAAACATCAGCTGGAGCAGAACAGACAAACTCATTGGCAGCTAATAAGAAACATAAAAGCTGCCAAGTGAACTATCCAATTTTTAACTCCATAACATCACAGCATCATTATCCTTCTACCTACAACTCTGCCAAAAGTAATCATGTGCGAAAGTAGACACTTTTGAAGACCCACATAAGTTACTTTTGAGTTTTGGCCACTGCTGAACCACCGCTGCAGAGCTAATGGGGAGGCAACCCGTGATAGTCGGTGAAAATATACTAGAATAAGACGCCATACCCGGTGATTGGTTTCAGAAAAAATAAACTACCGAAATTAAATTACGCGTGGGCAAATCTTTAAGTATAAGACCTGAGCGGCTTAGATTCCACACTTATTTTCCAATCTCGTCACAGAGAACAGACGTTAGGGAGAGATAGCAAAAAGATCCCATTATATGACATGCCAGAGTTATTAAGAAGTAACTTGTAAAATAAAAGTGTAAAACTCCTTCTATAATACTTAGAGTCACAAGTACGAGGAAATATTTCTCATGTGTTAAAGCTTAGAGTTGTGAATTAGCAATTATTCTTAACTCACATGAGAAAACTGCACCTACGGCTGCAGTAAAATTATGTCTGCCATTCTGTGCAAAAAACGTATGCATACTCATTCAAAGCGAAGGGTAAATATGAAAAATGTAAATATTGTTAATCTTATGTATGTATTTACATGTATAGAAATAGATTATTAATGTAAATTTGTCTATGAGACTTGCAGCCACATCATGTAAAATAAATTGCCATATAAACCACCACCACAAGAGCCGGTGACTGCTTCGTGCGGGTTTCCTCGCAAGAAACCAAAACAGTGGTAGCCCGATGCGCCATAGGGAGCTAAAAGAGGATAATGATGACATCGTGGTATATAAGCTTATGTTAACACTTTTCTTTTAGACCGATGTGTATATTGTACTGTGATTTACTTCCACTCCTGTGCTCTCTAAACACACCTTCATCGGCCTTGAGGGTCTGAGATTTCACGCTCATGGGCATCGGGACAATTCAGAGGAAGATGTAATGTTGGAGGAAAGTGACGCTTACATCAGGAGACAAAGGATTTACGGGATATTCTACTTTATATTTCTCTCAGTTCCTGGTACTAGTTACTAGTACAGAGCTCTGGACACCACCCTTAAGAAACGAGTCTAGAGGACACTCGAAGCGTTTACATTTTGGAGATTTACGCGAGGAGCGAACATGATCCCAAAAGCCATTTGATTTCTGACTTGAGGAAGAACAGCCAAGACTTCACTGAGAAGCAGCATTGACTACACTAGACGTCAACAACAAACCATTGTCGCCATCTGCAAAGCTAAGTCAAATCAATGACTAGACTAAATTATTCCACTAAAGGTCATATTCTTCGACGAAGAATAACAATTTACTAAAAGATCATATACTAATTATTTAACTGTTTCTAAAGTTACCCCTTTCCGATTTTAACAAGTTTTCAACTATATTTCATAAAATAATATGCTGTTTATATCTATGTAAATATAAATCCTTCGTTGGTGTTGTTTACTTACTTACTTACTTAGTCGTTCCCCTTCTACCGTGAGGTGTAGAGGTTTGAAAGAGAGAGCGCCAGACCATTCTATCAGCTGTCTTCTTCCTGGCCTGGTTCCACTCTAGTCCTCGGTCCCTCAAAGATTGTCTAATGTTGTCCTCCCAGCGGACTCTGGGTCGTCCTGGAGGTCTGGATCCCTGGCTCTTTGTTTCCAATGCTTGTCGTGGTAGCCGATCTTCTCCCATTCTGCAGACATGGCCAAACCATCTTAGTTGGGACTGTTCTATTTGGGTCTGCAGCGGATGGGATTTTAGGCCTTGACGGATCGTCTGGTTGCGGACCATGTCTCTTCTTGTTACTTCAACCACTTTCCTCAGATACCTCATTTCTGAGGTTTGGATCTGGCTTTTGTGGGGTTGTAGTCATTGCCCACGACTCGCATCCATATGTCAAGACTGGGACATAGGTGGAGCGGTATACAGCCATCTTCGTTTTCTTACCAACCTCTTTCTTGCTGAGGAATCCACGATTTATGGCCTGAAAAAGTCTCCCAGCCGCTGCTTTCCGAGTGGCCAACTCTTCTTTGATGCCTCCCTTTCGGTCTATAATAGCTCCGAGATATTTAAAGTGGTCGACCTGCTCCAGGACCTGTTCTTCCCAACTTAATCTGATGTTTTCTTTCTTCTCGTGATATCACCATGGATTTTTGTTTCAGAGCTGCTTATGACCATCCCTCTCTTCTCCAGCTCTTCCTTCCAGACTTGCAGGTTGGATTGGAGATGTGCCTCTGATTTAGCAATCAGGGCAACATCATCAGCAAATGCCAGCTCCGAAAGATAGACCTGTCTCATCTTCCAGTACCCCACTGAATACTTTCTTGTTCTCTCCTTACATGCCTTGATGACATCGTCCATAAGGAGTATGAAGAGGTAAGGTGATAGGATATCACCTTGTCTTACACCAGTGGTGGTCCTGAACTCTTCTGACTTATGGTTTGCTGTCCTCACATAATTTCTGCAAGACTTGTAGAAGCTCTGTATAGCATGAATCAGAGGTGCTGGAATATTCTTCCTTGCCAAACATTCCCAAAGTTTGCTCCAGGGGACCCTGTCAAACGCCTTTTCCAGATCTATGAAACAAAGATGGATCTCACTCTTATACTCAAGGACCTTTGCACTCAGCTGTCTGAGTGTGAAGATTAGGTCTTGAGTACTTCGGTTTGCTCGGAATCCGCACTGGACCTCATCCAATTGTGGCTCAGCTAGGCGTCGGAGTCTCTGCTCTAGGATTCTAGAGTAGATTTTACCAGGGACACTGAGAAGGGATTTGCCTCTATGGTTTCCACATTGTCGATTGTCACCCTTTTTGAAAATTGGTGTTATGATGGCAATCTCCCAATCCTTTGGTATGGTCTTGTTGCACCATGCTGCCTGTAGGACCTTTAAGAGTAATAGGTCGCCTGATGCTCCCATGTACTTAACCATTTCTGGTGTTATACCATCATGCCCTGCTGCTTTGCCCATCTTGATTTTCTCTAGTGCTGCCCTCAGTTCTTCCATCTTTATGTCATCTTCACCATCATTGGTTTCCTCTTCTGTGTCAGTGGTTATCATTTCTGATGCTTCATCATGCTCACCATCCAGGAATTCTGAGAAATATTCTTTCCATCTTTCCATTACTTCCTTCGGGGCAGTAAGCAATTTGCCTTGCTTGTCCTTTATAAATTTGAGAGGGCATTGATTTCCTTCCTTATGTTCTTTAGGGTCTTATAGAACAATTTTTGGTTTTCTTGTGCATTTTTTCTAGCTTTTCTCCAAATTCTTCCCAGGACTTCTGTTTTGCTGCTAGCACTTTGTTCTTTGCTTCTGTTCTGAGTGTCACATATTCTCTATATTTTTTCCATTTGTCCTGTTGTGTTTTTAGCTCCTAAGTATTGTTTCCATGCCATTTTTTTCTCTCTTATTTTCTCTTTGACTTCCTCTGTCCACCAAGGTGTCCTCTTTCTCTGGTTCCCAAGTCGGACTTCACCGCATGCTTCTGCAGCAGCTGTCTTTATGATATTCTTGAATTTATTCCAGAGGGTTTCCAAGTCATCAGGTCGTTCTTCTGTGTTGCTCACTGCTGTAGCAATAAGCCCCTGATATCTGGTCTTAATTTCTGGCTCTCTCAGCTTGTAGGTCCTAATGCTCATTTCTCCTGCTCGTTTACTTGGTTTCTTGCGTGGTGTTGGGCAGTTCCTAGGCTGAGCAACTCTTTCAGTTGTTCGTTTGATTGTTAGCAGGTAGTGATCACTTCCAATCTCTGGCCCCCTCCAGACTCTTGCATCTCGGACATATCTGAATGAGCTTCTCCGAACAATGGCATAGTCGATCACTGACTTCTCATTCTTGGTTGGTTCACATCTAGTGTATGCATGTATGCGCTTATGGGGGAACTTTGTGTTTGTAATGATCAGATTCTGCTCACTGCAGAATCTAAGGAGTCGCTTTCCATTGTCATTGAGGTATCTTCTCCATATCTTCCGATAACTCCACCCCATCTAGCATGGTCATTTCCAACTCTGGCATTAAAATCTCCGAGCATAATAACTTCATCTAGGCAGGCATCCACTGTCCTTTGAAGCAGCTCGAAGAATTCCTCCTTGACCTCTGCTCTCTCATCCTCATTTGGCCCATACACTATGACCAGGTTGACTATGGTTTCTCCTTCTTTTAGTTTTACAACCATAATGCGCTCCGAGACAAAGTTCCATCCCTTGATACTATCTTTTTGATTTTGGGCCACAATGCAACCCACGCCCCCTTTAGCTCTTTCAGATATGGGTACACCACTGTAGAGCAACGTGTTGCCATCGAGATCCATGACTCCTTGTCCTTTTTTCTTCGTTTCCGTTATAGCCAGGATTTCTAGTTTTGCTTTCCTCATCTCTTCCACCAGCTCCTCTTCCTTCCCATTTATACTTCTTGTGTTCCAAGTTCCATAAGTCGTAGTCCGTAGTCCGTTCCAGTTCGTCGCCTTTAGAATCAGTCCGGTTTTCTCTCTTGTAGTTCGCGTAATCATGATTTAAAGCAAACAGGTGATTGGCCTGTTGTGCCTTTGCATGGTGGATTGTCTGCCTCCTTTCGGCCTCCATGCAGGCCGCCCTCCTCCTTTTTCATCCGGGCTTGGGACCGGCATTGGCGGAGTTGTTGGTGTTGTTAACTAATTAAAAGTGATGGTTGTCCCCGTATGACTCATTTTTATGTAAAATACTTATATATAGAGGTAAACAAATTACTTTCGGCAGGAGGCTCAGTAAAGAAGAGTCAAGTGTTAGATCATGACGCATTTACTTATCTCACAGAAATGGGCGGGGAAGACGTATTTTACAAGAACCGAGAAAACTCAGTTTATTTATAAATTCCATCCTAAAAATCTCTGTGAGACCCCTTAACATAGGAGCATAACGCTCGTATTTCTTTCACTGCCAAAAGTAATCTTGAGCGAAGGTTCCTACCTTTGTAAAACTCATGTGTTTTTACTCGAACCGTCTGACCATTTGTGGACAGCTACGGCAGATAAAGAGAGACAACTCGCTACACCTCCCGCCCTTCTTTATTTAAAATTGGGCGGGAGTGGGTGTCCAAACTTTCATCATGTATTTTTATCTTTCACGCCCAGCCTACCCTTTTTGATAAGATAACTTAATATGTGCACGTCAACTCTCATTCTCACTAGCTTAGCATGTTGTCAGTTTTCCTATCATCAACACCTTGCCTTTTTCTGATTATAGCTTTTATACCCATCTTTGCAACAGCCACCTCCGACGGAAAGGAAAGCGATGAGAATAAGAAATTCCTTAAACTGCGATCCTTGTTAACAATACAAGCCAATTACAGTGTCTGGGGAGTGTCTAATCGAAGTCAAGGCCATTTTCCGCCGCTTTTTTTTTCTCTTCCTTTTTATAATTTGCACTCTACAGCATTTTGCGTGACATTTTGTTTCAAATATGAAATCTTAGCGTTTTCAAATGCACTTCTGATTTTTTTTTCTTCATTCTTCGTGCGACGTAAAGCGTCGGCGGGAACTCAAGCTCCAATATAGTTTGATTTGAAAGTTTTCAGAAATAGCTCCTCTTCCGTTAAAGCGGTGTTTCGGTCATTCGCACATTTCGCAGTAGCTTCACAGTTTCAGATTTTAGTTGTTTCGCAATTTTATATTTTACTATGGTTCCCATATCGATATTACCACCTTCACAATTTCTGCCTTATCAGCGTTCGTACTATACAATTTCTGTTGCATCGGCTTTCCTGTTATTTACTTCATATATTTTTTTAATGTTTGTTCTCGTGCCGCAGTTATACCGGGCGGGGCACCAATTGTCGTACCACTACAGTATATAGAAGATGGCCTACGGAATGTTGTCAAGAAGGTCTCCAGAAATCGGCTGGTTAAGAAAGAAAGACGTATTCGAGATAAGGACAAGATGGAGCGAAGGCAAATGCTCCTCGCTAGATACTGTTTTCTAATAAATCATGGAAAGTCATTTTTATCCCTACGACATTACTTTCCCTGAACTCTTGATAAAGAAAGATTCCCTAATCTCTTTAAATGAAGGATGTTGCCTATATGTAAATACTTCAAACAGACAGCACCAGTGATACATTAAATAACTAAGTAATTTCCAACGGGGCTATAGAGTTTATAGTATTATATAAACTTTAATATATACACATATAGGGTAGGGTTAGTAGAACGTAAAAAGAGTGATGGTGAAAGACTATTCACAGATGAAATGTAAAAATGTAGTTAATTAAATATGATAGTGAAACAAGGTAAAAAGTGAAATGATGATAGGATATATTAAGTGTTATTGTCGTGAATCGGCGTAACATTCTGTTGATTTATTACGTCAGCATGCTCGTTGTTACTTACCTTCGTTATGTATCAGAGAAATTATCAGGAAAATCCGTTGGACAGAAATACTCCTTATTTGAGCCATGTAAATAGTTAGCAAAACGCTCGATTTAGCACATATCTAGGCGTATATTTAAGTGAAGAATGGAATCATAGTTTTACACAATAAGGTAGAACTGGGGCTGAATCTATAGAATATCTTTTGGAATCACTACCTGATGTTATTCTGGAGATATTGTGAAATATTGCTACGAAAGAAACACAAAACTGCTTTTTCGCCTCGCAGAATTTACCCAGCATGCTCTCCTAGTCGCTCGCTGAGCTACTATGTAAGGACACGGGAAAATACAAACGAAACACGATCAAACAAAACATAGAAGATAAGGAAGCCAAAATGATAAGTAGGAAGTTCGTAGATCAACTAACAAAACAAAGTCTGGCTGTCTACACTGATGGATCCAAGGGTGATAGTGGGCAACTAGGTGCAGGAGTTGTAATACCACAGTGGGGAATTAAAAAGAGCTACAGTGTAACTGAAGGGGCTTCGATTTTTACCGCAGAGATGGTAGCAATTCTAAAAAGCTTAGAAATAATCGAAGATAACCCACCAGAAGCTGTTACGATATTTACAGACTCACTATCATCACTACAAGCACTAGAACACCCAGGTAAATGTAGCCGACCAGACATAAAGGAAGAAATTCTAGCAATTAATACATCACTAGGGAACAGAGGATGTAGTGTGAGGCTAGTGTGGGTCCCAGCACACATAGGTATAGCTGGTAACGAGTTAGCAGACCAGAACGCCAAGAATGGAAGAATAAGTAAAAACAATATAAGAGCAGGACTGGGAAGGTCGGAGATCAAGAGCCAAGTGAAGCTAACTATAAACGAGGAATGGAAGACAACATGGAAGAACAGTAGAAAAGGCAGACACGCGTTCAAACTGCTGAAAGAACCAACAAGGACGTGCCAGGTTAGAGAAGAATTAAAGATACAATCGAACAGAAAACTGTGGCGTCTCCGTCTCGGTGCAGCATACTTTATGATAGAGGAACCACACTGCCAAGAATGTCAGGAAGAGAATGACATAGACCACTACCTGATCCACTGTAAAAAGTACGAACAACATAGGCTAGAATTAAAAACTTACTATAAAAGTCACAATATAGGCATGACAGGTGATAAGGTTTTAAGTATAGATGCCCCAGGAGATGCCTAATCAATAATAATAATAATAATAATAAATTCTTTAAGCACCAAACACGGCGCATAAGGCAGAAACCAGTGCTCTCCAGGTTGTTCGTTGTGACGCCACTCCTCTTAGCTCTTGCACATTATTTAGGCCCAACGTTCTTCCTTCTCTTATTATTGTTCTTCTGAGTGTTTCTTTTGGTCTTCCTTTTTTCCTCTTACCCTCAGGAACCCAAGTGAGCGCCTGTAGTGGTATTCTGTTGTTTTGCATTCGTAGGACGTGACCGATATATGACCATCGTCTTTTCCTTATATAGTCGGAGACATATTTCTGCCTAGAGTCTTCTCTTATTTGTCGATTAGTCTTGAATTCTTTCCAACTGATGTTCATGAGTTGTCTAAGACATTTGTTCTCGAATGTATTCAGCTTGTTCTCCAATGATTTTGTTATTTTCCAACTCTCACAGCCGTATGTTAACACTGAGATAACATTTGAAGACGAAGACGAAGCTTGGTATGTATATTCAATGATCGTAATTTCCAAATGTTAGATAATCTATTGAAGGCGCTAGCTGCCAAAGCAATTCTAGTATGGATTTCTCTTGTTGTGTCACCATCCTGAGTCATTTTACTGCCTAAATAATTGAAACTTTCAACTTTCTGTAGTTTTTCCCCGTTCAAGATGATATCAAAGGTCTCGTTAGAAAAGTTCATAGCTTTAGTTTTAGAGGCATTTATTTGGAGACCTATTTTAACCGAGAGATGACACAAATTATTTATTGCTTCTTGGGATTGTCTTGGTGTTGAACTTAAGAATGCTACATCATCTGCGAAATCCAGGTCCCCCAGGAATTTTCCATTTTATACCCAATTGTTCATTGTGGGTATAGTTTCTCATAACCCAATCAATAGCTATTCCAAAAAGTAGTGGTGACATAATACAGCCTTGTTTAACCCCTGTTTCTACTGTAAACCATTCTGTATTCCCTTTATTTGTTCTAACACAACATCTTGCATTGTCATATAGCGCTTTGATTATATTCACATATTTTGTTGGAAAACCATAGATTGTAAGTATCTTCCACAATGATGGGCGGTGTAGACGATCAAAGGCTTTTTGAAAATCGACGAAGGTGATAATAAGTGGCGATTGCCTTTCCACTGATTCTTCTATAATTGTTCTTAGTGTGAATATTTGATCAATACATGATCGTTTCGGCCTGAAACCCGCTTGTTCTTCTCTGATCTTTCCGTCAGCATGCAATTTAAGTCTTTCTAACATCATGCAACATAATAATTTTCCAGGTACTGATAATAGAGATATACCACGCCAGTTATTACAGTCTGATAGATCACCTTTCTTCGGTAACTTTACAATAATACTGTCTTTCCATTGTTGTGGTGGTTGTTCTTCTCTCCATACTTCATTTATAATATCTAAAATTCTCAAGAGGTTGTTGTCATTAACTGCTTTAATCATTTCCCCTGAAATTTCGTCAACTCCAGCAGCTTTAAAATTTTTTAATCTTTTAACGGCTTGTTTGATCTCGTCCAGCGTGAATTCATCGCAAGTTATTGGCAAGGTGGTTGTGAGTGTTTCATTATTAAAATCAGGTGTTACTGTTGGTTATTATATGACATTTTAATACTTTGACAGCGACCTCAAACACTGGTTGGTTCAAAACATCGTGGGGCCGTATGTCGGGAAATTAATTTTTGCAAGAATTAATCGCGTTATTATTATAATTTTTCGCATTATTATTTAAAAAAAAAAAAAAAATCTATATAATAGATTTTTTTTATCCCGGTCAGTCAGGAAATGTTACGACTCGTGTAATGATGTTAGCCACTTCTATAGTGTGCATTTTATAATTTCACATTAACTTAGGGGTATTCTATAAAGTTTAGAGGTTTTCGCGCTTCACAGTGATGAACGCAAATTGATAGAGTTGTCTAGGATAAAGTATGACGCGGTGAGTTGTTAAGGCACCACTTGACAACATATTACATTGGGACTTCAGACCATGAAGGCGTCCGAGATAGGCGCATTGTTAATAGCTCCGATTTGGTATTATATGGTGCAGTAGTTTCTTCACGGAGATAAACGGTAGGATCAATTATCTCGTATTATGGATGCAAGAGCGAAGCATTCCAATTTGGTTGTATGAATTTCCTTAGATGAGGAACTGCAGGTATTATGTTATGATTTGTCAGAATCATTAGTATTCGCCAGAAGTATAGTGGTTCGTTACCGGATTTACCGACATACGGAAATCGCGTGTAAACCACAGGACATTTTGACGTTAAAGGATTTATCTGAAGAAGACTAGAATAACTGCACGGAGCTGATGTATTTTTACTTATGCAAATGTCAATTGATGAAATGTCTCGTTCATTAAACTATGTACGTATCTATGGACCCATACATAAGGAGCGTTGTGGAGTCCATTACTGTTGAATTCGAAGTTCACCCCACCATTCGCAATTCACCATCATGCACGATCACTTAAAAGGGAATAAGATACTAACGAACTTGGAAGAATACTGTCAAGAATACTGTAAAGAATTTTATATGACAAAACGACAGTCAACGAATAATAACCAACTGGTCTTCAATGAAAATAGACGGTAACAATCTTAACACATTGTGTGATAGTTTCTAGTTTTAAAGCTACATTTGTCTGATCAAGTGATTTCAGTCGCTCAACCTCAGATAACAACGACTGAATGTGTGCACACTGTGCATAAAGTTTTCTTTGGTAAGATGAGGCATTATCTTGTGAAATTTTCAATGCAAGTTTATTAACCTCAGACTCCAAAGATTTATTTTTTTCCATGGTGGATTCTAATGAGGTTTCTAATTCGTTCTTCTGACTACGACATTTAGTAAGATCTACTATCAACACCGACACCTGATTATTCGAACCTGTAATTTCAAAATCCATTGCTGACAGCTTCTTCTCATATTCACATTTTTGCTTTATCAGCTCATTAGTAAGGGCAATCTCCCTATCCTTATGCCTCGTTATAGTTTCCTTCAACTCATTCAACTCAATACTACTACCTTCCTGAGTAGTCATTTTACCTTCATCATGAAAAATAGTGGATAATAGTTTATAGAGTCTCACTGCTTTCTTCTGTGAAGGGGCATACCTACACACACGCCAAGCAAACTCCTCAAGATCATGGCTCATTTGAGTTAAGAAATGTTCTATGGCATATTCCTCACAGCTTGCACCAATTAAACCCAATCTATCTCCCTCCTGGAAAAAATGTTCAAAAATATCCATAGTAACTATATAAATATATGACTTCCTGAGTAAATTACCTTATTATATGTATGTGCAATAACGCAATATAACCAATATAATATTCCTTAGCCAGTCAATTATATAAATCTCCAATACTGATATACTCAATTATATATATACCCCAATTGTGAATAAGGTACTGTGACTAGCCCCGTCACCTAATTACCCATTCATATGCTTAACAAATTCGTTGTAAGCTCAAAATTTATATTTATTTCCCAATATTTTATACCAGTATTACATATTCATAACAACACCTAGTAGTTATAAACTTCCTAGTTTAAGATGCTGAAAATATTTAATGCATCCAATATCCTCACTTAATACTCAAGGGTATCGTCCATCCGTTCTTATATTATTCAATTATCTATCATATTATGCCATACTCAGGCAGAAAAAATAGTTGCTACTTGCACCACTAGAAAAAACACCCAGAAAATATTTCCTGTATCAAATATTTTCAAATTAATCACCTATAAGTGGTATATTATTTATTATATATGTATCTTATAATAATATTAACGTTATTAATGAGGAACATATACAATTATAAACTAAAGAGTTTGACAATACAATTTTCACAAGACAAGTCGAATTACCAACATTAAAATGATTTTACAACTAAATAAACATCACGGAAGTGACGAAGTATACTTAACTTAGGATATAGGTCAGAGTACAAAAAAATTCTACCGAAACGTTAACAAAACATGAACCCTTACAAATGACGTCAAAGTTTTATGTGTCAAAATGAAAGATAGCAAGGTCAGGGTTAACGGACATATTACAAACAGCAGACAAAAACTCAATTATAATAAAACTAAAGACAAAGATAATACAACATGCATATACAAAACTTCACAACTAACAAATAATATTCGACTGAATTCAATGACGAACAAAGTATGCCGCAGCAGTTAGCGGATTTTTCGTCAGTCGAAGATAGTCAAAAGGTTTCCTATCGAACGATTCTAGATTCTACGGTCTGCGAAGCGACATTGTAGACATATCTAGAATTCTCGCTTAGACAAACACCAATAACGTACACGCATTTCACAAACCATGGAACATATAATGACAATCTTAAATAAACATGCCTAGAAACATCAAATGGACTAATGTTTGCTTATTGGACCAACAACGGGTAGGCTACTTAGCTTTTTGTGTACGAATAGCTTCCTCGTTCAGTGCTGGCATGTATCAACGGAATGACCAGATGTTGAGAAATGTACTTCAATGTTAGATCGATCTTGTTTTTCTTGATTCATTCCTCGTAAATTGACTTGATTCATTTTGACTTGACATTCGATACAATTGTTACCGGCCACTACTTGACTTTCAACTTGCAGCGATGATGACGTCAGATGACCTTTATGACACATGCGCAATGGTTCATATCGTGCTCAAATCACGTGAGCGCACGACAAAAGTAAACAGTTCTTGACACATGTGAATGAGAATTCGGTAACCTGGAAGAAAAAATTTTCGTCCCCACACATTGGACGCCAGATTGTTACCGTCTATTTTCATTGAAGACCAGTTGGTTATTATTCGTTGACTGTCGTTTTGTCATATAAAATTCTTTACAGTATTCTTGACAGTATTCTTCCAAGTTCGTTAGTATCTTATTCCCTTTTAAGTGATCGTGCATGATGGTGAATTGCGAATGGTGGGGTGAACTTCGAATTCAACAGTAATGGACTCCTAATCAATACTTAAAAGATATATACATAAAACGAGGGAAAACATATAAGGTTAGTACTACAGAAAAGACATTCAATCAAATAGAAATTAAGCAACAAAAACTAACAAATCTTTTTAAAAAAATAAAATAAAACCAGCAAAAATTAGCAAACCATTAACTACTCACAGGACAAGGAAAGGCAAAGAGAATTTAAAATAAACACTAATACAAATTGAAACCAAGTGCAAAGGACAATAGTTATCTATATACAATACTCATCTCATCTCATAATCGGAACCTCTTCTACCCCGTGAAACGAGGTGTAGAGGGGACCCAAGTGCACAAGGCCCATGGGCAGGACATGTAATCGAAGTGACTTGGCAAACAGGTGATTAGCCCGTTGTGCCTATATACAATACAAAAACTGAAAATAAAATGACAAATACTAATATAAATTAAAACCAGCAACTGCAGAAGACAATAGTTATTTAAACTTATTACAAAATTAGTAAATAAAATGACACTAAATACCCCAATTATAACCAATTTTCAGGTTGAACAGAGTAGACCAAGAGGGAACGAGAAGAGGCAATAATGGTCAGCTGTTAAATGCCTGCTCTCCACCCATCACCGTTTCAAAACAACAACAACAACAACAACAACAACAAACGACACACTATAACACATAACTAATACTCGAGACCTAAAGGTCTTTTATATTTGGACATGCGCCCTAATATAACCGGCTAGGTTGAACGGGACGTGCCTTGCCAAAACGAGGCAAAATTATATTTAAAAACAACAAAAACAAACGACACACACACACAATCTAAGAACAGCAGTCGACATCTTATGAGAGCAAGATCAATATTAGCATCAAAGCCTCCGCAATTCTATTACAAGAAGACTGCCATTGTGCACAAGCAACTTCTAAACTGTTCCAGTCAGTGTCGTGGTTGCCAAACTGAGGTATGTTTATTAATTTTGTAAAATACATTAGGTTTGAAAATTAATGTACGATTGCAAATTGATTTATAATTCGTGCTCGATGATTTTGCTTTGATGTGTATTTTATGCCTGACTTCATGTCTATATGCTTTCTTATGCCATATGAAGCTTGGTTTCATCACAAAATATAACCACAATCCATACAGCATTGGTGTAAGCTACAGTCCTTTTTAGGACTAGTATTGACTAGCAAATAAAGCTATTAGCCCTTTTCAGAGCTGGCTTTTAATGATGAGCACTAAGAGTTCGCCTTTGTGTATTCACTGGATACCTTTTGTCTATATGATAAATGTATTAATTTAGCTATTAATAATATATTATATCATGTATGACATACTTACTCTGACGGACTCTACGATACATGAAGTTGTATTATAAACAAGAAAACGACAACTCCCATTATTGGACAATATAACTTCCTGATGGTGTGTCATAACATACTAATTCTGATTACAGTAGTTAATCATTAGGAGAGGTGGCATCTTCACAGAACAAGTGCCATACACTGGGCTTGTTTTGTTTCAGGTTTTAATCTGTGAGTGTGCCACGGGATAAGGATAATACCTGGCCTCTGCACTGTGTCTTAAGACCAGAAGTGTTACCAATTCAGTCCGTGGATCACCTCTGCTACCTGGCATCAGCATTGTGTCTTTAGACCAGGAGCCATTTTCACCTCAAACGGTGTGCCTAACTCGATAACCATTGGACCATCACTATTATCTGGCCTCAGCATTATATCTTCGAGGACCAGGAGCCTATCCACGAGTTAAGTGCATCTCACAAAGAAAATACCACCCACCAAATATTAACAAGCCGTAGATGATGGAAAAGACCAGTATGGACATTGACTCACATTACTAAATTCTGTTGTGCAATTTTGCTATGTAATATATTTGACACATTTATTTTTTTACAATATTCTGTATTAATCATTAAAATAATCTGATTAATTTTATATCTGAAGTTATTGAATTATTTTCAATGTTTCAGTGTTTTTGTTAAGGCAAGTTTAAGTGGTAGGGATTAAATTCGAGCTACATTCACATAAGGTTGTTACAGCCGGGAGTTGTAGTGAGGATAAGCTCTCACTGCAGATAAATGCTTCTATGGCACGCGCTTCAAATAGCCTCTGACAACCAAGCCCAGCTCCCAGCCTTCATGTGTGGTTCAACTTGAGCCCGGTGGAACTGTTTCCACTGACGCGATAAGAGGCGAAGGCGAATCACTGGTGCCTTAAAACCAGTAGCTTCAGGCCGATATAACTCGTCATACTTGGTTGGTAGACCAATTTAGGGAAGGTAAAACTCTGAATTCAAACCACCGTTGCTTTGCGGGAATATACGACCGCCCGCTTTAAGCTGGGCAGCCCCTAGTCAATTAGGTGTTGTTCCGCCACTGTCTGCTTTCCCCATTGGGTGCATGGGGATTATGGCCAAACCCGAACTGTGGACAGAAAATTGTACACAAATAAATAAACACAAAATAAGAAGTAATAGATCAAAGTGACAAATATCGAGTAAGGTGTCGCGTGCTGGCCTTCAAAGCATGTATGCACTGCTTAGACAGCGCAGACTACGCTGGCTTGGCCATGTCCGCCGCATGGAAGTTGGTCGCATCCCGAAAGATATCTTCTGCGGACAACTGGCAGATGGCAAAAGAACAGTTGGGCGACCGCAGCTGAGATTCAAAGATGTGTGCAAGAGAGATATGAGGGCACTGGACATAAATCCAGCAACCTGGGAAGATGAAGCTGCCAATCGCACGAAGAAGCGATGCTATCTACGGCACCACCTCAGATTGGGCGAAACCGAAGCTCACACTACACGCAGAAGAGAGGAGAGAACGTCGAAAGTATCACCAGGAAATTAAGCAACTGATGACTGTCACCTCAGGGGCGCATTCCCATAGTCAGTAATAACTGAAGCGGCTATTATATATATATATATATATATATATATATATATATATATATATATATATATATATATATATATATATATATATATATATATATATATATATATATATATATATATATATATATATATACACGCACACAAATCAACTTGTGAGCACTTGATCTTGATATCTTGACGAATCAACTTGTGAGTATGTGATCTTGATTCAGACAATACGCTTTTCAGTGAGTTGAACTTGATATATAGGAGAATCAACTTATGCGTGTTTGAACTTGATAAAAAGCTGAATTAAATGCAGCGCCACCGATGTATCCTATCTCTTGAGTTTTGCTACCTGGACATAGGCTTTCTAACTTCCTTCCAATTAGAGGCCAAACACTTCGTGTGTAGACTCATATTTCCGCAGGACTGAAGACACAAAGTGGTATGATAGGTTTGACATAAAATATCAATAGTTCACTTTCTCTTCATCTTATTCCACACAATTGCTTCATCATATTTGATCACTCTATTTTTAATAGTCATATTTTGATGTATGACATGAGGCGTAAAGCAGTCCCAACTAAGATGGTTTGGCCATGTCTGCAGAATGGGAGAAGATCGGCTACCACGACAAGCATGGGAAACAAAGATCCAGGGATCCAGACCCCCAGAACGACCCAGAGTCCGCTGGGAGGACAACATTAGACAATCTTTGAAGGACCGAAGACTAGAATGGAACCGGGCCAGGAGGAAGACAGCCGATAGGATAGTCTGGCGCTCTCTCTTCCAAACCTCTACACCTCACGGTAGAAGGGGAACGACTAAATATGAGGCGCACATAATAGTGTTAAATATTGTGAGCATGAAAGTGTGTGCCAATGTCTGTCTGTAGTGATGATCTACTCATCTAGATGAAGGTGAAGTAAATAGCTTAAATTACTTTTTTACATTATAAATCCTAAAGGAAAATATCTATAATTTGATTAACTATTAACGAATAAAAATAATGAAACAAAACAATATTTCGCACATTAGCACATTTAGATATAAAGATAAGTGCCAAAAAAAAAAAAATCAATAATAATGAAAAAGAAAAAAATAATTTTTCTAAATTCACCAACCTTTTTCCATTCATGAAAATCCTTAAGAGCACATTTATAATTAAATTCCACTGGAATCAAATTGTAATCCAAACTGGAATAAAATAGTGTAACAGGCTAGCTCTTAGGGCTTCCACTCAGGCATTGCGAATGTTTGAGAATGTACTGACTTCTGTCCAACGTGTCGTTATATTTGCTGCCTGCCAATGTGATAATTCTTGCGCTGTGTCATATAGCTACGCCCTCTGATCCACTAATTCGTCTTCCGTCTTGCCATGTCACATCCGCATGCTCGCTTGCGAGTTAAGTGCCCATCAATTGAAAAAAGAGGGTGAGCTGTCTTAACAAACTCCTCGCTCCGTGCTGGATGCCCGGCAGCAAGAAAAACGTGATTTGTTATTGGCCACCTGATACATAAATTATCCACCCCTTTTCCTTCTGAGTTATGTCCCTTGTCCTAGACAAAAGAGATGTTTGCTTCTATGCTGCTATCAAAAACCGACCATATTTGTGTCCCTTGTGTCTTAGTCTCGAACGTCCTTAGTTTTTTATCGCTCCGGCTGGCTCCTATTGCATCAAAAGTGCGGTGACCCTCGGTTATTTACACAGGGCATTATCAAACGACACACAACAGAAATGGAATCCAGTGGACTCTGACTAAGCAGTTGGATGTTCTGGATTTTGCTGATGACTTGGCTGTTCTGTCCCATAACCGTAATCAGATGCAGGACAAATTGAAAACACTCGATGAGAGGTCACAGCAATTGGGTCTGAAAATACACAGGGAAAAGACAAAGATAATGAGAATAAACGCAGGTAATGATAACAGGGTTGAACTTGAAGAAACACAAATACAAGATGTAGAATCGTACACATATCTTTGCAGCAAAATAGACGAAGTTGGAGGGACAGACAGTGATACCAAACTAAGAATACAAAAGGCAAGAGCAGCTTTCGTTGCATTGGGAAATATACGGAGATCAAGAGAAATCGGATCCAACACGAAAATAAGAATCTTCAACTCAAATGTGAAGTCAGTCTTATTGTATCGCTCTGAGACATGGAGAACAACAAAGACAACAACCAAAAAGCTACAGACTTTCATAAATGGGAGCTTGCGTAGAATAGAGGGATTAAAATGGTATGACAATGTTACCAATGTGGAACTGAGGACAAGAACTAAACAAGTGCCAGTGGAACAAGAGATGAGACGATGGCGATGGTAAACTTGCATAAATGTATGCATTGCTAGAAACAAATCTAACTTAACCCTTGGAAATTGTGTTGACATCTGTAAAAACTACGATAATAAAATAGTGTCAAGCTACTGTGTGTCTTAAGAAATGAAATGTAAATAAACAAAGTGAAACTATTTGGAAACAGAATACTACGATCTGAACTTCGTGAGCCACAGGGGATTAAGACCACTTAAGCACCGTACAGAATAGATAATTTTTCCAGATAACTAATCTTGCAACTAGTGGTCTCTTGTATGTTCACAAATTGAGAAGTCTTGTTTGAAATGTGTCTACTTCTCTTCTAGCCTGGTTTTCAGTTCTGTAAACTCACGTACAAACAGCCAATAAAAGCTGGGGTTGATTGCCACGTCCTGTAAAGGATAAGCAACTAACTTTAAACTCACGTACACCTCTCACATGTTAATATAATCTTTTAGTGCATCCATGAGTTCGTGCAGTGTGCTTAGATCTTCCTTGTGTGATCTGAGAAAGGAGATCGGAGCACTGATGGAGTTGTCCGTGTGCAGTGAAGATGGTCTTTAAAAACCAAACAAAACCGGTGCATCTCTCCAGTGTAGTGTATGTTATTGTATAGGGATGAATTTAAAAAAAATGTCTTTCCAACTTAATGCGACCCACTTTTAACGTATAGACATAACGGGTTTTGAACATTTAGACATTGACTGCCATGTTTTTAATGAAATATTGCCGTAGGCGTTAACAGTATCCAGAATTTTTTAAGAAGTCACACAAACTTTGTTTTGCCGTAGCAGTATTGGAGATTAGTGTACTCTGACTGATTACTTCCTTTGCGCTTTGTGTGTTTAACTGATGCTCCATATTCGTTTCGGCAAATCTTGCCTAAGAGAGCCATTATTTGATGCTCCCTCTATATCCTTGACCTTTGAAATATCACTTGTGTTTGTGCTCCCCTAAAACTTAAAATACAATTTGTGCTTGCACACTTTTTTTCTTATTCTTCCCTGTTTCTTGACCTCCTTCCCTTCATACAAACAACCTTTCTCTTCCCCCCCCCCCCCCCCCCCCCCCCCCCAATTCTCGCTGTCTCTTCTCTTTCTTTCCTCCCAATTTAAAAAAAAAATCAGTTAATAGCTCGTAGATGATGTCCAATAAGAAGAAATTGAAAGTTTTATTAAGGAAAAATCTAATACGGCAGGATTATCAGGATTATAAAGACCCGATATTCTTAGCAAAGAAATCCTTTAAAATGTGTCTAGAAAGACTATAGGAATAATAACCTTCTTTTATATTCAGATATGGAGATCAGGAAAACTATACACTGTCTGAAAAAGTAGCTATAACAGTATCTATTCAAAAACTAGACAAGGAAGCCCATGATGTAAGCTCACAGACCAATATCTCTAAAATCATAACTAGGATCAGTGCAAGAGACTACCGTACATGAGAGGATTGTATTCTGTCTATATTAGAATCAGCTGTACAACTTGACCCAGACTGGATTCAGAGTTACATTTTATCAGCTTATCAAATTAGAAAACTACATCAGATCAGTATTTCAAACAAACGACAGACAGTAGCCGTATTCTTAAATGTAGATAAGATATACAATGAATGCTGAAGAGACGACACTGTAGATAAGATATACAATGAATGCTGAAGAGACGACACTGTATATAAGATCATAAAACGTGGCAAAACAAGCAAAGCATAAGATTATCTTAAAAGTACTTGCAGGAGTAAACAGCTATGTCAGAACTATGCGAACACTAAAACGGTAGTCCTCAGGGACGAGTTACATCGTCACTAATTGTTAGCACAGTGTTTCAAAACCTGGGGTCCGCGGACAAGGACCGAGGAGGTGAGCAATGCACTGGTGAGTGCATTTTTAAATTTAAAACACAATTTTTTTAAAAATCAAATCAAATCAACCGAACAGCAAGAACAAACGCAAGTCGCCATTAGGGCAGCCTGCGTAACCAAAGTGAATATCGATTGTGTGATTTTTGATTTTCTTGATTAATTCAGACCTAAGTTAAAATTATGATAGGAAACTCTATACAGAGCGATACAACATGAGACAATCTGATCATCAGAAGCGGTCCCCCCCCCTTCCCGTCGATCAAGTGTGTCGGCTCCTTAATCTCCTTTACACTGTTGTCATGTGCAGATAATTTAACCCACTCTACCTTGGTTGCAGCTGTCACCTTCACCCCTAAAATTATACTATAATATGATTTAATTCCGTGTGCGTGAGTGTGTTTTTTTTTTAAATAATAGATTTGTGATTAAAATAGATTCATTAAAACAGTAATTACTACCAATACAATTCGTAATGCCTTTTTTTGCCGCCACCTACCTGTGTGACTACATTTAACCAACAAAATGCATCAAGAGACTTAATTTAAATCCAGACTTACGACTGAAAATAACCTAGGTTTAATTTTTATATTTATTTAGGTTCTTATGTGTCCTATCTAGCCTTCAATTTCTTTCCTTTCCCTGACGAAGGCCTTATGGCCGTAACGTTGCTATTTTCTTTGTCTTTTGTCCTCGTAAGACGAATCACCTTTTTTCGATTTTTTTTTTCACACCCATCCATTGTAAAACAGATAAGCAAAGTCTCAGAATGGATGATACTTTGGGAACTTCCAGTAAATGTTTAAAAAGCAGTAGGAATGATTGTCATCAAAGTAAGAATTCAAACGAAAAAAATAGTATAATCCATCTAGCCATAACATGGCATAAGATATGTACCTCTCCAACAACTCGTTTTATAGATGAAACACTGGACAACCAGCTAACTTGGTATAAACATATAGACCTTTTAATAAACAGTTGTATGGGCCCCATAAAAATACAAAGAATCATATAAAGTTTAATTGTTAGGGAGCCAGCATGAAAGTAGTGCTCATGCTTTATAAATCATTTGTCAGGGGGAAAATTGACAATATTTGCACTGTTTGTTACTCAGCTTCTGCTGCCTGGAAGGCTAAACGAGAACAAATGCAAAATCAGGTCATGAGAATAATAGCATTTGCAGAAAGAAAAAAAAATTTAAATAGAAGCACAAGAAGTAGTTCTCGAGATTACATCCCTAAACCTAGACAGAAGCAGATCAGGATTCATTTCCAGGTCCAGTTGACTCAAGAGAAAACATACACAGCACTCGATTAACATATTGGACACAGCCTTTACTTCAGCACGTATGCCATAAGAAGAAGAATAAATTAAGACCTAGAACAGAATGAAGACTTAACTACAATGAGAAATAATATCAAGTACAGATCGATTATACCATCTTGGTAATTAACAACCTCGGCCATTGATTATAGCCTCACAGAGAAGATAGAACACACATACGACTATTTAACTAGGAAAACCCCATGAAAATACACGAATCAAGCAGCAAAGCAAAGCAGATTGCGTAGAGGTTCCAATAGCGACAGTCGGCGTTTAGTTGCAGGTGTAATAATACCAAACTGGGAAATCAAGTAGACTTATAGCTTCACTGAAGGTGCTTCGATCTTTACAGCCTGGTGGAGTATGTAACAGTCATATTAGAGTAGAAATATAAAGCTAGGAAATCAAGCCATGTCAAACATAGTTGGACAAAGAAGTACAATACCACATGGGAACCAAGCATCAAAGATAGCCGTGCTCATGCATTACTACAAGAACAAACACGAGAACACACCTTTTAGGAAGACCGGAAGTGCCAGTAAACCAAACTTTATGATGACTCCGACTAGGTGCTACATATTTTATGACCAGAGAACCTTACAACCCCTAATATCTGGAAGAAAATGATACACAGTACTCTACGCTAACCTATAAAAGATAGATGAACAACATAGGTATAACATGAATAGATACCTTAACGATAACTACATTAGGCAACAACAACAAAAATAATAGAATAGAAAAATACTAATCTGGAAAACAATAGAAAGAAGAAGAATAAACAGTAATAAGTATTTATTTACTACAAAAATGTAGCTCCAAATTGTATTTAATGTTTGAAATCCAAATTTTTATTAAAAAAATGTTTTTAAAAGAAATCTGAGTTTTAAGTGTATACTGTATGTGCTTTAAAGCGCACTGAATAAATACTGCCATATTTTACACACTCAAGTTACCTTTGAATATTTAGACAAGGATTTTACTTGGTAAATTAAATTTAAACAAACATGTTTCGAACAGCGAATCTGTCCAGCAGATTTGCTTTCTTCAGTAATATTAACAATGTGCTTCTCAATGCTTTGCTTAATAAGTTATCTTGATAGCACATATTCGTCTTAAACATGGTGCGTGAAATTGCCAGGTGGATTTAGCTTTCCAAATTATCTGTTTCTTTTTTAATGTAATGTACTATCGAAAATCCATTCTAAATACTTGTTCTAAATAGTTGACCTGAATGTTTAAAATATAATTTTCTACTTTTAGTGGATTCTACTTTTCTCTGTCATATATATATATATATATATATATATATATATATATATATATATATATATATATATATATATATATATATATATATATATATATATATATATATATATATATATATATATATATATATATATATATATATATATATATATATATATATATATATATATATATATATATATAATTTCAATGCGTTCTATTTACTTATACGTGTTTATTTCTTTATTTGAACAAGAAAAACTAGACTTGAAAAATCTGCTCTTGTATATTTTAATAGATTTTTTTGGTGAAAATATTGTCACTTAAAATCTGTGACACAGATAAGGTACTTGTATTTTGTTATATTAGGAAAAAGACTGAATTTTGTCTGCCTTCTTTCAAAGCATGTTATTATCTCCATCGCCTGTCTTTTGCAAAGTAAATACCAGGCCACAACAATCCATGAGTATGTGTGATTATATGTTATGTTACATAAACGTTATCCACTTACAATATTCATAAAAATGTCCAGTGTAGTTCCCGGGAAACTCCGCCTAGGCCGGTCCCAAGCCCGGCTGAAAAAGGAGGAGGGCGGCCTGCATGGAGGCCGTAAGGAGGCAGCCCCTCCACCATGCAAATGCACAACAGGCCAATCGCCTGTTTGCTTTAAACTTTTGATTACGAGAACTACAAGAGAGAAAACCGGACTGATTCTAAAGGCGACGAACTGGAACGGACTACGACTTATGGAACTTGGAACACTTACTTACTTACTTAGTCGTTCCCCTTCTACCGTGAGGTAGAACACAAGAAGTATAAATGGGAAAGAAGAGGAGCTGGTGGAAGAGATGAGGAAAGCAAAACTAGAAATCCTGGCTATAACGGAAACAAAGAAAAAAGGACAAGGAGTCATGGATCTCGATGGCAACACGCTGCTCTACAGTGGTGTACCCACATCTGAAAGAGCTAAAGAAGGCGTGGGTTGCATTGTAGCCAAAAACAAAAAGATAGTATCAAGGGATGGAACTTTGTCTCGGAGCGCATTATGGTTGTAAAACTAAAAGAAGGAGAAACCATAGTCAACCTGGTCATAGTGTATGGGCCAAATGAGGATGAGAGAGCAGAGGTCAAGGAGGAATTCTTCGAGCTGCTTCAAAGGACAGTAGATGACTGCCTAGATGAAATTATCATGCTCGGAGATTTCAATGCCAGAGTTGGAAATGACCATGCTAGATGGGGTGGCGTTATCGGAAGATATGGAGAAGATACTCTCAATGACAATGGAAAGCGACTCCTTAGATTCTGCAGTGAGCAGAATCTGATCATTACAAACACAAACTTCCCCCATAAGCGCATACATGCATACACTAGATGTGAACCAACAAAGAATGAGAAGTCAGTGATCGACTATGCCATTGTTAGGAGAAGCTCATTCAAATATGTCCGGGATGCTAGAGTCTGGAGGGGGCCAGAGATTGGAAGTGATCACTACCTGCTTACAATCAAAAGAACAACTGAAAGAGTTGCTCAGCCTAGGAACTGCCCAACATCACGCAATAAACTAAGTAAACGAACGGGAGAAATGAGCATTAAGACCTACAAGCTGTAAGAGCCAGAAATTAAGACCAGATATCAAGGGCGTATTGCTGCAGCGGTGAGCAACACAGAAGAACAACCTAATGACTTTGAAACCCTCTGGATTAAATTCAAGGACATCATAAACACAGCTACTGCAGAAGCATGTGGTGAAGTCCGACTTGGGAACAAAAGAAAGAGGACACCTTGGTGGACAGAGGAAGTCAAAGAGAAAATAAGAGAGAAGAAAATGGCATGGAAACAATACTTAGGAGCTAAAAACACAACAGGACAAATGGAGAAATATAGAGAATATGTGACACTCAGAACAGAAGCAAAGAACAAGATGCTAGCAGCAAAACAGAAGTCCTGGGAAGAACTTGGAGAAAAGCTAGAAAAAGATGCGCAAGAAAACTAGAAATTGTTCTATAAGACCCCAAAGAACATGAGGAAGGAAAAACAATGTCCTCTCAAATTTATAAAGGACAAGCAAAGCAAATTGCTTACTGCCCCGAAGGAAGTAATGGAAAGATGGAAAGAATATTTCTCAGAACTCCTTGATGATGAGCAAGGTCAAGCATCAGAAATGATAACCACTAGCAAAGAAG
Source organism: Oreohelix idahoensis (assembly GCA_024509875.1). NCBI lineage: Eukaryota > Metazoa > Mollusca > Gastropoda > Stylommatophora > Oreohelicidae > Oreohelix > Oreohelix idahoensis. Next base: position 85,079 of record JAMPIV010018228.1, on the reverse strand, counting down.
AGGAAACCAATGGTGATGAGGATGACATAAAGATGGAAGAACTGAAGGCAGCACTGGAGAAAATCAAGATGGGCAAAGCAGCAGGGCATGATGGTATAACACCAGAAATGGTTAAGTACATGGGAGCATCAGGCGACCTATTACTCTTAAGGGTCCTACAGGCAGCGTGGTGCAACAAGACCATACCAAAGGATTGGGAGATTGCCATCATAACACCAATTTTCAAAAAGGGTGACAATCGACAATGTGGAAACCATAGAGGCATATCACTTCTCATTGTCCCTAGTAAAATCTACTCTAGAATCCTAGAGCAGAGACTCCGACGCCTAGCTGAGCCACAGTTGGATGAGGTCCAGTGCGGATTCCGAGCAAACCGAAGTACTCAAGATCTAATCTTCACACTCAGACAGCTGAGTGAAAAGGCCCTTGAGTATGAGATCCATCTTTGATTCATAGATCTGGAAAAGGCGTTTGACAGGGTCCCCTGGAGCAAACTTTGGGATTGTTTGGCAAGGAAGAACATTCCAGCACCTCTTATTCATGCTATACAGAGCTTCTACAAGTCTTGCAGAAATTATGTGAGGACAGCAAACCATAAGTCAGAAGAGTTCAGGACCACCACTGGTGTAAGACAAGGTGATATCCTGTCACCTTTTCTTTTCATACTCCTCGTGGACGATGTCATCAAGGCATGTAAGGAGAGAACAAGAAAGTATTCAGTGGGGTACTGGAAGATGAGACAGGTCTGTATTTCAGAGCTGGCATTTCTGATGATGTTGCCCTGAATTCTACATCAGAGGCACATCTCCAATCCAACCTGCAAGTCTGGAAGGAAGAGCTGGAGAAGAGAGGGATGGTCTTAAGCAGCTCTAAAACAAAATTCATGGTGATATCACGAGAAGAAAGAAGACATCCGATTAAGCTGGGAGAACAGGTCCTGGAGCAGGTCGACCACTTTAAATATCTTGGAGCTATTATAGACCGAAAGGGAGGCATCAAAGAAGAGTTGGCCACTCGAAAAGCAGCAGCTGGGAGACTTTTTCAAGCCATAAATCGAGGATTCCTCAGCAAGAGAGAGGTTGGTAAGAAAACGAAGATGGCTGTATACCGATTTTTGAATGTCTACTATATATATATATATATATATATATATATATATATATATATATATTATATATATATATATATATATATATATATATATATATATATATATATATATATATATATATATATATATATATATATATATATATATATATATATATATATATATATATATATATATATATATATCATTTCCCCTTCCCCTTTTGAACGTGTGCTGCATTGTTCGTGTGTGAACCAGTTAGTTAGTTCTTGCATTTCTTGAAGTTTCAATTAGAATACTCAGACATACCACAAAGGACGAAGGATATAATAAGAGTACTATAAGTCTCGTTTGCCAGAATCCGGTTAGCATAGGACATGGTAGTCTGAGCTTAGATTAGGCCCAGATTTATTGACAGTTGTGCCTCTTTTGAAAGTCAAAGCCAGACTCGTAGGTATTTGTTCGTTTTCTGTAAGCCGTAACAATTTTAGGTAATAGCATGGTTCAGAAACTGGAAGCACATTTGCAAGATTAAAGGGGGTTTGATGGATAAATAATCGATGTGATTTATTGCCTGGTTGCGTAAATCATTTATATTGAATTTTGCTAGAAACTGCTTGATTCATCTTGGTGGTTGTGTTTTCTTTTAGTCACACAAAACCATGATATTGCAGTCACTGTCACGGAATTGCCTCCCCTGCTTTGCAGTAGTGGTTCAACAGTGGCCAAAACTCAAGAGTATCTAATATGGGTCTTCAAAGGTGTCTACCTTCGCACAAGATTACTCTTGGCAGAGTTGTAGATAGAAGGATAATGATGCTTCTATCTCAAAGAAGTGTTCATAAGATATTTCAGAAGTCAAGAACAATGCTTCGTAGGGCAGGGCAATTGTTAACTTATATCTGATCCGCCGCCTTTTATAAAGAATTAAGCAATTATTAATTTCAGCTCGTTCAAGCCCCCACCCTGATTTACTCAGTGGAATTCTTCTTATTATGGTATAGCTCTGTTTAGAGTGTAATTAGTAAGTTGACTGTAGTGGTCCAACAGTGGCCAAAACTCAAGAGTATCTAATATGGGTCTTCAAAGGTGTCTACCTTTGCACAAGTTTACTCTTGGCAGATTAGTAAATAGAAGGGTAATGACGCTTCTATCACAAAGGGAGCATTCACAAGATATTCAGAAAAGCGAAAACAATGCTGCATTGGCTAAGCACGTTAATTCTAGAATCTGCCGACAACTTTTGTGAAGAATTAAGCAATGATTAATCTTAGCTCGTTCAAGCCCCCCACCTTTGATTTACTCAGTGGAATTCTTCTTATTATGGTATAGCTCTGTTTAGAGTGTAGTTAGTAAATTGACTGAGACAAACATGCAGTACATTCAAAATGACTAAATGGACGTTAAATTTGTATATTTACAAATAACAGATTAAATAACCATTTAGCTTTTAACAAGCTTTTAATAAATGAATAATTATTTATCAGGAAAATTATCATCACTGTTGTGATGTAATAGAAGTGTGTAAAGGAGGTCACTTGGAAGCTGTTATGTGTTACTTATCTGTCAGTGATGGTTCTGCTCCTTCTGATGGTTTGGTTCTTGGTAGACTGGGTCGTTGATCACGCTCGTCACTGTTGAAGGTTGTAGGGCGCAGCACGTTCCCAGAATTGTCAGGGAGTGTCTTCAAAGTTGGTCCCTCGTCATTAAACCCCGTATGATTTTGGTATCTAGCTTCGACTTTAGGCCACTTGTTCCCTTCTTGTTCCAGAGAATAGTACCCTTAACTGGTACCACCAACTAGTATGGTAAAAGAATAGAAACAAATACCCTCTGAGTATTGAGTTTCCCGACACATAGTTATGTATCCCCTTCTTCCTATTCCACCATCCTATCTACCTCAGAATTTGCCCTCGATGAAAATTAAGCTTAATCCCTCGAGAGAAAACTTTCTTTACATTTAAATTGAATAGCTATATATTTACTTTACATTCAAATGAAAAGGTTAATAGTATAGATAGAATATGTTTACATTTACATCTACACTGGTTGATAAATGGTCACAATATAGATTGAATATGTTTCAGTTACATCTACACTGGTTGGAAAATGTTCGCAATATAGATAGAATATGTTTTCATTTACATCTACCCTGGTTGAAAAGCTTGAAAACTTTCATTAATTTTAAAGTGAATATGTTTACAAAGACATTTACAAGTACGTGAACAGCTGGAAGATGAAACAGATACGGAAGACCACTGGCAACTAGTAAAAAATATATGGAACGAGACATGTGAAGAAGTACTGAGAAAAAGAGAACCTCAGCACAAATCATGGATAAACAACAGAAACCATTAGTAAGATAGAAGACAGGAAAAACAAGAAAGCAGATTTAAACAGAAGCAAAACCAAAGCTCCAAAGCCAAGGCTCATGAAGTGTACATAGAAGCAAACAAAGAAGTAAGAAGAAACATCAAAAGAGACAAGATGAAATATATTGATGATTTGGCAAGGGAAGCAGAGGAAGCTGCAGCAAAAGGAAATATGAGGGACCTGTACAACAACACAAAGAAGCTAACAGGGAAATATAAGCAAGCAAACGGCCTAATAAAAGATAAGAATGAAAAATTGCTCAGTAATATACAAGAACAAATGAAGAGATGGACAGAACATTTTGAGGAACTTCTCAATATACCATCTCCAACTAATCCCCCAGACATCCAGCCAGCAGAAGAGGAGCTACAAATCAGCTGTGAACGACCAAGTAGAGAAGAAATAAAGCCATAAAGCTTCTGAAAAATGGAAAAGCAGCTGGTCCAGATTGCATTCCAGCAGAGGCCATCAAAACAGATATTGATACCTCTACAGAGATATTATACAAACTACTTGGCAAAGTCTGGTAGAGAGAGGAAATACCGGCAGAATGGAAGGAAGGTTATCTGGTCAAGTTGCCTAAGAAGGGAAACTTACAAGAGTGCACAAATTATAGAGGAATGATGTTTCTAACAGTGCCAGGGAAAGTATTAAACAGAATCATCCTGGAAAAGAGTCCATAGACAAGCAACTGAGAGATGAACAAGCAGGTTTTCGATAAAATAGATCCTGTACAGGCCAGATAGCCACATTGAGAATAATAGTTGAACAAAGTCTGGAATGGAATTCACCGCTATACATCGGATTCGTGGACTATGAAAAGGCATTTGACAGTGTAGACAGTGAATCGCTTTGGAAATTGATGAGGCATTATGGAGTTCCCATGAAGATCATTAACTTAATAAAGAAGACCTATGAAGATATGACATGCAGAGTTCTTCATGAAGAACAACTTACAGAACCGTTTAGGATAAGAACAGGAGTGAGACAGGGATGCCTCTTGTCTCCATTTCTTTTCTTACTAGCAATAGATTGGGTTATTAAAACATCGACATCGCACAACAGAAATGGAATCCAGTGGAATCTGACTAAACAGCTTGATGATCTTGATTTTGCAGATGACTTAGCTCTTCTGTCCCATAACCATAATCAGATGCAAGAGAAAATGAAAATTCTCGATGAAAGGTCACAACAAGTGGGCCTGAAAATACACAGGGAAAAGACAAAGATTATGAGAATAAATGCAAGAAATGATAACAATGTTGAACTTGAAGAAACACCACTAAAAGATGTAGAATCTTACACATATCTTGGAAGTAATATAGACAAAGTTGGAGGGACAGACAGTGATATCAAAATAAGAATACAAAAAGCAAGAGGAGCTTTCATTGCATTGGGAAATATATGGAGATCAAGAGAAATCAAGTCCAACACGAAAATAAAAATCTTCAACTCAAATGTCAAGTCAGTCCTATTGTATGGCTCTGAGACATAGAGAACAACAAGAACAACAACCAAAAAGCTACAGACTTTTATAAACGGGTGCTTGCATAGAATAGAAGGACTGAAATGGTATGACAAAGTCACAAATGTGGAATTGATGACAAGAACCAGACAAGTGCCCAGTGGAACAAGAGTTGAGAAGAAGACGCTGGCGATGGATAGGACACACATTGAGGAAACCTGTTGATAGCATTACAAGGCAGTCCTTGTTCTGGAATCCACAGGGAAAGAGAGGCAGAGGTAGACCAAAAAACACATGGAGAAGAGAACTGGAAACAGAGGTGAAAATGATGAGGAAAACATGGAAAGAACTCGAGCGGTTGGCACAGGACAGGAAGACTTGGCAAGTGTTTGTTGAAGGCCTATGCTCCTTTGGGAGCTAAAGGGTATTGATTGATTGATAGACATTTACACTGGTTTGTAAATGTAGATATTATAATTAGAATGTACATCATTTCTTTCATCTTTCCACCACTTCTCCATGTGGAACTTGGGACTACCTATGCTTTTTAGTTCTCTTTAAGAAACTAGCAATAAATCAGTCACCATCCCTTGCAGTGGTGGTTCTTGAAATCATCATTCTATATGCTGAGGTTGCCAGCCTCAATTGACTTGGACATCCATTAGCAATTTTCACATATTTATATTCACATGGCAGTATATACAAATTAGTTCATATGTTAGTATTGAAAAATGTAAAATGTGCATCTTACGCCAGTCTCGGCTCACAGACTGTTTGCTCAGATATGTAAGTTAAGGCACTTGCAGATGCCTTTTTTAACATGTTCTTGGGCATCGTTACTTTAACAATAAATTCCCACTATGACTCCGTGTTTTCAGTTTCCTCAGATCATGGTTTTCCTTATTAAAATGATAGAGTTTTCCTGGGCTGTTTAAGTCCTTCAAAATGCTCCAACAAAGTCCTGTCTGATAAATGGAATTCTGATTCTAACTTCTGGCAGTCTGGAGTTGTTTTGGCAAGCGATTCTCACAGTGAACTAGACTTGCAAAAAATGTCAGATTATATTGCCTGTCTTCCCCCGCATTTGTTTGTTATGATGCTAAGCAGAGCGCCAATCGTTTCAAACATGCGTGTTTTGTGGCGTAATTCGAAATTATTTCCGCCTGAAATTCTGTGCGTTATGCGAAAGGTCACTCTCCCATTTTTGGCATTAAAGCATCCGATTGCCTTCTCTCGGCAATGTTTACAAATAACTTTTTACATCTGCCCGGACTATTACAACATTTCCGCTGTGTGTCCGACTGATAAGTGCGTATCTGTAATCTGTCCCCAGACGGTTAATTTATCGCCCTGCACGTCTTGTCAATGCTTAGAGTCGCTGGGGTGATCTTAGTGCTAATCTGTAGTCTGATGTCGGCCACACCTGAGATTAACCGACATGATTGTCGGCTTTCTCAGCAGGGAGGAACGGGTAACCAAACAGACATGACGACTTCACACTGAGAGGAGTGTAAGAATTTTTTTTAAGTACAAAATATCTGCTACATAGCAGAGAAAGAAGAGGTGCCAACCTTTGAAAAGCACGCAGTTAATCAGTGCAATAAAGGTCACAGAATACAGTCGTAGTGGACAAGAGAGCGACCCAAAAATTATGTGACGGTCACTAAAGTACTTAGTTGTAATATGTAAGAAGACAAATCATGTTTTTATCTAGTTTTATTAAACATTCTTAACTCTTGATAGTTCTTTTCTTGTCGCGGAAAGACGGGTAATCTTGAGCACTTTTAGCTACGAAGATATGGTAATGCTCTCTGATAGTTAGTTCTAGTTCTGGAGATGTAGTAACATGCCCCGTTCGTTTAGTTCTTCGTATGGAGGTTTGTGCTGCCTATTGGTTGTGCAGTTCTAGACGAGGAGTTATGTTCTACTCACTGGTTGTATAGTTCTTTGTATGGACGTGTGTACTACTCACTGGATATTTAGTTCTAGACATAGAGGTCTGTACTACTTGCGGGTTGTGTCGTTCTTTGAATTGAGGTCTGTGCTACTTACTTTTTAATAAGTTCTTTACACGAAGGTCTTTGCTATTCACTGCTTGTTTAGTTCCAGCTAAACAATCAGTGAATAGCAAAGACCTTCATGTAAAGAAATAATTCCAACACTCCTCCCAACCGCATGGGAACAACGTCAAAATTTCAGCATTAAGAACTCCATAACTACCACCTGCCCCATGGGAGAGCTAAATACTCTCCAAAAGAAAATAGCAGCATGTGATATGATTGAAGAACTATACCCCAGAGAAGCATGAATCCAAGAATATACTGATGGATCTGCAACCAGAGCAGTGAAGAACGGAGGCGCAGGAGTGTATGTGGTCTATCCAGACAAAGAAAACGAATCCACCTGTTCACCTACTGGAATATTGTGTTCAAACTACTCTGCTGAAGTACAAGCCTTAAGCATTGTTGCAGGAATAATAAATAACACAATAAGCCAATGTCAGCAGGTTGTATTCCTTACCGATGCAATGTCAGTTCTGCAAGCCCTCAACAGAGATAAACTGCCATTGTTAAAAAAAGCCCTATGCAAAGTAAATATCAAAAAAAGGGTAGTGCTGCAGTGGATACCATCACACTGTGGCATACCAGGAAACGAGAGAGCCGATACGTTAGCAAAAGAAGGAGCAACAAGGGAACAAAAAGAACAAACAATCACCTTCCAGGAAAAGAAGACCCTTATCAAGGTCATTAGGAAAGTCAACCAACAAAGAGACAACTATCACTATCTTGATCGAGCAAAACAGGTGTTCCTGTTCCGTATTAGAACAGGACATAACAGACTGAACAGTCATTTATACAGACTGAGATTGGTCCCATCACCCCTATGCACGCGTGAACAGGCATCACAGACACCCGAACATATCCTGCAAGACTGCCACATGCTTAGTCAGTTACGGACTGAACATTGGCCCACAGAGACGCACATCCACACAAAGCTGTTTGGGAGTCTTGACGAACTTTCAACCACAGCAACATACATCCAGAGAACCGGACTTCTTGTGTAGACATTACTAAACAACGGCGAACGAGAAGAAGTAGAAGAAGACTAATTGTTTAGTTCCAGCTATGGAGGTCTGTGCTACACGTTGGCTATTTGGTTCAAGCTATGGTGGTATGTGTTAGTACTAATTGTTTAATTCTGGCTATAGAGGTGTATTTTTACCATTGGTTGTTTAATTCTAGCTGTGGAAGTATGTTGTACTCAATGGTTGTTTAATTCTAGCTGTGGAAGTATGTTCTACAAACTGATTGTTTAGTTCTATAAGTGGAGGTCTGTGCTAATCACTGGTTGCTTAGTTCTAGCTACTGAGGTATGTACTACTTATTGGCTGTTCAGTTCCAGCTTTGGAGGTATCTTCAAATCACTGATTATTTAGGTTTTGCAATGGAGGTCAAGTGCTAATCGGTGGCCGCTTAGTTCTCATGGTTTGTATGTGAGCAAAATAAAATAATAAAAATATACACTATGCCCAACATAAAAGATGAGCGAAAAAAAAACAACAAACATATGTGAGAATCGAGCTGATAATAGAACTAGTGTACCATATAGTATATAAGCATCGATACCGTCGACTGATAATTTTGCAGGTACAAGGGGATTGACATAAGTCTTGGGCCTGACCATGAAGGACATGTCACAGAGAGCTGAAATTGTGTATAGTGTTTATTCCTTTTCAATAAAGCCACCGTCGGAATTGACACACTTCTGCCATCTCTGCTTGACCTTGTAAAGACCTTGGGAGTAGAACACCCTATTTTTCAAACTAAACCAGTCATCACATGCCAGTATAACCTCTTCATCGCTGTCAAAATGATTTCCTTTTAGCTGTTTTTTAAGATTTGGGAATAGAAAAAAGTCTGATGGAGCCAAATCTGGAGAATATGGTGGGTGTGGAAGAATTCCAATATTCAAATCGTTGGCTGCTAGCTGCACAAGCCGTGCTTTGTGAGAGGGCGCGTTGTCTTGAAGCAAAGGAAGATTTTGAGTGCGCGTTATCCCTCGTTTCCTGGTCACAACTTTTCTTAGTTTTGTGAGAAGATCTGCATAGTACTGTCCATTAACTGTGTTGCCACGAGGCAGATAATCTTTCAAAAGTACACCTTTGCCGTCCCAAAAAACAGTCAGCATCACTTTTCCTGCAGATTTCTGCGCCTTCGGCTTGACAGGTGTTGGGGAGCCCGGGGTTTTGCATTGCATGCTGGCAATTTTGGATTCGGGGTCATAATGGTGTACCCAAGTCTCATCTACTGTCACAATGGTCTCCAAAAATTTTTTTGACTGACACTTTTTGAGCAACTGTTGACAGCAGTTTACCCTCGTTTGCTTCTGTTCACGTGCCAACAGTCGCGGAACCCAGCATGCACACACTTTTTTCATGTTCAGTCTGTTGTGTAAAATTCTATAAACTGTTCTTTCATTTAGTTTTACTCTACTAGTTATCTCCACTATTGTCATTTTTCGATCCTGGTCAATGATTTCCTTCACTCTTGTTGCATTTTCATCGTTGCACTCTGAGGCTGGTCTACCAGATCTTTGCAGATCAGCAACATTTGAGCGGCCGAATTAAACTGTTGACATCAGTTTTTTACCGAAGTATATGAAGGACAAGAATCACGAAACACTGGTTCCATCTCCCTGTGTATTTCTGCAGGTGTTTTTCCCTGAAACATCGTAAATTTTATCACAGCTCTGGCCTCCTTCTTTTCCATTGTTTTGTCAAATATTTGGAGCAGCAGATCCGGTCAATAGGGTACATTGCGCCGTGCACCGTAGCGGGAAAACCCATTGAAGAAACAAACGCGTACTTCACACATTCAGTGCAAATATGATGAACTTTAAATGTGCCAAGTTTCATCTTCCTCCTGTGATTCCTTCATGGTCAGGCCCAAGACTTATGTCAATCCCCTTGTATAAATGAAAAACAATAGCAATGAAAAAAATGACATGTATATTAATCTTCTTGAATATCCAAAATAATAAAATCAAAATTCATAAGTCAAAGTGACCTGGGCCATAATAACGCCCAGTCCATATAGAAGGTTGTCCAGGCACACAAGATTCAACTGCGAGCCTACATCACAGTATGACGCGAGGCACCCGATATCACTACACCAATGTATAAATAGACTTGCATATGAAAGATCGGTCCTTCGGGCTGAGCGCCGCCGAAGAAGCAAGACTTCGAACGAGCCACGTAGAGTCGGCAGAAGTGTTCCAGGACATGGGGAGACATGAATACTGGTATAATAATTTTATGGAGATAGCGGTAGACTAAATAACTCATGGAAAAGAGAACTTGAGGCAGACATGAAGGGGATGAAGAAGACAGGGGAAAGCCTTGAGCTGATGGCACGGGATATGATCTAGGAAGACTTGGCATAGTTTTTTGAAGGTCTATGCACCTTTGAGATTAAAAGGTGAAGAAGGAAAAGAGTTTTAGGACATTTTGTAGTGACATAAGCATTTATTTTCTATAGCTGTAAAATTTGTTACAGCGTGCCCGAGTCTAGTATTTGATAGTTTAGCTAGTTTTATGCTTACTAGGAGATTTCTACTAAGAAGTTAGAATTCATTTAATATAATAAATTAGAAAAAGGAATGTGCATACATTTTTATCATGGTGTCAGTAAATCAATTTCGCTGCTGAAGAAACATAGTATAGTCCGTTCGGAAATTCGTGCCCACACATTGAACGTTGTAACTTTGCAACCCCTTGACGGATGTTATTGAAATTTGCTACGTGCCCTACTGATATCAATGCAGTTATTAATATATTTTTTGCCCTTACAAAACTCATGTCATGTTCGAATTTTCTTCTTTAAGTTATATAAAAAACTCTTACCGTTGTCTGGGTTAATTTTTAGTAGTTCTACAGGAAAGTCACAACATCCATTCACAAATTGCGCACTTAATTTTTGTTTCAGCACAGCTCAAGTGATGAAATGTGCTATTCAATATTTTTTTTTGTTTGAATTAGTGTAGTGACTACATGTCCGCACGTGTGCGCACCTATTGTATACAGTCGCGAGTAATTATTTCAGCGGCGTATGCTAATTGCAATTAGTTGGCTGCAACGAAACAAAACGACACCAGCGTATAATATATTAATAAACTAAACTGCATAATTATGAAAAGCGCAATGAATCTGAAATGCAAATTTATCACTTTGCAGAAGGTAACTTATATTGTACAGGCATTTTCACAGAGAGGTTAAGATGGGTTGTTTATACCACGACATCCAAGAACCAGGTAGGAGAACACGAAAGGCCCTGGGTGTGGATAGAAGATCTTTTCGACGTTGGATACAACAGGACGGTGATTGTACACAAGCTGCAGTTAAGCAAGGAAGGAAGAAATAAATTGATGATTTTGACAAGGATGTCATTAGACGTTTGATTTTGAAGATGTTTAATGCCAATCAACTTGTTACTCTCCGCATGCTGAAAAATCGGCTGCAAGCAGAATGCGATATTAACGTCTCAAAAACAACTCTTTGGCAACTTGTCAGAAGTGCCGGCTTCACTTTTAGAAAAACGTCTGGCGGAAGGAATTTTTTACGTGACAAACCACATCTGGTTGCAGCTCGAAGCAAATACCTTAGGCAGATTCGTGAGAGAAGGCAAGATGTCTATGATATAGTGTATTTGGACGAATCTTGGGTTAATGCTCATCATACGAACGAGAAAGAATGGCAATCTATTGACGGAGACCATAGAAGGAAAATTCCCAGCAGCAAAGGTCAACGCATTATATTAGTACATGCTGGCAGCAAACAGAATGGGCTTGTCCGTGATGCAGAGCTTATTTTTCAATCAAAGTCTGTAGATGGTAGGGACTATGTTGCTGAGTTATTTGCCGGTTGAAGATCATGTGCTGAGTATAGTTATTTTAATGATTTCTTGTTGATCGTGCTTGTTTTATCATTACGCGAATTAGGGTGAAGCGTTCATACAACTCAGTAGCATGGTATGAAGAAGTAACATGTAATACTTGAACTCAGCAACATTAATGAAGTAATTAATGCCTTCAGGTTGAGTCCGTAATATTTAATCACATGTACACACAGGATGATCATTTCAAATATGAGCAGAACATAAGTCCGTATAAGTCATGCATAAATTAATCAATAACGTAGACTGCTGGTTTACGTGTCAATGTCCGTTTAAGGATACAATGCAGTATTGTCGTCAGAACATCACAGCTATATGCACGCGCAGATAGACATGGCTACCTGCCGACAGTGAGACTGCGAGTCTGAATATTTCATACGAATTGGACGATTATTCTCCTCCTTCTGAGGATTCTAGTTAAACACTAACCTCCGTAAGTTTCCTCTCATATAGAGTTCTAGGACTGACCCTGGTCCATCATAAATGCACATATAAATGGCTATATCATGCCATTGAATTGGAAGGTTAGAAAACGCAGCTATTCAGCTTGGCGGTCAAGTAACAAAGGGTAGCGTCTCCTAGTTACCGACTGTGACCCAAACAACGCTAGACACGTCATAATCGATCGTGTATGGAGCGTTCAATAATTGAAACATCTATCGCAATATATTAAATGTCTTAACCTTTACAATTGCACGTCTGCTAAAGGTTAGCAGACGGCGTTAATAACATATACCGTAACAATTCCCTGTACACCGGGGGAAAAAAATCGATAGATTTTTTTTCAAGATCCATCCGACCCAACAATTTTTCAAAAAATTTAACACCATTGTGACATATGGCCGACGATGTTCTGAGTAGAACCGTGTCGCGGTCATGTCAACTAACTATTTGTCATAGTCATCTAACATTAATCATATTATATATCAATATTATGCATATTATTATATCAACTAAATAAAATGTGTAATGTCAATAGTGAATGATAGAATTAAATTAAAGTAAGGTCTGTCGTATTAGTATGTCATATAGGAATTAATTTGACTAATTAAAATTAAATTAATTAATTAAACTAAGAGTTAAATTATTAAGATTCTAATGTAACACGATGTTATGAGAGAAGAAAAGACAAAATAAGTGAGAAGAAATAGAAAGAAATTCGAATATAAGTTTAACTTAATTGTGTGTGTTAAGTGTTAGTGAATAATAACTATCTAATTTAACTAACTAAATAACGTATAGGTACATTTAAAAAAAATATTAATCTAATACTTGTGTGAGATTTATTTTCTCTTTTCATAATTTCTTCTTTTTATATTTCGTTCTCTTTTTTTGTTTTTTTTTCATTTCATTTTTTTCTCACATTTAATTTTATTGATATTAATTCAATTAAGAAGTTAAGTTAACTAATTAATTAGTATAGGATATGATGATCCATCCGTAGTCCTGATCCTGATGAATTCTTTTAGACAAAGTGTTGAAACGTTTCCGTCGGACAGAAATGTCAATTATCCTAGGATCCAAGAATTAAGTGCACATAGGATAATAAGTTCGACTTGTCGTCAGATATTGTTCCATGATTGTTCAACGAATATTCATATATTGTGTATGGACGTTAGACGAAGTTTCAATGTCAATATGTATACCTTGATTGTCTTTAGTTCAATTCTGTGATGCATATAGTGTTTATAATTATTAACTTGAAGTCAAGGTTAGTTCCCTTATAGTTGATACTCCGTTCTATCCAATGTAGTGATGATTGACGTATTTTAGGAATGTCAATGTTGATTATTCGTCGTCAATAGGATTACGTGACAACGCATCCGCCACAATGTTTTCAGTGCCAGGAATATGTTCAATGGAGAATTCAAATGGCTGCAGGATGATCGCGTATCTGGCGAGTTTTGGACTTTTGTGGTTTGATCTACGCAAAGATGCTACAGCACGCTGGTCAGTCTGAATGGTGAATGGAGCACCAAGCAAGAACTTTTCCAGTTTTGTGATTGCCCATATAACTGACAAAAGTTCCTTGTCCACTGTGGAATACTTTGTTTCTGCCGGCTTTAGCTTTCTTGAAATATATAATGTAGGATGTAGAACGCCATCATGGTTCTGGAGCAGGCATGCACCGATGCCGTACTTACTAGCATCTGCTCGTAAGAAAAATCTTTTGGAAGCATCGGGAAGTCTTAAAATTGGTTCATGCGAAAACAAATTTATAATTTTGTTGAAAGTTTCATTGCATATACCAGTCCATGTCACCTTCACCGGCATGTCTTTTTTTAACAATGAAGACAATACAGCCGTGATGGATGACAAGTTTGGTATGAATCTACTGTAATATTGAACAAGTCCTAACAAACTCCTGACCTGTTTCTTCGTCTGAGGAACTGTTATGTTTAGAATTTTGGAGACTGTACTAGGTAACGTTCGGATATATCCCGATCCAATGATATGTCCCAAAAAGGTTATCTCATTACACGCGATCTGAACCTTTGTAGGTTTAGCAGTTAGATGATAATTCCTTAGAGTGTCGAAAACATATCTAAGTCCCGAAACATGTTCCTCAAACGACGAACTAAACAAGCATATGTCGTCAATATATGTAATAACGTCTGGTCTACCTGATAAAATTTGTCGCATCAGGCGAATGAAGGTAGCTGGCGCATTAACAAGCCCAAAAGGCATCACATTCCACTGGTATAGACCTTGTGGAGTGGAAAATGCGGTGTAGTACTTAGCCTTTTCGGTCAGTGGTATCTGCCAATAACCTTTAGTTAAGTCTATCTTACTAAATATAGTTGCGTTGGATAGACGTGGCAGTAAGTCGTCGATAAGTGGATGTGGTTCGCTGTCAACTATAGTCTTAGCATTTAATTTTCTATAGTCAACACATAGTCTGATGTTATTGTCCTTCTTCCGGACAATCACTAATGGAGAAGAGAATGGCGAATTACTAGTCTCAATGATTCCCAGAGACAACATCTGTTCAAGTTCCTTAGTAGTTTTAGCAAGGAAATGTAAAGGAACCGAATAGGGATGTACACGAATAGGTGTATCGTCATTGAGAGTAATGTCATGACTGATAGCCGATGTGCGACCCGGGACGTCGGTCAACACATCTGGATAAGATTGTAATAGATTAGCAATCTGTAGACGCTGTTGCGGTGTAACCGTTGAAGAGATGGTTACATCCCGCCAAGATTCAGTAGGTTGAACTACTGGTACCGGTAACGGTAACTGTACCTCAGGAAAAGAAGATTCTTCTTCCTGGATGACGGATAAGTTGGAATAATAACAAGTAGATACTGTGTTGTCATCTAGTTCATGAAAAATTGACTGTAAGTGTTCAGGACGTGTATGAAATTGTTTGAGCATGTTAATATGAAATATCTTTTTGTGTCGTTTGATATCTAAGACGTAATCAACGTCGGAAATTTTATCAATGACTTTGCAAGGACCATTCCAAGATATCAATAATTTATTGTTATTGTGAGGAAGTAACACATAAGCCTCATCGCCTGGGAATAATTGGCGTAATCGTCGAGACCTATTTTGTAGAGATCGAGCCTTAGCTTTTGCAGCCTCAGAAGAAGCTGTTGCCAACTGGCAAGACTCAATAATGTTCTTCCGAAGATTAATCACATACTCGTAAGATGACTGAGTGTCCTGAGTCATCTCTGCGTCAATTAATAAGTCTTTTATTAGTCCCATAGGACCTCTTGGGGGAGCACCAAAAACTAATTCAAAGGGAGAGAAGCCAGTTTGTTCATGCGGTACCTCCCGATAAGCAAATAGAACAGCTGGGAGTGCTCTGTCCCAGTCATGAGGGTGCTTAACATTAACCTTATGTAGTAGTTGTTTAAGTGTACGGTTAAGTCTTTCAACTGCACCATTACTCATAGGATGATAAATACTACTTAAATTCCTATCAATGTTCCAAGTCTTCATGACTTCCTTCATGGTGTCAGATATGAACTGTGACCCATGGTCTGATAAAAGTTTTCTAGGGAACCCTATTCTAGAAAAGATGAGATGTAGTGCATCAGCTACATCTGTGGTAGTGGTGGTCTTTAATGGGATAGCTTCTGGCCATCGTGTGCACAAATCAATGCACGTAAGGACGAATCTATGTCCTCTGGCCGATGGTAGCAATGGACCAATAATATCTATGGCCATCTTGTCAAACGGTCTTACTGAGATCTCGCAAGCCTGAATAGGCGCCGTGTGAAAAGCTCCACGTGCTTTCACTTCTTGGCATGTAGTACAGGAACGTACATACTGCGAAATATCTCTTGACACTCCTGGCCAAAAGAATGAAGACAGTACTCGAGATCGTGTTCGAGTATATCCCATATGTCCAGCACACTGTGAGTCATGCGCATGTTGAAGAATGTACCGTCTAAAAGAATACGGGACCATAACTTGTTGTTTCATTTGTGATTTGTCATTAAAACATCTAATCAATATGTCATTTTTAATAACAAACCAATGTTTGTTATTATTACCTGAGGATAGATTGTCAACTTTATCAACCAGCTTAAAAATTTTTTTTAAAGATTTATCCTCTTTTTGTTTGGTTGCAAATGTTTCCCTGTCAATAGGTGAATTGACTACAAATTCCTCTTGGTTGTCTGCATCCATTTTATTATCACCAACTTTCTCCATGAGTTGAGTCTGCGCTCTAGTCGTCACGGCGTTTCCAGTGCATAGGTTATGTTTCTCCCATTCTATGATCTCATCTGGAGTACAATCTTTACTGCCGTGTATACGACCAACCATCAGATCAGCAATAGGCTTTTTTAGCATACATACTTTTACATTCCCTGTGAAAAAGGGTGTTCTAATATGAACAATAGCTGTGGGGTAAAACTCAATAGTTCCACCAAATGTCATGCAGCGGACGTATTCTCCTGTCGCACAGCTAGGATGTACCAGCGACTGACGTACACCAATCGTCGTGGATCCTGAATCTCTCAGCACTGAGACGACGGATCCATTAACGATTCCCCTGTTAAAAATTAGTAAGCCTGTTCCATCGTTGACTGCAAGACCTACCTCTGGTGTAATATGTCCGCAGTTAAGCACTGTTTCTTTCGCCTTCTGAAAAATAAGATTGCATTGTTGGCAACTATTTGCCACATTATAATTAATAGCAAAACATGCAGCAGAAGACTGTGTTGTATTATTGTCAAGTGGGACCTGAGCTATAGGGGTAGTATTATTTGTAACTGCCGCCCCTGTATTATGGTTGTACTGAGATGATCCCCGAGAATGAGATCGATTCCGAGTATAATTGTTAGAATTATCTCGTCGTCCTCTATAGTAACTATTATCTCGATGTCACGAGCCATGATTATTACCATTCCAATTATTGTTATTTTTCGGGGTATGTGATCGATTATAATTAGTGTTATGTTGACTATTGTGGTAGTTTGTTTGAGGTGAATAATTTCTATCTCGTGATCTACCTCTGTTGAACTCATTTTTATTGTTGAAATCATTATTATGTCCCTTCTGAAAGTTAACATTGTGATTTCTTTGGAACCTACTTCTGTCTACACTGTGATGTCTTTGTTTGTTATTATGATTGTAGGCCATATTAGACGCCACAGGTAGAGGTTCTCTTAATGAAGAGTTAGAAATGTTCGCATTCGGATGTGCCGAACAGTAGTTTAAAGAAATTTTTTCTAACTCGTCAATAGTACCTGGTTTACGCTCCTGCAAATATGCAAAGAATGGCTGGCTAACCGAAGATAATACCTTATCCCGTAGTAGCAAATCAACTAATTTGTCGTACGATTTGTTGACTTCTGCCAGTTCAACCCATCTATTAAATGTATTGCGTATGTTCGCAATGAATCCTGCAAAATCTTTTGGAGATTCAGGTAAAATTCCCTTAAATTTCAACCTACAGTGTTCCTCGTCCAGGTGAAACCTTCGTAAAAGCAAGGACTTAATAGCACCGTAGTTATTTGCTATTGATGGGTCAGCATTTTGAGAAGCCGTCAATGGTTCTCCAACCAAGAATTCATTTAACTTGAGTACCCATGACTCTTCAGGCAAATGATTTGTTTTGCAAGTCTGTTCAAAACGTGACAGGAATGATGAAAGGTCGTCCTCGTTTAAGTTGAAAGTGGGTAATTTAAAGTTGTAGAAATGTTTAGTTTGGCTGGATGACGATCCATTTTGTGCGTTATTATTCTGGTTTGCATCAGCACTTTGTGCTTGTAATCTTGCTGTCTCCAATTTAATACGCGCCAATTCCATTTCTTGTTGTAAAATAATTTCCTCTCGTTTCAATTTATTCTCTTCTTCCTGTTGAGCAATTTCTCTTAATCTATTTTCCTTGGCAATTTGCTTCATCTCACGTTCTGCTTCCTTTCTTTCACGTTCCTCCTCCTCTTTCTTTAATGCAGCCTTTTTCTCTGCTTCTTTTCTTTCACGTTCCTCCATTTCTGCTTTATGTTTTTCCAGTTCTGCCTCAGCAAACTGACGAAGTTCTTGAGATTTATAACCATATTCCTTACCAATTTTAACGAAATGGTCTATAGTAAGCATTTTGACTTTTATCTGGTAAGTAATTATTAATAATTACTGATTAAAATAGTCAATAGTAGCTTCAGAGTAATTATTATACTTACTCAACTTAGGAATATTCAATATAAATAATCACAATAGTACTGAACTCTTATGTTTAAGTTCAACTAATAGACAATATTTTGCAACAGTACTGCATCCAAGCACTAACTATATCACAAATAGCCACGATATCTGTTAACTATAATGTAATTACATCACACAATTAATCTCAATATCCAATAATGTTGGGTATGATTCCTAGCAATTATATTGCCCAACGCACTAAGTCACTCTCTTAGCACCAGAAAAGCATATTAAATAATACACAATGGGTCTGCCACCTCAAAGGCAGACCACAAGACCATTTCATTTGGTCAATATATATATTATATTATTATTATTATGATGCCCTAGGCATCTCTTATAAATTGTAGTGCTAATTTCTTGGACCATGACTGCACAACTATGCAATGTCCCATATTAACCCCAAATGTCAAAAAAAAAATTAATTAAATTAAATTACAAGTGTATTATTGAATATAATATCACACTATTAATGTAGTATCCAATATATATCATGAGGACAAACAAAACAATGATGCAACCAAAGGGCACAAACAATGTCAAGACGCAAACAAGACATCCTCACAACCAAAAATGAATTTATGAACTAAACAAAACAAGCGGAAGTGTCACAAGCCAAATGAAGGGTCAAGGTCTGACCCGAGGTCAACCGAATATGCAAAGTACCCAAAAAAAATGACTGCAAAAAATGATGACATCACAGGACTCACAACGGACGAACACCCAACAATCATAAAGTAAATGACAGCAAGAGTAGACTGGACGAAACAGCCAACGAACACGATACAAAACTGAACAAAAATGTGAACTCAGCACAAATAAAACACACCAGCCATCTACGGAACGGCACAGCCAACACAAACGTCAAACGACAGCAGATCTGGACAGGCAGTCCACCGGCAAACCTCAATGGGGCTTCCAAAAGTGCAATCGCCTAACTGCCCCAAGACCGACTGAAATCTAGGTGGTCAGCTGTTCGCGACATTCCCCAGAGATTTCAGTTCCCTCCAACCGGCCCGCTAATTAACAACACATTAAAACAACCCAAAAAATACATGAAACACATTCAGAAAAGACATGCCTATGCAGGCAAAAGGCATGGACTCAGTATTACTGTTTGCAATGACGGGTTAACATGTGCGTAAGGAACAGAAGTTTGTTTCTTTTTTCTGTCGTTCCCCGCATTCGGCCGCCACTTTGTTGCTGAGTTATTTGCCGGTTGAAGATCATGTGCTGAGTATAGTTATTTTAATGATTTCTTGTTGATCGTGCTTGTTTTATCATTACGCGAATTAGGGTGAAGCGTTCATACAACTCAGTAGCATGATATGAAGAAGTAACATGTAATACTTGAACTCAGCAACATTAATGAAGTAATTAATGCCTTCAGGTTGAGTCCGTAATATTTAATCACATGTACACACAGGATGATCATTTCAAATATGAGCAGAACATAAGTCCGTATAAGTCATGAGCGTCTCCTAGTTACCGACTGTGACCCAAACAACGCTAGACACGTCATAATCGATCGTGTATGGAGCGTTCAATAATTGAAACATCTATCGCAATATATTAAATGTCTTAACCTTTACAATTGCACGTCTGCTAACCTTTAGCAGACGGCGTTAATAACATATACCGTAACAGACTACCACAGTGAAATGAATGGGCAAATATTTCGAGATTGGATAGTGAATACACTCCTCCCGACTCTAGATAGGCCGTCTTGCCTGGTGATGGATAATGCGTCCTATCATAATGTTCTAGCGTAGGAGGATAAAGCTCCCACTTCGGCGAGCACGAAAGACGAAATCAGGAGGTGGCTTATGAATGAAAATATCTTCGCTGACAACAGCTATTTAAAACCAGAGTTGTTGCAGCTTGTGAGACAGAGGAATAAGACAAAAGTGTATCTGATTGATAAAATCATCCAAGAGCAGGGTCATGTTTCTCTTCGACTCCCACCTTACCATTCTCACCTTAACCCAATAGAGCTGGTTTGGGCTAGAGTTAAAGGGCGAGTGGCCGCCCAGAACACCACTTTTAAAATGTGCGATGTTAAAGACATGACTCGTGAGGCCCTTTCACGAATAGACACAGAGTACTGGGCTAAATGTACAATAACTGTTGTGAACTTATTGGAGTCGTCCGATTCGGAATGAGGCACGTCGATCGCATTCCTTCGTTTGTGATAAATTAATTTCATATGCCAATCTATAATAACACATAAACAGTTACGATTCGTCATAGCTTCCTGATGATTAACTGCTATCATTGTTCATTATCATATCATCATTCCTTGTATCACAATCACATGAACAACCAAAGAAAATCGCCGTTTTGCAAAGTTCGCGACAGCTGTGGATGTAATGATCGCAAAATCTTAACTGCATGGAAAATCTAAGACTGCATGCAAAAATTCATGTCCATACAACAAACAGTTTTGGAGAAAATTGACGCTTTCTGTGGGCACGAATTTCCGAACAGACTATAGGAACATATTTCTTATTTGGAACCGGGCAGAAATGATATCAAGTATTGAAACGGAGATGAAATTAACTGCGCAGAAATATGGTGTGTTTGAGGCGGCATGTGTGTTTTAACACTACGTGGCTGGTAGAATATTATTCAAAGCCATTGTAATGTTTGATAATTCACAGATTTTGGCCAGTGTGGGCTGACTATAATCTTTACTAGTTTTTTTAATACAAGGTTATTTTATTCACTGATGCGAAGGTAGTTTATTTTAATATTGATTCGCAGTGATTCATTGCATTTTGCTACAGTTACTTTGAGATTAAAACAATGCTTTCTATAGAATAGTTTACATCAGGTCATTTATGTAGTTTTAATAGTTTAAAATTCTTGTTATGAGTCATGCCCTTCCTGGTTCGTATGATACTTCGAGATATAATCATTTCTCTGTTCGCACCTTATGTAGCATGGATCCACCACTGCGGCTGGTCTCCTTAGGAAACCTGCACGAAGCATTCATATGATAGTACAGCGGTTGTTTCTGTAGTAATTCGTTGTATGTGATGTCATTGGCAGCCTCTTCAGTTGCCTTTGATTTGGTTTGGTTTTTTTTAGGACCATCTTTATTGCACACAGACAACTCCATCAGTGCTCCGATCTCTTCCCTTAGATCACACAGGAAGGATCTCAGCACAGTGCACGAACTCCGTAGCAACAGAGAGGATCCCAATGTGTGTATATATGAATCACACATTCTATAAATGTTTTTGTGGTGAGTAGGTTTCTAATTTTTAAATTTTGCCAGGGCAGCGGCCTTATGGCCTTCTCTTTACGATTTCCAATTGCTGGGGGATTTTTAACATGCGCAACTTGCACACGGGACCTCCTTTTTTCGCCCTTATCCGAGAAGGCTAGACATTCGATCTCACTACCCCGAAGACATGGGGGAAGTATGACATCATTAGGACCATCGGGTCTTAAACAAAATGCCCATAAATTATACTCCCTGTACTGGAAATCGAACCAGATACCTTTAGAATTCGAGGCGGGCGCCATACTTCTTAGCCACTCCGACCCCCTTCAGTCGCCTTAAACGACATTGCTTGAGGTAGTGTGTGTAAGAATGAATATGCATATGGATTGCGAGTTACTTGTAAAATTTTAGAGTATGTGTGGGGCGTTATTGTTTCCCCTACTCTGCAGTAGTGGTTCAATAATTCCTAAACATAAAGCATAATGACGAGGGTCTTCAATGGGTAAAACTAAAAGTCTGGGTTAACAATAGGATTGTCGCTCAATGTAACGTTCTTACTCCGTCTGGAGCTGGCGACAAGCGAAAAGTCAATGTTGCAAGTTTGCTCCTTCGCTACGCGTCACCGGTAACAAAGGAGACAATAACCAGGAGAGAGGGGTGGGTGAGAGGTGTGACAACATGTGATGAGAAAACCTTGGAAAACAACGATAAGGAGCGGGTGTGGAAAAAAAGAAAGGACACAGGAGAGAAAATGAAGGTCACAAAAAAATGTAACGATCGGATATTTGACTTGTCACAGTGTGGTTTGACAAGAAATGGATGTTTGAGGTGGCGTTGAAGAACCGATGGTTTGGCAGAAGAAAGTATGATGTTGCTCATTGTTTTATTATTGTGATTTCATTCAGAGGGTACTTTACTGTGTTTCAGATTAAACATGAGCACTTGCTGGGTGTATGTTTAACTCTTAAATTCACTTCGTTGTTACTGCTTGGGTTGGAAGCTTTTATTAAACACAACCTCTGCCTTTACATTCAAGAGTTCATTTCTGTTGGCGCACAGGTCTGGTGTGAGTGAAAAGTGGCCGCAATACAATAGTACTGGACGACCTCAGCATCACAACCTCACTACCCTGCCACAAAAAGTAGAACAGTTATTGAAATTTGTTGACATTCCACAGAACTCTATATTTTGAAAAAAATTTCAGAAACTAAATCTTAGAAGCTTGACAGTTTAGAAATGTGTCAAAGTATTTAACTGTGCTCGTGATCACCATATTTTCTTGTTTCACGGTTTTCTATCTGACTCTTGCAGTCCTCTCACAGTTTTTACTGTCACTGTGTTCGTGGTCTCCATCACATCTTACTTCCCGGGGGGAGGGGGGTCCTCTCAGTGCCGCACTAAAGATCAGTACCATCGTTGTAGTCCAGCCCAACTACAGTGACGTTTATATACTGAAGCTTGGCAGCGGCTCCGCATGGAACGCACAAGTCTCTGAAGGAAATTCCGGGGAATCAAGTCCCATTCACGTGTAAGAGCAGCTTCGAGCTGTTGCAGATTAGCTGGAGAACCTTGCCTGTAGACTCTGCGTCTAAGCTCGTCCCACAGATGTTCTATAGGGGACATGTCTGGTGATAGGGCAGGCCAATCAATCGTCACGATGTTCTGCTGCTGTAGATATTGCTGCGTAATGCATGCGGTGTGCGCACGTGCGTTATCCTGCTGGAGAAGCTGCAAGTCTGGATAATTTGTGAACGCAGGAGCAACCAATGCATCCAGAACCTCATCTCGATATGTCACAGCATTAACATTTCCACTGAAGACGTGAAGAGGCAAGCGATGGTGAAAACTGAATCCTCCCCAAATGTGAATACTGCCACCTCCAAATCGGTAGTGCTGACAAACACAGCAATCTGCAAAGCGCTGTCTACACCGTCGCCAAATCCGCATACGTCCATCAGCAAAGGATATGTTGAATCTGCTCTCGTCTGTGAATAGGACAGCATTCCACTGCAGTCTAGTCCATCTGACATGTTGCTCTGCCCATTGCAGGCGCTGCTGACGATGTCTGAGTCAAGTTTGGCCCAACATAAGGTCGTATTACAGTAAGGCCTGCATCTCTGAGTCGTCGTATGACTGTCATTCGAGAGGCTTGCCCACGTCTACCCACTATTGCTCTTGCTGTTTGACTTGCCGGGAGAGAACGATTCCTCAGGTGACTCAGCACAATATGACGATTGTAGTAAAGTAAATCTGTGTGACACCCCGCTCAAATTTCCCCGCTTGAAATTAACTAACGTACTCCTAAAATCTATTAATAACTACCGCATTTGAAATTTGTCTCAAGGCCACCGTAAAATCAACCGCCAACAATTTAACTAGAGAATTTGAATTTTTCTACTACCACAAGTTAAAAAGTTTACTACCCCCAAACACACACACCCCTAATATTTATTAACGAACGGCGTAAAAATTAACAACCAATCGGATTGTTACCTCGTTTTATAGTGACGATAAAATTTTGGTTGGAGTGAGAAAAATGCCTAATATGTGTTTTTACCAAAAATTAAATAATTAATTCCTCAAAAACTAAAGAGAATTAAAAGGAAAGGGATATCTGGAATTGTAGCGCTGATATTGATTAACATAATACCATAAAGATTTCCCATTAATAAAACTATCTTGACGTAGAAACATTTATTTTATTAATATTTTCAGTCGGGAAAAAGCACAATTAATTACTTAAAAATTACACAGATGAAAACGGGGAAAAATAAATAAAGGAAACCTATAGGGGTAGATAAAGGACAGCTGGCCGTTTAATAATCAATTTTGATATTAAAAATCCATCCATAAATAATTGAGATATATAATATATAAATAAAATCAGACGAGCGAACACACTGAAAAACGCTCAATGTGTATGGTCCAAAATTAGTTGGTTTTTTTTTTTGACGCGTCTTTTGATTGGCTGGTTGGAATTGATAACTTTTAACCCTGCTTGAATATGTCCGCCATTTGAGAAAAACTTAAACACTGACAGGTTGAGAGCAGATGCAAAGCGTTGGTGACAAATGCCTTTGTCGTCTGGACGACACAGCAGTCTGGAATTGAGCCATTTACTGCTAGTCTATCCTGTGATTGTGTGATTATTCTTTACTTGCGGTAAGATAAATAAGTATTAGTATTTCATTAGCATGTAACTGGCCACAGATTGTGCGCCATATTTTGTTGTTCGACATTGCCAGTTGGAAGAGGTTACGACACCCTAAGTAGGAAATGCCTAAGCAGACTTAGAGGGAAGTGAAACTAATTTGTGTTTGAATATTGCCATAATATCTTACGACTGTAAGTCCAGAGGCCACTAGCAATCTTTTGCAGTGCCACAGTGTTCTAATGACACATGAAAACATACCTAGGATGTTTGAACAAAAGATTTAACAGGTCACAAGAAGAAAATTGTATACCCCAGCTGATTTTAGGGAGGACAATCAATGCTTGAGGTGACAGGGGCGTTGCAGCCATATAGGAAGAAGAATGTAAACACAGGACGGAGTGAAGTCAAAGAAACTAGGGTCTGGTGCAAATAGTTCGCACACGTGACTGACCCCAGGTAATCTTAGTGTTGATTAGTTGTGGAATTGTTATAGCCAGCATATAAAAGGGAGGGAATGTCCTTCTTTTTCAGGGTTATATTGCCTATTACTTAGTGGTGGCAGGAAACCTGGTGCAGGCAGATCTTGTGTACATCGAAGCCTCAGTAAAGCTGCATGCTGCATCTGTGGACAGAAGACAACTCTTATGTTGACCTTGCATAGTCTACAGTCATCCACCTCAGACAGGCTGTCAGGTCAAGTCCCTTTACATGGGCATATGTTAACTCATTCTAACAATTTCCACAACCTGAACAGAAATTCCTGTGGGCGTGATGATACCAACAGACCCTCACATATTGACTATTAGTTATAAAAAGTATTAAATCAGACTGCGGGATACACAACCAGTGACACTTTAATATTGTCGTGTGAAATTCTAATCCACATATATAAATTAAAAAGTAAATGTAAAGCTTAACAAATAACTTCAATAAAAGGAAAGAAGAATGGTAAAGAACAGTGCTGTCACAATGACTGTACTCGAAATCCCCTTGTTTTCTAATTCGTCTGCAAATTATAACGTTCCACGTTGATAGTAAAAGCCTATAGCAGCATACACGCGTTTCCACAACACAATAAAACGTGTACTGCATTTCTAAGAAAAACCTTGAGATACGCAGGCTGATTAATGACCTAAATTAATACTTCCATTAATTTCATTTTATACACAGCGTGATGAAAAGACAGAGGAACTTAGGATAGAGAGAAGGGAGGGCTGAAAGCAGGAACGCATACAACACTAAACACGCGTCTCGCTATACAATTAAAGTCATCACGTGTGTAAGGCCACAAGCACTAACTTTTTTTCAAATCGACAGTGATAAAAAACACTACCCATACGAGAGTTAGGTTTTAAAAACCTGAAAAATTCTTATTAGGAAATATGACATTATACTGGTTTACGTTTAAAAGCATGACAGTACCCAGACACCACATCGATCGAAGTGAACGGGAGGTAGAAGAAAATACATATTTTGAACGCAGCCACTTAGCTCCCTTAAATTTGTATATTTGGGTTCCTTAGGACTTGCTGACAAATAATATGTTAAGTGTTACGCAAATAGTCTAGGAATTACCAAATTATAGCCAAAAGAAATAGTGAGGGTGTCAGACAACACCAAAATCAGAATCGCTCAGTGGCAGATTTTGACACCACCATTGTACGGGAAATAGGTCCCCATGTTAAATCCTATTTGATTGGAGCGCAGTAAATGTAAGGCTAAAATATAGGGCGGCATTGAGTGGGAGGCGTGTTGTCAGAGTTCGTAGCCCTTTTTCTCAAGTAAAACATTTTCTATATAAAGAACTCGCCAGTGGCGTTGAGACGCGCCAGTTGGGCGGGGATGTATTATTTTCTTAGTTGTGGTTGAAATGATAAGAATAGCTGTGCCTGGGAACAATCGGGATAGAAGGGAAGTTCGAACGTATTTGTGTGGCTTTAAGTTTGTGGTGTCGCTATTGTCACTTGAGGGGGACAGATTCGTATACGCTGGTGAGGGGATTAGTATGTTTTCTCTGAGTATGATATGTGTTCCTTAGGGGGGTAAGAGAAGGCGCTTGTTGTTATATTCAATATCTTTTTAATGAATAAATTGAATGTTAAATTCGATAATTTATGGTCTATATGATTTTGTGTTTGGTGGTGGTTTATAGCAAGTAGCTAAATCATGTGAGCGGGGCAAAGCCTATAGTAGTGGCTCAACTCTGGACTAAGGGAAGGGTGTCGGGCAGAAATTAAAGTTAATAACTTGGAGGCGATTGGAAAGAGAATTGGCGCCAATAACAGTTACACTGACCAGACTCTATCTTATTGGAATAGGAAAGATTACTATTGCTGGAAATTGCACAGTGGCGTAGTGACCTATGAAGGGAGGAGTATTACTGGTCGTTAAAATATTGTGTTCAGATGGAAGTCTGACAGTTGGTGCTCATACCGCTTCAGAAACTTTCAGTGTTTTGGTTATGTATTGTGTTCTCAGTCTGAGAAGAATAGATTAATAAATTAGGTATTGATAGTAGGAGGTTCAGCAAAATCTGTCTCTGGTATTCTATTTGACGGTGAGGTCCTAAAAGTTATTGAAGCAGCACCTGGTTGGCTTTGAGCTTAGTGCTGAATTCTAGGGATGGTCTTGACAGGGCTTGATCGCCTGGGTCCAGGATTGAGCGGACGGAGTGAGGGTGTCTCCAAGAAAAGACACTATGCTGGGGGGTTAGGCGCTAGAATCGAGCAGAGGAGGTCCGCTTAATCCCTGAGCTCCACCCGCCTTCACGGTAAGGTGTAATGCACTCTGGTTGGGGCTCCAGAGGAGTCAATACCATTTAGAGTGCCCCCTAAAAAAAGCTGAACAATATGATATAGTAAGTTGGAGGGGGTCAATACATTTCTTGTGGGTTTAAAGTTGATGAGAATCGTGTGAGTTTCCGCTATACAATTTCCAAGATAAACAAAACACTTTGATAGTCATGGAGATGACAAATTAAGCAACATAGCTTGAATAAAACAAAGTACCAGTATTACATCATAAGTAATACTACACAACTGACACTACAAATAGGATAATACCTTAATTAATTTATGTTCAGCTATCTTAGGGTTCATAATTATTATATATTATGTACAGATTTCCATTGTGATGGATCATGATGTAATCGGGGGATTCCTGGTTCACTGTGTAGTATGGAATCTAGACGGATAATTCTTTTAGTTGAAAGTAATTTAATATTATATATATTTGAACTTTTTTTCCATGACTCAATTTATAAGTTATTAGGTCTTGGTAGAGTTTTTTAGTCTTAATTATTCGGGTGTTGTCGTGAGTTGGTTTCGCAAGTGGGTTTTTTTTTGTGTGGGTCGGGAATAAATTAATTAGTTGTATTATCGCTGTCATGTTGTTTTAGTCTAGTTGACTCTTTATCAGACTGTTCAGTACTAGTTTAGCATGTAACCCGTAGTCATTTAAATCGTTAGAGCCGTTCATCAGCGATCTCCACAGTGCGGATAGCTTAGAGTTCCAGGAATTATAGTTCTTCGACTGAAGGTTTGATTTTGGCAGAATTGCGTTGTTTTGAGGTTGTTAAGGTGGTTGTGTAGGTGGAAGCAGAAAGTAGAGGTTATCTGTAATAAGCGCGACTTTTATCCCGTATTAGATACAGATTCCTTACATGCTCCGGCTGATATTGCACATTTTTACAAGTATTATACTATATTGGGGTAATAATAAAAAGTCTTATAACAGGTCCCATATTCTGGATGTGAAAAACATTAAATTAAGGAATTTTTGGTCCCCGAAGCTTTTGAAGTCTGCCTTTGGTTGTCATTGGATAATTGGGGGTAGTTCAGTTTCAGAGAATTAAATGAGTATTGTTTAAGTTATCCGATTAGTGCGGTCTTAATTGTAATGTTAGAAATGGCTTTTACGGACTTGGCCAAATTTTGTATGTCCTGTGATGCAGTTAATGTATACAGATGGTATTTTGGAATGGAGGAATCAAATCTATGAGTTGTTTTTTGTACTGTGCTGGGAGAATGTGACGCAACTATATTGCACAGTAAGAGTGAAGATGATTTTGCTATAGCTATGACAAGATTAGAACTATGAGCAACGAGATGGGTAATTTTAAGAGGTCAGTCTAAGAAATCTTGGGCACGCAGGCGTTCTGACATTGCCTTCCCTATGAGTCTGGTCAATCATGTCATTTACGTAATATTCTTATCTCTTAATCCTCATCATTTTGAAACTTTAAGTCATATTAAAGAAGAAGCATTTATATGTACTATAAGAGAAGGGTGGACCGCTCGAAAGACTTTTTGAGGCTATTATAATAGGGATAATTAAGAAGTGGATTACAAGATATAGAGAGGGCTGAGAGGCTTGAAAAGGAAAATGAAGAGGCTACTGTAGATTGAGGGCTGACAGATGAATGGCTTGAATGGCATTAGAGCGTTGCTAGAGTTTACGACGGTTGTCACGGTTTTAGAAGCAATTGGAATAGTGGACCCAGATATATTGAGAATAGCAAAATAAAGTTTTTGGCAGGTGCAGAAAGGGCAAAGTACAATGCGATTTAGCTGCAGAAATAATGCGACGATATATGCAGGTAGATAAAAGATTTACAAAAGGGTAGAACAATGAGTTATCGATATAAAGAGGCATGTTTTGAAGTTTTCTAAGTGGCCATGCTCCTGTAAAATGGATGGCCAGGTCCCTCTTTTTCCTCCACGATTGCTAGACTGCCTAGTCGGGTATGCCTCAACCTCGAGCTATGAATTTCTCAATTTTCGAGTCTATTTTTTGTTTGAGGGAAAGACGGATGTATATTGATGAGTTATCTAATAGATTGAAGAATAACTTATTAGCTTACCCACGTATGGGGTTAGGAGAGAGGAAAGGTGGAGGCGTTAATAGTATTCTCAACCGGGCTTCGTGGGGCTTAAAACACACCCCTATCAACGTATTGTGCCCGCCAACATCCTAAACAGAGTCCCCCTCATCAAGCTCCTCTGTATACATCCCGCACCCAACATCCCATCTAGGCTCTTTTGTTTAAGATATGAAAAGAAACTGCAGAATTTTCTATAGTAAAAAAAAATTTTAGGAATTGCTATAAAACTACTGTCCCCTAGGAAACCATACCTAGTTTTCAACTACCTATCCACCAGTCTCTGCTCTGCACTGTTAATAGAGACATTACTTGGAGTAAAGTGGACTATCTCTGGTGAACTGGGAAAACCCAAGAACTCTTAAGGAAATGGTCCTTATAGAGGTCAAATTAAGAGAGTCCATGGCTCCAGACCTGAGAAAGTTTCTCATGGAACAAGGTGCAGAGAGGCTGGGTGGTTAACCAATGCTAATGCCCATTAATGTTGAGCTGGAAAAACCAGGGATGATCAAGCAGCTCAAGCAGAGGTAACAGGTAATAAAAAGAAACAAGTGGATAACTTTAGGGCACCACAGAACTTTAATAAATTTGATCCTAGGGATCAAAACAAAGGTAAGCACCAGTATGATAGGCCACGGTATGAAAATAAAAATAAAATCCACCCCCCCAAGTTGTTAGTTCGATTTGAAAGGAAAAATATGATGAAAGAAAAATCTTTCAACCAAGGATGAAGGTGGGTGTGGTAAGAATTGTCAGCCCCCATGGACAATCCTTTTGACACTGACGACCATGTTGTGCAGAGAAGAAACCTACTGTAGTATATTGGCCAACCCTTCAGGTCAGGTCGACCTCAAGACAGGAGGAGGATATTATGTTAGATACCACTCCAGAAGAGATGAGGAAGGCACAGGCTGGGGATAAAACACTCAAGCCTTGTTTCAGAAAATTGTCAACTTGTCATATAACTCCAGGCAAGGGAGATTTTTACATGAAAAACAAGTTGATGTATAGGAAGACTGGAACTAGATCCAAAGGTCAGGGACAGCTGGTACTTCCTAAAAGATATAGGGCAGACTTAATAAGGAGCCTACATGTGAAACCAGAGGGGGACCATGAGAAGATAGGTACCATCATTCAAAAGGTGGCTCACAATTATTATTGGCCCAAAGCAAGATGGGACATTGAAAATTTTGTAGAAAGGTGTAGCATAGCACATGAGGGAACACCCACAAGTGGGAACATTGATCAGGACCTGGACACGCCACGGGGCAAAATCAGGCCTGACAATAAAAGGAAAAATAGATTTGATAAAGTGGACCAAATGGAATGGGAAGCCCCTTTTCACGGACAAGCTTCACTTAACTGGTTTACAATGGCCACTATGCGGAGAGTGCAAAAAGATGTCTTACCCCAGGATAAGCCGAAAATCCCTCAATCGGACTTAAACAAACTGGAGGAAGAGGATGTAGAGAGGAAATCTCTCATCAAGAATTTAAGTGGGGGTGGAGAAAGCCCCAAGAAAAAAAAATTGGTAGCGGTCGTTTTGTGTGCATGATAATTTCTGGGAGGAAGAAAAAAATATCACTACTATAGCCAAGCTTCGGGAGTTTCGGGGAAAGAGGGACCATACCGGTGCCATGGGGGGGGACAAATAAGTTCCACAAAATTAAAAAGGGTCCATAAGTACCTCTCAATGTTAATAAGAAACGTGGACTGAATGAAAAAGGCAGAGGATCACAAAAAATTATTACAAACATATTTTTCTTCATACCCAATATGTGAATGAGCTTCTGTACCACTCACTCGTTAAAAAAACTGGCTGGAAAATAAACTTGCCAACATGAAAAGTAAATTTGAGAAATGAACAAGAACCAAATATGAAGAAACACATGCTGCCTATTATAACAGGGAAAGCTAAAGACAGAGATGTGTGGATTGGCGAAAATTTGGAGAGAAGGTACCAGGACTTCTTCTACCCCGTAGTCAGAAATAAAGTCACCAAATTGGATGGCACTAGGTCCATATACAGTTTGCCCGGGGTAGTCAGAAATAAGTTACAAATAGATCAAATTGAAGGCGAGGAGGCCCCTAGTAGTCGCAGTCATATACCGTTCAGAGAAGGGTGTATCCTAGAACCTAAGAGACATTATAAGCCTAGATAAGAAGGGGAAAGAAAAAATCTATCATGTGAATTCATTTGAAAAAATGATTTTTGGAAAGAGAACATCCCAGGAAGGAAAAGAACAAACACTTGTTGACCTTGTCCCATCGCCACATTTGGAACTGAAAAGGAACCACTTCATCAATCATTTGAATATCCATTACACCCCTGTGAGACAGCGTCACAGGTGAAAATCAGTACACATTTAACGAAAACTCAGAAAGAGAGAGTGCAAACAGGTTCTAGAATAATCATGCAGAGGTGTTAAACAGACCGACCAGGGCATACAAACCTATTGGAATATGATATGAAGAAAACTGATAGACCCCACCCAACACCATGTCTGTCATGGTAAACCCATTATTCGATTCTATTTGCTAAGGAGAAAGCGTTTGAAGGGAAGAGATAGACGTAGATCTAGTTGAAGGAGGGATATTATTTTCACTGACAGTTGAATCTACGTCATATAGTTCCCGTAGTTTGTGTAGCTCTCTTAGAAGGAAGCTACTCCTCTCTGAGAGAGGAACATAGGACTCGGTTTATAGATTACAGAGAGACTGAATGCTATGTACAGAAGGGACAGGTGTGATCCATTAGTGCCCGGATGTAACATATCAGACACTGAGTTTTGCCAGGCTCAAAAACTAAAGATCTCTAAACAATATTTCGCTCTCAAAAAGTTAGGATCTGAGTAAAGCCAGCGAATACTATCATGATTCCCCAGTTGTATAAGCCCTGACGACTTTAGTGAACCAATATACCTAAGCTGTTTAGGGTACCCTTCAGAAGGTAATATATTATGAGTTTAACTAGATTTGCCATTTGGATTTGAAGAGATGCGGCCTAGCTGGGTCTTCTCCTATCATATCAACTATGACTGATCAAGAAAATATTGGATCACTCCTTGTTATGAATAAATCCCGGATGCGATACTGAGAATAACAAATTTTCATGGGATGTCGAACTATTCCTATAGGCCACCGAAGAAAACATTTTGAGGAAACATTGGGGGGGACTTCTCTGAAAAACATGGCTGCCTTGTTTGATTCGTGGATTTAGAGAGGGCACAATTTGGAAAAAAACACAGCCCGACCAAACTAATATGTTTGCGTTCGATTGTTTTTAAAGGATTTGGGGGGGGAAGATTTTTGGGGGGACCACCCAACAGTTTCTTATCAGGGGGAAAAAAAAAGTTCA
This sequence comes from Oreohelix idahoensis, assembly GCA_024509875.1. NCBI lineage: Eukaryota > Metazoa > Mollusca > Gastropoda > Stylommatophora > Oreohelicidae > Oreohelix > Oreohelix idahoensis. The sequence continues at coordinate 51,915 of JAMPIV010018228.1, read as the reverse complement.
AAAAAAAAAAAAAAATGTAGGACCTCCTTGTAAGACCCTCAAAGCCATTTTAAGAGTAAAAAACAAAAAAAATACTAAACTCAGGGGGAAAACAGGCCCCGGAGGACCACAAACTCAAGGTAAGGGGACGTTGAGAATCATTGTTTTCTCTTCATTATTTATGTGGTTTTCTCTACAGGAAAAGTTATATCAAAAAAAAAAAAACTTTTTATTTGTCCCCATATGTGTTGCCCCACCGTTAACTTGAAAATTGGGACAACGTAAAAAGGGGGGGGGGGGGAACCATTTTCAGATCTCGCATTACTATGGGGGACACTTCAACATTGCATTTTGGGAAAAAATGGGGGACTTTACAAAGGGGAAAATTGAAGCGAAAAAATAAGATCAAAAAAGAAAATAACAAAAAAAAATAAAAAACCCACCATTTTGGAAAAAAAACATTTCCTGGACCTTAATGATCTACAGAAAAATTTTCATTAGTAAAGAAGGGGACGGCATTGCCCATGTTAATATCTGGGTATAGGGATGACCAAAACTTCTACTTCACAGAAAAAAATCAGGATGGCATTTTGGGATGGGGGGGGAGTTTAAGCAAGTGGGGGGGGGGGGCATATTATGCTAGCAAAAGGGAAAAAGTTGAAGAAAGGTTGAAATCAAAAAAACTGGATAAACTGTCCTAAACTAAGCGGGATAAAACAAAGAAAATGGTAATATTTTGCGACCCCAGAAGTAATTGCATGATGGGCGGATAAAAGAATACATTTACAATATCTTTATTTACGTTCTTATATTCGGAAGAAGGCATTTTATGATAAGTGTTGCGCAATAAAAAAAATAAAAAAAACAGACCACAGAAAAACCCTTAATCGGTTTTTGTTTAAGCGCCGCAGGCTCCTAGCAGACATGAGAACTATTAGAAACATCTCTAGGGGGTTTTACCTCCGATGGGTTATTACTAATTTTTGGCTTCACCATATATAAATTTTTAGCCATTGGAAGTATAATAATTCTTGGGGGAAATAAAACCCATTTTTGGAAATCGGGAGGCGGATAATTTTTTAGCCCGCCCATTTCCGTTGGTGTATGAAAAAGAACCCATTAATACCTCTTCAGGATAGGATAATATTCGTCATTTCTCTTATTGTTGATATATATGAATTATTGATGCTCGGACATTTATAACGTTGTTTCAAGTGGGTGACGAGAATTTGTCGTGTGAAAGTCTATTCCAACGCATATATAAATTAAAAAGTTAATTGTAAACAGCCTTAACAAATAACTTCAATAAAAAGACAAGAGGATAGATAGTATGGTGCTGTGTAAAGAACAGTGCTGTCACAATGGACTGTACTCGAAATTCCCCTTTGATTTTCTTTATTCGTCTGCAGAAAATTATAACGTTTCCACGCGTTGATAGTAAAAGCCATTTAGCCTAAGCATACACGCGCTGTTTCCCACAAAAACAATAAAAGTGTACTGCAATTTCTTATAGATAAAAACCTTGATTTGATACGCGACAGTGCTGATTAATGTCCTAAAAATTACATATTTCCGATTAATTTATTTTATACACGGAGTGATGAAATAGTCAGAGGAACTTAGGATAGATGAGTAATGGGATGGCTGAAAGCAGCAGGAACTGAAATATAAACGACATGTAAACTCACGCGTCTCGCTTATACAATTTAAAGTCTTTACACGCGTGGATAATTGGCGCTCACATCAGCATCCTATCTTTTTGCAATTCGAGAATCACGAGGTGATTAAGATAAAAACACTCTACCCTTGTCGAGAGTTAGGTTTTAAAAAACCTGTGAAATAATGACTTCTTATAGGAAAATATGACATAATAATACTGGTTTGAACGGTTTAGTTTGAAAAGCATGACCAGTACAAAGGATCCACCACACATCGATCGAGAACGTGGAGAACGGGAGGCACGTAAGTTCCTGTTACGGCGTGTAGGTAACTAAATAGAATAATAACATAGTTTGTGAACGCAGCCATCTTAATCCCTCTTACATTTGTATTTTTGGGTTTCCTTAGGATGACTTGCTGGATCAATTAATATGTTATGTGTTAACGGTTAAATAGTCCTAGGAATTACACCTCAATTTAGAACAAAAGAAATAGTAGTGAGGTGTCAGGGAGACTTTAAACACCAAATTCAGGAATTCGTCTACAGTGGCAGATATCTTGACTCAATCACCATTAGTACGGAAAATCTAGGTCCCCATGTTAAAATCCTTTTTGAGTTGGAGCGCAGTAAATGTACTGGCTTTAAAACACGTATTTGAGTCGGGCTACAAAATAACATATCTTTTGTTGGGGGGGAGGAGGAAGGATGGGTACTTTATTTGCAAACGCTTGGGATAAAACATGGCATCGAATTGGTTAGACCTCGCCAATATAGGGCAATTAGGAGCGTCATGTTCCGTCACTACATTATTTCAAATTAAGACTTTCTAAAGAAACCAGTGCGGTTGAGAGCGCCAGTGCTATGTTACTCCTTCTAATAATAATAGCATAGGGACAATCGGCCAGGATCTGATAATTGTGCATATATTCATTGCCAGTCAAACGTAACTGTGTTATTATTTCGATCGGAATTGTCAGGTAAGGCTTGATTATATTACAATATCTAATTAATGACAAATTCGAAATGTTTTAAATAGATAAATTGTTATGTCTTAGTATTATGTGTACTGTGGGTTCAGTCTAAATGAGCGGAACATTGAAGGCTGCAAAGGCCTGTTAATACGATGCTCCACCCCAGACACATGTAAGTGTAGTGCCGTGAGGGATAAAGTAAAAAACTGCATGGAATTGCCAAACAGTACACTGATGACACCTCTCTTATTGGAATAGAAAAGAACAACTAACCTGCTGGAATTGCAGAGGCGGTAGTGACCATTAGGGGAGACTTAGTTACTGGTGTAAATTGTTTTTTTTTTTTTTTTCCAGATGAAGCTGACAGTTGGCTCCTACCGCTCCCATGAACTCAGGTGTGAACATAACGTTTATGTATTGTGTTCAGTCTGGAACATAGATTAGTAATTTTGTTATGATGTAAGAGGTTGCAATACCCATTCTTTTGTTACACCCCCAGACTGTGGTCCATAAAGGTTATTTGAGCAGCACTGGTCTTTGTAGTACTTTGTGAATCTGGGTGGTGACCTCAATGTTTCAGGCATACGCCTGGGTCCAGATAGCGACTCCAGTGTAGGTGTCTCCACGTAAACAACAGGCGGGAGCATTCGAGTAGCAGAGGAGTCCCATCTTCACATTCCCCAAAACTACATCCTACGATTGTTAAGGCCTCTGTGGCTCCCAAGAGGGAGCTTCAAAACATTATGTTGCCCTCCCTAAATCCCGGTCATTATTTCACCAGTAGAACTCTATTAGACCAGGGTCAGTTAACACATTGTTATCCTAAACTTAATAGGACGGTGAAGTTTCACCCATTACTTATTTTCCAAGATAAACCACAAACACTTGAAGTTCATGATGACACGCACAGAATCTAACAAACATCATAGCTTGAAAAACAAAAATCCAGTATTAAACCGTCATTTAGTACCAACTAACAGCAACACTGACACACATAGGATAACACTAAGTCCGGAACTAAATTGTGTCACTACACTACAGGTTTCTTATATTATATAAATTACTGTCATACCCATATCAATTGTGATTACGTTATTTGATGGTGTGATTCCTGGTATCAACTGTGTAGTGAAAATCGGGGAATATATAATTAAGAGTTAAAGTAATTAAAACAAAATATATAAATTACGATAAAAACAAATTACCAAAGGCGCTGACCTCATTTAAAGTTAAACTTTATACGAGTGTTTTAAATGTGTTGTGAGTGTCACCCAGTGTTTGCTGTCAAGTGTGGTGGAATGAATAACAACAAATTGTTTATCTGTCTGTATGTTGTTGTGACTTACACTTAATCATCATTTAGCATAACCCTAGACATTTATCGACGAGTCATCACAATTTATTCCACAATAGAGACTTCCTGAAGAGGTATAAATGTTAGGCTCCTTCTAGGCAAGTATAAAGGTTATCTGTAAAACACTACACCTATTAGATACAGATACCTTCACAGCTGATCTCAGTCAGTACACTAAGTCCCCTATAAATATTTATAACATCCCACTTTACCACAAATATACCAATTAGATAGGGCCAATAGGTGTCACGATTCTTTAAGTTTATTTAAACCTATATGTATGTAATTAAGAATCAAGTTATTCTTGATTTGAAAAATAACATTCACTGTACTCCAGATGAATTGAAGTACAGGAAGCAATAATAAATATTGTAGAGTATATTAATATGGGAAACTGCGTATCATCCAAACATTCTTACTTGTACCGTTCACTTTTATTGAGTTAACTGTGTATTTTTTTTTTCTTTTTTGTTTTTTTTTGACTTTGTTCATACAGCACAATAGATTCACAGCTAGCCCTATGCATCACTTGCCCACACACACCCCGACTCGAGATTATCTTTTACACAGAGTGAGATATTAGATGAGGTAGGCGGATAGGGACGTCTGAGAATCATGTATGTCAAATCAATTGGACTCAGAGGAAATATACACAGCTCTTGGTACGTCACTTTTGTTTTTCCTTAGTGTGTAAACTTCAATAAACCTATCATTGTATTTACGCACATAGTTGGGGGCCTCGTCCGGGATTATATTTTACCCACATAGGGAACCCAAGGGTATTCCCCATTGTTGTACATAATAGCATGACTATATATTAAATTTAATCATTTGGTGGGATAATTGAATATGAGTTGTCACATTGCTCTATTGTTACAGTACTTTAGTCATTATCTTGTTTATTTAGCCATTGTAAGAGTGCGAATTAAATTTTGTATGAGGAGAAAAGTTTGGCAGACAAACTTGGCCAAAACCATCAGATCTGCTACTGTGCAATACGGCAAAACATCGCTGGCATGCACACTGGGGGACCTTCTTAGTGATTCAGTATGTTAACCTCCTAAGAATGTGACACTAAATATTATTGATTAGGGAAAGAACCAGGGGGGTTAGCTGAAGAGAAAAGGTACCCAATTAGAGAAAGCAGATAAAGAGAGAGATAAAGATTAAAACAACTAGAGGCAGATTTTGAAAGATGGCTTCAGGAAATTAGAGGCTTGATAGGGAGGCTGAGGTTCCAAAAGGTTTACCAGTTCAGAGGCATTTGACTTATTTCACCGAAAGGGAGTGTTACCTCGGACTAGTGATGTTAGGCTGTTAAGAATACGAAAGAATAAGCGATTTGCAAAGGGAGGTCAGAGGGAAAATCATAGATTTTCAGAGAGAGGAAAGTGGCTAAAAGATTGAACAGATGGAGGCATTTAACACCCAAGCGCATATCAGTATAAAAGATTGCAAAAGAGAAACTTGAATTAAGATTAAAAGAACTTTAACTTCAACGGACATGACTCATTCGTTCTCAGACAAAACGAGACCAGAAGCAAGTCACCACCAAGTACCTACATCTTCTAAGGTCGATCACTACTAGTAAGTTCATCACAGGGGTGAAAAGCTACAGTGGTGCTCTCCAAATTTCAGCCCATGAATTTTCTCATTTAGATCCTTTTGTAGAGAAAGACCGATGAGATCGAGTCTTATATCAGTAGATTTATTCCCAGAGACGAATTAGCTAGCTACCTTAACTATGGGTTGGAGAACGGAGAGTGGACCTGTTTGATCAAATCTCTAATATCCCCAATGGATTAGTAGGGAAACAATCTTATGAAGTTCTTCTTCAATGCTGAAGCAGAAGAAGGACTGGATAGATTATGATATTTGCCGCGGCACACAATGGCTATCTTACCAACTTTACGTTTCGATACTGAAACACCGACAATGCAGGGAATTTACAAGGAACCTCACAGAGTTATTTAGGTCCCTATGCTAAGTGCCTACTCGTCAGGGGACAGACCTACCACCAATTCTCTGCCATACATTGAACGATGACCTATAATTTGGAGAAATGGGTACCTGCCTCTGGGGAAAAACCAAGAGATAATGACTAGGAAATGAGATTTGAGTGGACGCATTTACAGAGAGTCCATTGGACTCCGAGGAACATGAGGACCAATTTTTCAACCCGAACAAGGGTTAATCGTGCAGAGAGCCTCGGCAAGGAGGGTCTTTTCAATGTTGCTGAGATAGATATCAGGCCAGCCAGTCAGGAAGTACGCTGTGAGCGCAAGAAAAGGTCAAACAAAGCAGCCCCCCCAAAGGTAATAAAAAACCCGACAAAACCAGAATACGCCAACTTTACATTGTCAAACAAAGTGAGTATGATCAAGGTAATAATAATAGGTAAGAAAACCCAAGCTTTGGAGAGGCCAAGATTTAGGGGGGATGCCATAGAGGACAGAAAACCTACGCAAGATAAGATTGTAGGTAGGAAAACATAACAGACCATAGGATAGTGTAGAAATGGTGGTATAATATTGTAAGTTATAATTAACTCACATAATACAGAAAAGATGGTTGTGGAGTATAAAACTCCTCGCATTATTTTGACCCTCCATGTTGGCATGCGCTTAAGGTGAACAGGACCTAAGGGTAAGATGGGGAAGGCAACCTACTGGAAAGCCAGGAACACCCTCATTGGATCCCCTGGGGATGTTTGTGGGGGTGAAAATAAGATAGTAGGAAAGTCGTAACATTGGGGCCATCTATTATGTTGCCTTTTATGGATTACTGGATAGGATTTTGAACTACAGTTCGTGAGTTTCTCACTCTGGTGCACACCAGATCAAATATACCACCCCATGAAACAGTGGTCGGAGATACTAAGGGGCATCCCTAAGGGAAACGTAGAAGTAGCAAACCATGACACTTTCCCATGTGCGAAGAATTAAATGTTGAAAAACTCCGCTATGAGGAAGGAGGTGATTAGAGCTAAGCAGTGATATAATCGAAAACCCAATCTACCTCTCTGATATTGGGGTGCTAAGATATGTGTTTTTGGGGAAATAATCCTCCAAAAGACCACGTTGGATTTGGTATCGGCAGGCAGTACAGGGGGGACCAGGTTGTCACAGTCATCAGGACAGGGGGGAACGACTAACCCAATATAATACTCAGTCCAGAGGTGAATGGAGGACATGGCACCAGGCTGAGGATTAAGTGTCAGTAATAGCCGTTGTTTCTCTGGATAAAACTCCGCCATTAGAAACGCCCATTACTACCCTCCTCAATTATAAGGGAGACTATTTTTGTATATGCATAGCAACGCAGAATGGTTAAATCGTTATAGGAAAGGGATCGCGTTAGACTTTAATGGATTCTAAATTGATGTCTATGGACGAGCTAGCTTAGTCCTTCCAACTTACATATAGGGATAAATAGGTGATGGTATTTTCAGGACATTGCTGATGTTTCCCCTTCAAATTGCGTCCATATGGGGATATTCAGTGCGCCACAGGATACAGCGTATACGCTTGTCGTCATTTATTTTGTTGGCCTGAATGGATACAACGGAAAGATACTGAAAGAGGGTATGTCAAATCACCCTGCCTCAGAATGCCAAAAGGGTTTGTAGCTTCGCAATAACAATTGCGTCTGCACACTGCATCTTAATGGGTGAGATGCCAATCATGGGGAACCCTCTTTTGAGAGTAGTGTTGCAGTGGATATATGGTTTGGGACTCCTCTCCACAACTGTAACCGAGATGGAGAAACACAGTTACTCATAGTTTACTCTTGAGTGGACACTGGTGTTTCTAAGTGGGGTGAGGAATATGGCAGTTAGCAATGGTCATCTAATACGACCTCAAAATACAGTGTGGCGCTGACCGTTTAACCGTACTTAGACACTATTCTCACCAAGGTTAAGGTTTTCCTTCACCAGATCTTTTGATCTGATAACTGGATATCACGAGGTTCAGGGGATCGGCTAGAAATGTAAAGGAAGTTTTCCAGGAGTCTTTCCAAAGCCAGGCTTAATTTCACTGTCAAGTCCGTATCACCCACAATGGTGATAACGGTCAGGTGGGAAAAGGTTCACACGGGGGGAACCCGGACACTTATTTCCATCTCCTGCGAAAGCGGCCCATGAAAACTGGGACACTCAAATGGGGGATCACTATCTTACCCGCGCGGCCTTGTTTGCTGTATACGGGAGTAGTACCACATAACTTTTGTCAACATGGTAATGGACTACCTGCAAACGTTGTTATCTTTGCCGTGCTCTAATCAAAGGGTCGATTGGAGAAAGCCTTTATTGATCGGACATTGGGAGACAGCAATGAGAAGGCAGAAGAGAGACAGTTAAACCTCATCCATACCCAGTATAGTATGAACGAGCCGCTGATCTCTTCACGATCGTTAAAATTCTGGCTTGGAAACTATGCAAATGATAACCTAAGAACAAGCCAAACGGAAGTCAAATGCCATGCTGCTTATTATAATAGGAAGCGAAGACGATTTAGGATAGGGGAGCTGTGACTGTGGGGGGAGAGAGAAGGCTTGCATTCTTCGTTACCATAGGCAGCAGCTCAAAACAATACCTCTAAAACGTCAGATTGAGAATGGCCGTATAGGTCCAATGCACTAGTTTCTTGAAAAGGTTATCTAGAAAAACTAACTGACAAGATAGGACAAGAATGGCAAAGGAATAAAGAAAAGTCTTCTCATGTTGAACCTTCATTAAGAATGTATCATGATTCGAAGAAAGAAACCATGACAAGGGCCTCACATTTTAATGACCCTTAGGTCATAGCCACTGATAATGAAAAATGAACCTCTTCACATATTACGAATACCTCCTAGACCAACGCGATGAAACTCCCAGCACAGGTTTAAAAATCAGTAATCATCCTGACAATAAGGGCAGAGGGAAGAAGATTCAAAAGGGTTCTGGGGAGAATCTTTACAGACCGGGGGTGTTAAACCGGCACAGAACCGGGGGCACACTAAACTTGTTGAAATTATATGATTAAGAAAATTACCTGAGAGACCCAAGCACTTTACATGGCTGTATCGAGAGCTCTATACTATCACATTCCGCAAGATAGAGATAAGAAGCTTAAAATAGAGATAATTGATTCATTTGTTACAACAGAAGGGATATATATAATACTCAATTAAGTGAGATGTCCTTAACAGCTCTCAGTGTGGTAATGTTGAGGAAAAAAACTTACCCTCTTGGGGAACATTGGACTAGTGGCATTAGATTTGACTAACGGAAACTGAATGCTGTCACAGATAAGTCAAGAGTGGATTCCATTACTGCTTGCATACCTATCACTAAGCCCCCCCCCTAAAACTTGTGTTGCCTAGATTTGAATAAGCCAAAATATTTTTCCAAGGGTAGGTAGTCTCAGTATAGGGGATATTATCAAGTAGATTTCCTTAGTGAAAGCCTTGAGATATGCGAGCCCTTATCTTGGATGTGCCTATCTGAGCACCATACGGCAAGGGCAACTATTGAGTTCAGACACATGTTTGCCTAGTTTGGATTGGAAGAGGGCTCCCGGTCCCCCCCCCCAACTACCTTGACTTCACCTGAGTGCGCTTCTTGTAGATTGTCCAGAATCGATGACAGATAAAAATACCTATGTCGGGCAGGTCCTCATGGAAAAACCATTGTACCCATTTATACGAATTTCATGGATCTGATATCCTTCCATACGGTTAATCGCTTCAACGGACAATACTTTTGAGGTAATTAGCACGCTTGACGTCTCTGTGATAATGTTAATTTGAGCAGTACTCTAGATAAGTAGTGCAAAACTTAACTGGGCTTAGACGCAACACAATATTGTGTAGTAGTATAGCAAGGGAGGAATTAGTGAAAAATATATTCTATTGTTGTGAGTGGGGCTATCATTGTCTGTGGTATGCGCATCAGGGGTATCAAAACCCCTGAATCCTAAGAAACCATGGAAGAAATTGCAGAAGTGGTCACTCCCAGAAACCACAGACTAGAGAGAGGTTGAATGTGAGATCCTTAGTTCTGTCACTTTGTCGGTGTTTGTGTTAGACAATAAGAGTGAGGATATATAAACAGAAAAATTCTTGGGACTGTGTGTGCTAGAGAAGTGTGTGCTTATGTCGTCTGTCAGCTTAGCGGTTAAGTTGATAAGAACAGTGTAGTAGTGTAATTGATGTGTCGTAGAGCGAGATAACTGTATATATATGTACTGATCTGGGTATAAGTATTGGAATTAGGCAGGAGTTGGTGGAATTTGTTATAAACATGACAGAGTTAAGAGTCTGTGATGTGGAAAAGCACGATGATTCATAGTTGTATATACTCTCACCAAATCAGTGGAACTGCCACGCATATATGTGTGAGAATGTATTAAAGTATAATTATATTATTACTAGCAAAGATTGGACGTCCTCGTGTCAAAATAGGATAATACGGTGTGTGTGTGTGTGAGAAATGTGACGCTCTGCCAGTGTCTGTTTGCGCAAGGTGGGATGTGTGGGATGTACACACTGTATGAGAGTTGATTAAGCGCATAGAACGAATATGATTATCTTCACCGGACGGGGCAATTGAACCCAGTTATGCTTATGCCATCCGCAAAGTACACAGAGCGGGTATATGATAGAGTAATATCTAATATCTGTCTGATATCCAGTTCCTGGTATAAAGAAGAATATGCTGATGTGTGGCACAATATAAGATACATAGATGTAGCGGATTAAGTTTGTAGTAGTGAGTGTAGTAGTGCGCTGAATGACAGTAATGCTGATGAGCTAAATCCGTTTTCGCCGGTGAGGGATGAGAGCAATTTGTGCGATCGGGCCAAAGCGAATCATCGCCCCTGGTTTTTACTCGGTTTGCTCAGCAAAAAACATGGTTAATGCACGTTGTTAAGAGAATGCTGTATCATAGGATATGTTTGTACTTGTGTTGTGATATGTCTCAATTTCTTAGCTCGATCTCCGCACCTTCCTGTCTCCAGTTTTTTACATGTACTGTTTATGTGTGTGTACAATATGTGTTTTGGCGTGTTCATGTTTTATCTGATGTATACAGAGATCAGAAAATCGTGTTACACGTGTTGCACTATCGCAATTTCTTGGTAAGGACTAGCTACTATTCCTGTGGCGAGTGTGATTACTCATCGAGATAGTTCAACAGACAAAAGGCATGAGAGATGCGACATATTAGGGGTTGAAGTAACGCGAATGTGATAGAGTATTTATTTGTGTCAAAATCTCAATCAGAAATCATAACACAGACTCTGTGATTCGCTATATTCGAGAGAGGGGAGATGACGAGTGTCGAATTTGTGTGTATCACTAACACTCGCGGAGAGAAATGGTATAGTGAGTAAGTAGATGTGCTGTAAAAAGAATCTCAATGATGGTGTGCTACATCCGCTGGCTTTCGAATATTTCCCCTCCGCTGAGTCGCCGATAATTAACCTTAATACACGCTGTTATCGTCACATGACTCTTAAAGTGTACTGTTAGGGGAATATTTGGATATGTTAACTACCGCTGAAGTATGTTTGATCATAGAGCACTCTGAAGAGGACTCCACGGTGATATAATGTGTGCAACCGCCAAACAATTTAGAACTAGGAGATTTTTGAATTTTTCTCCTACCTCACGATAGTGGTGTGTGAGTAAAGCTTTTGTGCATGTGTGTTCTCTCTTTAGACTCTCCATACTAACACGAGAGCGCTCTATCACCTTCTCTTTTATTTAACGAGACTTGGGTGATTAATCAATTAAGCCATAACCAATGTAGCGGGAGTGTGTGTATTGTGCACTCTACTAGCACAGAGATGTTTTGTGTTTAGTGGACTGATAGAAAATAGAGAGGAGAAAGGGTTGGTGGGGGGAGATAGTGTAGGGGGGGGTAAGATATAATGCAAGAATATAAGAATAGAAAGAGTAGTGAACTCGAGTATGGTGTTTAGTTATCTCTGTCAAGAGTTTGTAGATATTATTAGTAATATACACGCTTTTTACATTGTTTTTTTTTTTTTAATATTCTATTTATTTGTTTCGGTCTATTTTTGTTTCATAAAAACGTGTTTACAACAAAAATGTAATTCTAAGAACGTCCGTGACAAACATGAGTGTTTCGGTCGCCAATCGGGCATCTGACCACTCAAAGTCATATATATATGCACCTGTAATCTCGATGAGACATCTGCTGTATAAAAAAACAGCGTGAATAGAAAGACGCGCGCATATGCGTCGAAGAACTTTGTTTGGCGCTGATATTGAATTAACATAAATTACTCATAAAGGAGAGTGTGGGCGACCACAGTTGGATCGCTCAGTACCAGTAGTGTACTAAGGATCTAGATGTTTCTGTGACTGTGTGTTAATGTTGCTCAACTATATTTATGTATGTTTGTAGAGAAGTAAATATAGCATATAATGTCTCTGTTAGGCGTGTGAATATTGGCTGGTTGGAATTGATAAACTTTTAACCCTGCTTGGAATATAGTCCGCCATTTTTAGAAGAAAACTTAAAACACTGACAGGTTGAGAGCAGATGCAAAGCGTTGGTGACAAATGCCTTTGCCGTCTGGACGACACAGCAGTCTGGAATTGAGCCATTTACTGCAAGTCTATCCTGTGATTGTGTGATTATTCTTTACTTGCGGTAAGATAAATAAGTATTAGTATTTCATTAGCATGTAACTGTCCACAGATTGTGCGCCATATTTTGTTGTTCGACATTGCCAGTTGGAAGAGGTTACAACACCCAAAGTAGGAAATGCCTAAGCAGACTTAGAGGGAAGTGAAACTAATTTGTGTTTGAATATTGCCATAATATCTTACGACTGTATGTCCAGAGGCCACTAGCAATCTTCAGCAGTGCCACAGTGTTCTAATGACACATGAAAACATACCTAGGATGTTAGAACAAAAGATTTAACAGGTCACAAGAAGAAAATTGTATACCCCAGCTGATTTTAGGGAGGACAATCAATGCTTACGGTGACAGGGGCGTTGCAGCCATATAAGAAGAAGAATGTAAACACAGGACGGAGTGAAGTCAAAGAAACTAGAGTCTGGTGCAAATGGTTTGCACACGTGACTGACCCAAGGTAATCTTAGTGTTGATTAGTTGTGGAATTGTTATAGCCAGCATATAAAAAGGAGGGAATGTCCTTCTTTTTCAGGGTTATATTGCCTATTACTTAGTGGTGGCAGGAAACCTGGTGCAAGCAGATCTTGTGTACATCGAAGCCTCAGTAAAGCTGCATGCTGCATCTGTGGTCAGAAGACAACTCTTGTGTTGACCTTGCATAGTCTACAGTCATCCACCTCAGACAGGCTGTCAGGTCAAGTCCCTTTACATGGGCATATGTTAACTCATTCTAATAATTTCCACAACCAGAACAGAAATTCCTGTGGGCGTGATGATACCAACAGACCCTCACATATTGACTATTAGTTATAAAAAGTATTAAATCAGACTGTGGGATACACAACCAGTGACACTTTAATATACCAGTTATGGACAAAGGGTCCTCTTTATTTATTTATATGTTGTAAATAAAATTTTCTTGATTTGAAAACATTCCTGTCCCAGAAGAATTGAGGTACAGGAAAATAAAAAATTGTAATATATTAATATAACTTTACCAACAGTCTTACTTACTTCACTTTTATTGAGTTAAAGTTATGTTTGACATTGTTCGTACAGCACAATAGATACATTACCCTAGACACTTGCCACACAACACCACAGAGATTATTTTACACAGAGTGAGATCTTAGAGAGGTAGCGGATAGGGACCCTGAGAACATCATCAATTAGACTCAGGGAACTTACACAGCTGGACCTCACTTTGTTTATCCTTAGTGTAGTAACATCAATAACCTCTCATATTACCACAACAATCTTGCGCAGGGGTAGTAACTCGTGGTTGGCCACTCCGAAGTCTATCCCGGGTACTGCCAGTGGTTCCGTAACGTTCATTGAGACGTACAATAGTGCTGTGGTGGCAATTCATCCTTTTGGCAATGGCCCGCGAGCTCATTCCGGTCTCCAACATACCAATGGCTCGTTGGCGGTCGTTTTCAGATAGTCGTGTCATTTCAAGCACAAATGTACTGGGTGTTTTGTCTCAACGGCCTTTTTATACCGAGTATACTGCCACAACGCGAACACATTTTCAGGGTCATAGCTGTTGAGAATCGTGTTGCACGTGTAACATTCATTGTTTTCATGTAGTCTGTACACAAACCCGTGGGTTGAATCATGCACTTTCCATTCCAGCAGCCATTCGCTCTCTACCTCATAACAAACACGGGGAAAATCCATTCCCACACTTTTTTTTCCAGCTTCTCAGCATCAGTATATATAATAGTGGTGCGTTTTTAATGTGCTTCAGTATATATAGGTTGCTTCTCATTGTATGTTGTCTTATCTGCTGTTCCTGTTTCCTTATCCACCAAATTTCTCTTTGCCACCTCATTTTTAAGTATGTCTGCAGTTCCCTCCTCCGTGTGTTTTTATATCTCTTATTTTTTTACCCTGGTGATTCCAAATAAGGACTGCCTTATAAAGCTATCAGCAGGTTTTCGATTAATTGGTTGGTAGGATCGGTAATACAATTTTGCATGGTATTGTTACTGTTTTTCAGAATCGCCATCATTGCTTTTAGGGCAAATCCTTAGATCGCAATTCCCCGGCAGCAAATTTCGAAGGGTACAAAAGCTAATTGTCCCTATTACGTGCTTATTATATACACGGGGACAATCACCATTCACACGCTTCAACATTTGCTGAGGGAAAGGTTAATGATGAATATTAAGTAGCTGCGTTTGCCATTGCATTATAGCTATTAATGATGAATATTAAGTAACTGCCATTTGACATAAACAGTTACGCCATATATGTGATGGTATTGCCTCCCCTGCTTTGCAGTAGTGGTCAAACAGTGGCCAAAACTCAAGAGTATCTAATATGGGCTTCTAAGGTATCTACCTTCGCACAAGATTACTCTTGGCAGAGATGTAGATAGAAGGGTAATGACACTTCAAAGAAGAAGAAGTTATTCTGAATATCTTGTGAAGACTCCTTCACAAGATATTCAGAATAACTTCTTCTTCTTTGATCATTAGCCGCCGACCGTCAAAGCAGTCAGTGGCCATCACGCCTGGTGGCGTCTTGTAGGGCAACAACAAATTGATTCCACTTTGCTCGGTCGGTGGCCATCCTTCGTACATTGCCCCAATTCTGATTCATTCTTTGCATCTCAGCCTCCACAGTCCTCCGCCAAGTTGTTTTTGGTCGGCCTCTCTTTCGTTTTCCTTCAGGGGTCCATAGCATAGCTGTTCTTGTGATGGCATCGGGGCCTCTTCTGAGGACATGGCCAACCCAGCTCCAGCGTCTGCCAGCTATAATGGTGTGCATGTCCTCTTGCTTGCTCCGAGTAAGCAGATCTTGGTTGGTGATGTTATTCGGCCAAAAGATTCGGAGAATTTTTCTTAGGCGTGTGAAAAGAGGACAATTTCGACATTTCCTTCTCTGTAACTCTACAGCATTCCGCACCATAGAGAAGCACAGAAAGCACACAGCTCTGATATAATCTTAATTTTGTGCTTGTGCTGTACTGAGAGGACTTCCAGATGTTGTTTAGACTAAAAAAAGGCTGTTCTTGCTTTGTTCATTCTGTTGTTGATGTCTTTGCTTGCTCCGCCGTCTGGTGTTACTATGCATCCTAGGTATGTGAAGGGGTCTGTCTGTTCCAGTTGCTGATTCCTTGCTGATATGGGCTCAGGGTTGCTCACAATGAATTAATATTAGACAAACATAAAGGTATGTTTTCAGGCACTCGTAAGAAATAAAGAAGTAGAACACTTAAACAACAGAAAAACAACAGACGTGAGTGGCTTACCCAGGGTTCGAACCCCGTACCTTCCGTACGACAACACCGCCTAGCTATACAAGCGAATCACACTAACCTCACGGCCAGCTAGGCATCCCCAAAAAAGGATGCTTTACTGACCGGTCATCAGTGCGAAACACATTCCTTATGTGTTTTATTGCTCACAATGAGCGTCATTACCTCTGTCATCTTTAGATTGATGTTCAAGCCCACCTGCTGGCTATACTTATTAAGTCTATCCGTTTTTTCCTGGATGTGTTGAGGTGAATGTGCTAGTAGTGCAATGTCATCTGCATATTCCAGATCTTCCAATGTAGAAAATGTAGTCCATCTTATTCCTCTTGGACTGCCCTCTGTTGTCTGGCGCATCACCCAGTCTATGACTGTTAAAAATAGAGTGGTTGATAAGGGGCATCCCAGTCGTACTCCTGTCTTCACCTCAAAGGTTACGTTGCTCTGCCCAGCGCTACATGTAAAGTTGGCATAGAGGCTTTTTATGATTGACACTATGCAGCTTGGAATTCCATAAGCCATAAGCCCTCAGTATTTTCCATAAACTGTCCCTATGTATACTGTCAAAAGCCTTTTCAAAATCAACGAAATTAATGTACAGCTGTCTTTGCCATTCTGAGCACTGCTCTATACTGTTCCTGAGGGTAAATATATGATCTACACATCTTCTATTCTTTCTAAATCCTGCTTGTTCTTTCCTCAGTTTGTGGTCTACTGCTTTTGAAATTTTCTGTATAATTATCCTGCCTAGTATTTTGCTGGGAACTGAGAGAAGAGTTATTCTTCTCCAATTATTGCAGTCTGCAAGATCTCCCTTCTTGGGAAATTTGACAATTATTTCTTTGTTCCACTCCGTTGGTGTTGTCCCTGTTTTCCAGACTTGTGCAAATAGTGGTTCTAATAGTTCTGCTGCTAGCTCAGGGTCTGTCTTAAATAGCTCTGCATTTAAGTTATCATAGCCAGGAGCTTTTCCATTCTTTAACCCTTTGATTGCTGTGATGATTTCTTCTTTTCGTGGAATGTCTGTATTAACATCTAGATCATTTTCAGCCTCAGGAACATTCAATTGTGTTTCTGGTGGTTCCTTGTTCAGATTTTCTCTGAAATGCTCTGTCCATCTTGTTTCCTTTCCCTCTGCTGTCGTGATGAGATTTCCTTGCTTATCTCTTACTA
The DNA here is from genome assembly GCA_024509875.1 of Oreohelix idahoensis. Taxonomy (NCBI): domain Eukaryota; kingdom Metazoa; phylum Mollusca; class Gastropoda; order Stylommatophora; family Oreohelicidae; genus Oreohelix; species Oreohelix idahoensis. The sequence continues at coordinate 34,857 of JAMPIV010018228.1, read as the reverse complement.
ATGTAATATTGTTTGCACCTCGTTTTCCGCTGATGATTTTAGTTATTTTGTATACTGTGCTTTGTTCATTTCTCAGTGCTGCCTCTTCTGCCTGTCTTGCAAGATCGTCTGGGAAATTCCTTTTGTTGGCTCGGGTTTGGCGTTTAACTTCCTTGTCCAACTGACTGTACTGTTCGCTATATAGTTTTTTAACCTGGGGGACTTTGCTTCTATTTTCTTTCTTTTCATTTCCTTTCTCATCGTTATGGTGTTTAATGTTTCTGGTGTTATCCAGTCTTGCTTCTTCCTTTCCTGGAATCCCAAGCATGATTTGCTGCTTTCCTTATATATTCTTGAAATGGTGTTGAATTTCTGGTCTATATCATCAGTCAGTCTTTTCCTGACTTGTGGCAAATTGATATCGTTTCTTTATGTCAGCCGCAAAAGCTTTTCTGGTAAAGTGGTCCTTCAATTTGCTAATTGCTAATGTCAAACCTGTTTTGTGTACTTACAGTTTGTCCAGCCGTTCTTAGTTTCACTTTCAGTTTTGCTACTACTAAATGGTGATCACTTCCCACATCCGCACCTCTTCTTACCTTCACATCTTGTAATGCATGTCTCCATCTACCGTTAATCATAATGTGGTCTATCTGGTTTCTGTCCCGACCATTTGGTGATTCCCATGTTAATTTGTGAATTTCTTTGTGTGAGAAAAGTGTTCCTCCAATGACCAGGTTTATAATGCTGCAGAAACGTATTAATTTATCCCCATTTACTTTTTCATTATATGCATTGTGTGTTTCAACTTTCGCATTGAGGTCTCCCATTACTACGATAAGATTATATCTAGGTGTGTCTTCCATTTCTTTCTGCAGTTGTTGATAGAATTCATCCTTGACCTCATCATCGCTGTCATTCGTTGGTGCGTAGCACAGTATTATTGTAGTGTTGGTGAATCTACCTCTCAATTTTATTCTTATCAGTCTGTTGTTGATGGGTTTCCATTCCAGTAATGCCCTTTCTATTCCTTTCTGTAGAATAATGGCTACACCTTCATTGTGCTGTCCATCCTCTCTTCCAGGGTAAAGTACTGTTTCTCCTGTTGCTGTTTTAACTTTTCCTGCCCCTGTCCATCTGCTCTCGCTTATCCCTAGAACGTGAAATCTGTAGTTTATCATTTCTGCTGTGGCCTGTTTTAGTTTACCCGTCTCGTTTATTGTCCTGACATTCCAAAATCTTATTCTTGTTTCACGTTTTGCGGTCAGGACGTTCGTTTTCGTGTCAGTGGCTTCCTTTCGGCTTTCACCACTGACAGTCATACGAGCCTCAGACTCCGGATGTCCGTCCCGCAGCAAAGTTTGTTCATTTGTTGTCGTTTCCGTAACTTCATTTTTTTTTTTACATAGACAGGGGTGTCAGCCCTATGCTGAAACCCCCAACCTGGAGGACCAGGGTGTCTGCTTTAGTCTGACCCCTGTCCGCGCAAACCTGTCCAGATTGGTAGAACCTTCCAGGAGTAAAACTCCAGCTGGCATAGCTCTGGGGGTAATCAGGGTCCGCAAGCCGCCATACCTCGACAAGGTATTGACACCGGTGATGGCAGATTCAGAATCAGCGAGAACAATACTGCTTTTGCTGAGTATGTTAACTCTGTAATTCTGCCGACGCTTTTGTGAAGGATTTAAGCACTTATTACTTTCAGCTCGTTTAAGCCCCCACCCCTGATTTACTCAGTGGAATTCTATTATTCTCGTATATCTCTGTTTAGAGTGTGTGTACTAATTTGACTGAGACAAACATGCAGTAACTTTAAAATGATTAAATCGAAGTTAAATTTGTAACATTACAAATAACAAAATTTAATAATCACTTTAGGTTTTAACAGTTGGAAAATAATTGGAATAGTTATGGATCAAGAAAAGTTATCATCACAGTCTTTAGGGAATGTGAGATGTTACAAGAATTTCAGTGGCAGCATATATTTGAACTTAGATGCCAATGACGGTTCTGCTCCTTCTTATGGGTTGGTTCTTTTTACTCTGCTCGCGCTCGTCTCTGATCAAGGTTGTTGGGGGTAGTTCGTTTTCCAGAAACGTTATGGAAAGTCTACCACGTGGGTCCTTCGTCTTAAAGCTTAGGCCACGGTTCCCTTCTTGTTCCAGAGATAGTACTTTCTGCTGGTACCACCAATAACTATGGCAAAAGAATAGAACGAAACGCTCTTCTGAGTATGGCGTTTTCCACCCCATAGTTATGGGTTCCTATCTTCCCATACCACCATCCCAATTACTCAGAATTTACCCTCGATGAGAATTAAATGTAATCCCTTGGGATAAAACTTTCTTTAAATTTAAATATAATAGCTTTCATAATTACTTTATATTTAAATGAAAAAATTAATAATACAGATAGGGTCTGTTTACATATACGTCTCCACTGATTGAAAAGTGTTTACAATATAAATTGAATATGTTTTCATTTATGTTTACACTGATTGAAAAGTTTGAAACTTCCATTACTTTAAAATGAATATTTTCACATAGACATTTACACTGGTTTAAGCTTGAAAACTTACATTAATTTTAAAGTGACTATGTTTTTGGGGACATTTACACTGCTTTGGGGACCCAAAGTTGCATCAATAGAGAATGCAGTCAGCGACCCATAGCTTGACTGCTTGCATCAGGATCAGCGAACCAGAGCTGGTCAAGACCCTACTCCACCTCCACGTGGTGGTCCTGGAAACAGATTGCATCACTGCAGTCTGGCTGAGCGAGTAGGGATCGCAGTGGGAAGGCAAACCCGGTCCCAAAAAATGCCGTGCAGAAGTCGGATGTGTCGACCGAAAGGTGCAGATATCACAGCTTTGGCGTAAACAGACACAACGCAACCACCGTCCTTTTCAGGACGAACAAGGAACAAGGAACAAGAACACTGCTTTGAAAATGTAAGTATTATACTTAGAATGTACATAATTTCTTTCATCTTTCACTCCCTGCTCCACAGGGAACCTGGAACTACTTCATGCTTTTAGTTCTCTTTACGAAACTATCAATAAAGCAATCACCAGCCCGTGCACTGGTGGTTCATGAATCATCATTCTATACGTTGAGGTTGCCAGCCTCAAATGACTTTGACATCCAATAGCAAGTTTCACACATTAAACTTCACATGGTTATATACATATATATGTTAGTTCACATGTTAGTAATAACATATGAAATGTAAATCGCAACTTACTCCAATCCTGACTCACAGACTTTTTGCTCAGATGAATAAAAGAGACTTGAATCGGCCTCTTACACGCGTCTGGGGTGTCATTCATTTTAACTTCAATTCCCCCTGACTCTGTGCCTTTCTTCAGTTTCCTAGTCCCGGTGTTCCTTACTAAAATGTAGAGATTTCGTGTGCTTTGTGAGTCTTATTTGGTTCTCCAATAAAAGGTCCGGTTAAAAAAAAAGGAATTATGAATCAAGTCTTCACTCTGGCGAGGTCTGATGTTGTCTTGGCGAGCGTGAAATTCACAGTGAAATAAAACTGCGAAATGGTCAGACTATATTCATATCTTCCCACGCATTGTTGTTATGAATCTAATCAGAAAGATCCAATCATTTCAAATCATGCAGATAGGGTGTGATATTTTCTAAATAGTCCCACGTGAAATAAGGTGCGTGCCTGCAAAGGTCACGTATTACCATATATGGACATCTGATGCCTTGCATACACTCTCACGGGCAGATCGGTAGACACACATGACAGCACGGGTAAGCTGTAATACGTATTACTTTATTAGAAAGTAATGTTGTCATAACAAGTCAACCCGGAAGCGATTATGTCACATTTGTCTGGCCACATGTGTCACACAGACAGTAATCTCGTTATCTGTCGTATGAGTACGCAAAAACTCCGTGTCTGCCCATCTTGGTTACCAAACGAGTCGTCTTATCAGCGGTTCAATCTAAACACGCCGGCGACTTTCTTATCTCAGTTGCTCACCGCAAGCCAGGATGACCGGGTAACAAACAGGTGACATCACAGAGAGGAGTGTCAACAAATGTTTGCACCTACAAAATATTTGCCACACAAGCAGAAAAGGAAAGAAAAAGTGCGATAATTGACAGCACATAATAAAAATCAGTACCACAAATGTACCGAAATCTATCTGTAGACGACTTTTACAATTTATTTCTGAAATACAAAGAGAAAGTCATCCAGTTGTTAGACATTATGCATTCACGACTGTGTGAGTCAAAAAATGGGAATTTTATGGGTGTCTGTTGAATGAATGTGTGTATGTGTACGTCTACAAACGTGGATGCATGAATGTGTGGTTGTGCGTATAAATGTCAGTACAGCGTTATGAGTGTAAAAAAGAAAGTCTACTAAAAATGTTGACCAAGTGCCAAATAGAAAGTAATGTCTGCTCCTGAACTGCCGCTGAGAGCTTCCAATATGCAGTGTACTACACGCATTTATGCACGACAAGTAAAGCTGATGATGCCCAAATGCAGTCGGATTCAAGGTGTCTGGGTTCTACCATTAGCTAATAAGACTCTTTGTGTTCCTATTTGCAAGTTACCCCTCAACCCTCAAGAAATGAAGGAAAAGAACTATGGTGTGTGCTTTCTGCCTCTTGTCCTCATCATGGTTTTTTTTTTTTTTTTGGTCATTTTCTTCCTTTCTATTTTCTCACACTGAGCAAAGAAAGAACTAAATTAGAACTGTGAGTCAAGAGATGAGAAGAAGACGATGGTGATTGATAGGACACTAATTGAGGAAACCTGTGGATAGCATTACAAGGATGTCCTTGTTCTGGCTGGAACCCCCCAGGGCAAGAGAGACAGAGGTAGGCCAAGAAACACTTGGAGAAGAGAACTGGAGACAGAAGTGAAAATCATGAGGCAAACGTGGACAGAGCTTGAGATGATGGCACGTGACATGAGAACTTGGCATGTATTTGTTGGAGGCCTATGCTCCTTGGGGAGCTAAATGGTATTGGATTGAATATACAAAGAACCACTTTTTTGTATTGTTGTGTATAAACAGCATGACATTAATATTGTTCTGATGTCAAAACAGACTGATCAGTGCATACGTCTTACCCTAAAAAATGGACAGATAGTTTAACTACAACATTCGACCTTTTTATTTCAACTGGTATGTCTAAACACCATAAAACTTGCTCTAAGCATTATTTTTCGGAATGAAAAACATTCACACCACTTGCCGACAAATAATGTATTTACATTAGCGGCAATGAAAAATATTCACATTTACCGTATTGGCTATGACAAATATTGACACTTACCGACAATGAATGTATCTACATTACAGTGGTAACAGAAATATAGGCGTACAGAAAATGTTAAAACATATTGATCTCTGCAACCTTCTTGCCAAGAATAATGTATAGTGACAGATAGTTTGGCTACAAAGCACTTATTCTCTGCTGTCATGTATAAACAACATTAAATTAGCACTGCTTTGGCTTTCTGCCTTGTTAAGGAATGTGTCTCACCTTTCTTTAGCTGTCAGGGATGTAAAAGTTTTGCCTTTCTTGGGCTGTCAGGGATGTAAAAGTTTCCCCTATCTTGGGCTGTCAGAGATATAAAAGTTTCCCCTTTCTTGGGCTGTCAGGGATGTACAAGTTTTCCCTTTCTTTGGCTGTCAGGGATGTAAACGTTTCGCCTTTCTTGGGTTGTCAGGGATGTAAAAGTTTCGCCTTTCTTAGGTTGTCAGGGATGTAAAAGTTTCCTCTTTCTTGGGCTGTCAGAGATGTAAAAGTTTCCCCTTTCTTGGGCTGTCAGAGATGTAAAAGTTTCGCCTTTCTTGGGCATTCAGAAATGTAAAAGTTTCGTCTTTCTTGGTCTGTCAGGAATGTAAAAGTTTCCCCTGGCCTCGATTGTCATGAGATGTTATTGGTTGCACTTGTTTTTTTTTTTTTTACTGCAATTGTTACTGATAGCTTCCCTCAGCGTTATCGGACATACAAGAAACTAGGCGACCTTTAGTAGCCGCAGTACTGGACGAAATTTTGGAAAGAACCATCCACGTTTTAAAAAAAAAAGAAATATTGAAATATTGATTCTATATAAAGAAAATGTTTTAATGTTTCTTAAAAATGAATGTCAGTCGTATCTCACCTTCTTATCAATGTTTTTGTAGCATGTCTGATTTAAAAATATAAGATAACCTTGTTAGCACATTATTCAGCAACATTTTTATGTAATTTCGAGTATGTAATAAGAACCGCACAACAGGCTGGCACGAGCCGCGCTATCGCTATTCCGACTGTATAATACGATTTGATCCCGTCGCTGTCGTTCTGTCATTTCTTTTCTTACCTATCTGTCGCTGTATCTTGTTCATTTGCATGTCCCTTCAAAACTTTGCGTACTATCTGTCTTGTCAGCACATTCTGCCTGTTTGTGTGTGCGCGCGCGTATGTGTCGCTTTGGTGCTAGTATCTGAATTATGCCGGTCTGATGCTTGCACCTTATCGTAGTAGTCGTATAAATTGTCGTTTAACATGAATAACTTACTTCAATATCTATCTATCTATCTATCTATCTATCTATCTATCTATCTATCTATCTATCTATCTATCTATCTATCTATCTATCTATCTATCTATCTATCTATCTATCTATCTATCTATCTATCTATCTATCTATCTATCTATCTATCTATCTATCTATCTATCTATCTATCTATCTATCTATCTCTGCCTGTCTGTTTTTCTGTCTGCTTGTCTATATGTTTATTGGTCAGTGTGTCCAACAATATGTATGTGTGTCTATTGGTTTATGTGGTAACAGCCCTCATTAACGCTCTATGAATTTATGTAAATTTACTTTATGTAAATTCTAATGATTCTCCTATATCAGTATGTCATTCTGTTTATTTATATTTTAATCTACCTGCATACATTTCGTATGTTTATCTGCTTAATCCAATGATCGGCTGGTTGGGCTTCCTTACTATTCCCATTTCTTATATATGTCCACAACTTGCCCTCTCTTCATGCCTGTAGAGAGTATTTTTCCTTTAAATATCTTCCAACTGTTAACCTGTCAATCCCTTGCCTTCATGAACTTTGCAGCTCACTGCCTTTGGGAAATCATGCACCCAAATTCTCTCCCTGTGGCCCTACACTAAGCAGAGATAGCACAAGACGTATTTATTGAACACTTTGATGTCATTAAGAACGCATGGTCCATTAACGTACTCACATCATTTCTGTTTTTTATACTCACAGGGATATGAGTTTACTTTGGCAGTGGTGCTACCAGCAGAGATGAAATGGAGAAAGTGCCGTGCTATTTACAGTACACCGGGTCAAGTATCACAGCAGATGAAAAGCTGGGAAACGAAGCAAACGCATTATCAATTGATTGTTATAGAGGTATGTCAAAGATATTATTATTGTGACAAAACGGGGCGGCCCCTATCGATCTTTGTTTCACTCCGGCAGTATCGGTACATTTGTGGTACTGATTTTTATTATGTGCTCTCAGTTATCGCACTTTTCTGTCTTTCGTTCTTTCTTCGTTACTTTTCTGCTAAGTAGCAGATATTTGATTTGATCAAATCATTCGACACTCCCTGTAGGTGATAATAATCACATTTGCTTGGCGCTGCCCAGATTTGTTGGCTATAGGCGCGGCAGATTAACACGTACATCGGCCAAAGCTATCGGCTTAATCACCGATAAGATATGGATTACAAGATTACTTTAGATAAAAGTAAGATTGCTACATCTCGAACACATGATCATATGCGGTTACCGGTCTGTCTGTAAGTTTGTACACAATGGCATCGCATCTCATTACCATATATGCGAGAGTTGACCTCTGCCTTTCGTTCAAAATTATCCGATGTTGGAATATTTTGAAATTACTCCATAACCCGCCTGTTTGAATATGATTGGAGTTGTTTGATAGCTCATAACAAACGAAGGCGTAGGAAGGCAGGGAATATAATCTGATCATTTTCTCAAGCTATTTCACTTGAGAAATCGCTCGCCAAGACACAGGACTGCTACAGTGAAGAATTAGAATTCAGAATTCCTTCTTAAAATACTGGACACCTTTTACTGGAGTATTTATCAGACTTACAATATAGCCCAGGAAATTTCTAACATTTTAAATAAGGAAACCGAGAATGAGGAAACTGAAGGAACACACACGAAGTCAGAGAGGGGATTTATTAAATTAGCGACACCCCCGACTCGTGTAAGAGGCCGATTCATGTCTCTATTATTCATCTGAGCAAAAAGTATGTGAGTCAGGATTGGCGTAAGTTGTGATTTACATTTCATATTTATTACTAACATGTGAACTAAGATATATATATATATATATATATATATATATATATATATAATATATATATATATATATATATATATATATATATATATATATATATATATATATATATTACCATGTGAATTTTAATATGTGAAACTCGCTTGTGAATTTCAGTCATTTGAGGCTGGCAACCTCAGCGGATAGAATGATGATTCATGAACCACCATTGCACGGGCTGGTGATTGCTTTATTGATCGTTTCGTAAAGAGAACTAAAAGCATAAAGTAGTTCCAGGTTCCGTATGGAGCAAGGAGGGACAGATGAAAGAAATGATGTACATTCTAAGTATAATACTTACATTTTCAAAGCAGTGTAAATGTCCCTATAAACATAGTCACTTTAAAATTAAAGTAAGTTTTTAAGCTTTAAACCAGTGTAAATGTCTATGTGAAAATATTCATTTTAAAGTAATGGAAGTTTCAAACTTTTCAATCAGTGTAAAACATAAATGAAAACATATTCAATTTATATTGTGAACACTTTTCAATGAGTGGAGATGTATATGTAAACAGACTCTATCTGTATTATTTTTATTTATTTATTTAAATATAAAGTAACTATAAAAGTTATTCTATTTAAATTTAAAGAAAGTTTTATCCCGAGGGATTAAATTTAATTCTCATCGAGGGTAAATTCTGAGTAATTGGGATGGTGGTATGGGAAGATAGGAATCCATAACTATGGGGTAGAAAACGCCATACTCAGAAGAGCGTTTCGTTCTATTCTTTTACCATAGTTATTGGTGATACCAGCATAAAGTACTATCTCTGGAACAAGAATGGAACCGTGACCTAAGCTTTAAGATTAAGGACCCACGTGGTAGACTCTCCTTGACATTTCTGGGAATCGAGCTACCCCCGACAACCTTGATCAGAGACGAGCGTGAGCAGAGTGAAAAGAACCAACCCATAAGAAGGAGCAGAACCGTCATTGGCAGCTAGGTTCAAATCTATGCTGCCACTTGAACTTCATGTAACACCTCACATTCCATAAAGACCGTGATGATAACTTTTCTTGATCCATAACTATTTAAATTATTTTTCAACTGTTAAATCCTAAAGTAATTATTAAATTGTGTTATTTGTAATGTTACAAATTTAACTTCGATTCACAGTTTAGCAACACGCGCCGAGATTATAGAACTTGTCAAGTTATTCCCCTAGACTTGATTGACATAAATTTTAGACTTACTGAAAGAATAGTGTCAAGAGTGTGTTTAATTGTAAGACTGAGCATACATTGCATTCATAAATAACAGTAAAAGTAACTGTGTAAAGAATAATTGAATAAGTGAGAAAAAAAAAATTTATTGTAAACTAAAGTTAAAGTTAAAGCAATAAGAAGTTCACTTGGTGAAGCAAATTCAGTGTTGTAATTTGGTGTTTAGCGTTAGTAGCTGTTGTGCATTTGGGTAGCTTTGTAAACAGATTTTTTGCTCAGAATGGCAGAGTCCCAAAACCTCCATGCCTTTTACCTTAATCTAGGCTACGAACTAGGGTTTTCAGCCAAAGAACTTTCTGATTTGTGCTTACTTCGGTGAGAGAACAGAAAGAAAACGATAAAGAGGAAAAGGACATGATGGAGGCAGAGAAAGCCGCACTCCGTGAGGAGAAGGCAGCTGAGAGGGAAGAGAGAAGGATGGCAAGGGAACACGAAAAAGCCCAAGCTGAAGAGAAGGAAAAGCAAAGGGCTTTCGAAGAGCAGAAAGCTGAGAAGCAAAGGGCTTTCGAAGCCGCAAAGAGTAAAAAGGAAAGGGCATTTGCTAAGGAGAAGGAACAGGCCGAGAGGGCATTCGCTAGGGAACAGGCCGAAAAGGACGCCGACAGAGCCCACGCCATTGGATTGAAGGAATTGTAGATCGAAGGGAGAAGAGTGGATTCTAGTTCTAACAATGGTGGGGCTGGCAGTTCTCAAAGTAACGATGGAGGAAACACCACTCAGGTGATGGCACCTAGTGCAGTATCCTTCCAGTTAGATGTTTACTGTGAGGCTTCAGATGAAATAGACATCTTTCTCTCTAGGTTTGAATCCTTAGCAGCTACATATGACTTGGAGAGAGAGATACAACATGAAGCTATCCCAGAGTCTGAAGGGATCTGCTTATGATGTATTTCTCAAGATGCCCACGGAAGAACAGAACAACTACGACCTGTTGAAGAAAGCTCTGCTTCAGGGTTTTATGCTGAATGCAGAGATCTGTTGTGGTAAATTCCGTGAGGCGAGACGACAGAAAGATGAATCGTATAGACAATTTGCTACACGACTAGAAACGTACTTGGAGAAGTGGGGATCTCTCAGCACCTTTGATGAATCTTATGAAGGGTTGCAGGAGATGATTGTCGTGGAACAGTTCAAAGACTCGCTCACCCCTGACATGAGACGGTTCCTGGCGGAGCATGGGGCCGAAACTCTTGAGCAGGTGGTACTGTTTGCCGATAGGTACCAGAGCGCCCAGTCGGAAGTGAATCCGTCTAAAAGGCGCCACCACGATAGTCACCCCAAACAGAAGGATCACCCAGATGATAACTCCAAAAGTACGGACAACACAACACACAAAACAGCCCACCAACAGCAACAACAACCACAAGATCACCAGAGGCAGAAACAGAGCAATTCAGCCCAGGGAACTGGAAGACGATATTGTAAATCATGCAAAACTGACACGCATTTTACATCGGATTGTAAGAGGCCGAAATCCGGCCCTTATAGTGTCGCTTGCCTGATCAGGGGGCCGATAGGGAAACATGACCCCCAGGCATATGAACAAAATCCTAGTTACCCTTCTATTACTGAGCAAGTAACCGTTGGCAACCAAACCATACGGTGCTTGTATGATTCGGGCCTCGAATACTCGGCTTTAGTTTCTCCATCTTTGGTGAAGGCCCACCAATATACTGGTGAAACTGTAGAAATACAGGGGCCTCGGAAGAGTATAAAGCCTATCCTAATTCCGGTTGCGGAAATAGATGTTTCAACCCGATATATCCGGGGAAAAATCAATGCCGCAGTGGTATATGATTTCGTCTATCCTCTCATTTTAGGGAGGAAATATGTGTTTCTTGGAGATCCCTCACGTGACTCCAAGCCGACACAAAAGAGAGATAACCCAGGACACGCCTCAGAGAACCCTAAGTTGTCATCTTTACACAGCTTGAATATTTCAGAGCTGAAGCAGGCACAAAAGGCCGATCAAACCCTAAAGCCTCGCTTTTCCAAATTGTATGGTAATTACATCCATTCTCCCCAGGGAGCACATTACAGGGAGAAAGGTTTGGTATATAGACGGGTGGGGAATAAGAGACAGCTAGTTGTCCCATTACCTTTTCGCACCCGCCTAATGCAGGAAATGCATTTAACCATGCCCCATCCCCTTAAAGGTTCATATGCCCTGGTAAAACAGGTCTCCTTGAATTACTTCTGGCAAGGTTTGCGACATGATGTTCGACAGCTTGTGCGAGATTGCTCTGTTAGCCATAGCCCGGACAACCAGAAGGATGATACTACGAAGAAGGAATTTGAGCAGAGTAACCAACAACCAAAGTTGGATAACTCGCACCTTAACTCGACATTTCTGTGTAGTAAAGCAGAGTTACGACGAGCGCAGATGGAAGACATTATTTTAGCGCCATACTCTGAATATAGTCAGTGCAAGATAAACCATACAACGAGGATGGGATTATTTTCCTACGGGGGAGGCAAGGGAAGCAACTCATGGTGCCTCTCCCCTTAAGACCCTCCGTCATGAAAGCGGCTCATGTATCATCATCAGGAGAACATGTTTCAGTAGGAAATACCATGAGTAACCTTAAGGAGGTTTACTTTTGGCCTAGACGGTGAGCAGATGTGCGTGAGTACATTAAAAACTACACACACTGCCAAACGAGAAACTCAGTCACTCGCCACCGAGATAAAGGAAGACAGGAGAACTCTACGAGAGAGAGAGAGAACCCGATAGACAGTACAACACATCGAGAAGTGACCACCCCATAGCTAGATATTCTACAAGTCTCTTAGGAGAAGGGGTATGTGACAAAACGGGACTGTCCCTATCGATCTTTGTTTCTCTCCGGCAGTATCGGTACATTTGTGGTACTGATTTTTATTATGTGCTCTCAATTATCGCACTTTTCTGTCTTTCGTTCTTTCTTCGTTACTTTTCTGCTAAGTAGCAGATATTTGATTTGATCAAATCATTCGACACTCCCTGTAGATGATAATAATCACATTTGCTTGGCGCTGCCCAGATTTGTTGGCTATAGGTGGGGCAGATTAAAACGTACATAGGCCAGCGCTATCGGCTTAATCACCGATAAGACATGGATGACAAGATTACTTTAGATACAAGTAAGATTGCTACATCTCGAACACATGGTCATATGCGGTTACCGGTCTGTCTGTAAGTTTGTACACAAAGGCATCGGACATCTTATTACCATATATGGGAGAGTTGACCTCTGCCTTTCATTCAAAATTATCCGATGTTGGAATATTTTGAAATTACCCCATAACCCGCCTGTTTGAATATGATTGGAGTTTTTTGATAGCTCATAACATACGAAGGCATGGGAAGGCAGATAATATATAATGATCATTTTCTCAAGCTATTTCACTTGAGAAATCGTTCGCCAAGACACCAGACTACTACAGAGAAGAATTAGAATTCAGAATTCATTCTTAAAATACCGGTCATCTTTTACTGGAGTATTTATCAGGACTTACAATATAGACCAGGAAATCTCTAACATTTTGAATAAGGAAACCGGGAATGAGGAAACTGAAGGAACACACACGAAGTCAGAGAGGGGACTTATTAAATTAACGACACCCCCGACGCGTGTAAGAGGCCGATTCATGTCTCTTTTATTCATCTGAGCAAAAAGTATGAGTCAGGATTGGCGTAAGTTGTGGTTTACATTTCATATTTATTACTAACATGTGAACTAAGAAATATATATGTATATATTACCATATGAATTTTAATATGGTGGATGTCAAAGTCATTTGAGGCTGGCAATCTCAGAGGATAGAATGATGATTCATGAACCACCACTGCGCGGTTGGTGATTGCTTTATTGTTAGTTTCGTAAAGAGAACTAAAAGCAAAAAGTAATTTCAGGTACCCTATGGAGCAGGGAGGGACAGATGACAGAAATGATGTACATTCTAAGTATAATACTTACATTTCCAAAGCAGTGTAAATGTCCCTATAAACATAGTCACTTTAAAGTTACTGTGTTTTCAAGCTTTAAGCCAGGGTAAATGTCAATGTGAAAATATTCCTTTTAAAGTAATGGAAGTTTCAAACTTTTCAATCAGTGTAAAACATAAATGAAAACATATTCAATTTATATTGTGAACACTTTTCAATCAGTGGAGATGTAAATGTAAACAAATTCTGTCTGTATGATTAACCTTTTCATTTAAATATAAAGTAACTATGAAAGCTATTCTATTTAAATTTAGTTTTATCCCGAGGGATTAAATTTAATTATCATCGAGGGTAAATTCTGAGTAATTGGTATGGTGGTATGGGAAGATAGGAACCCATAACTATGGGGTGGAAAACGCCATACTCAGAAGAGCATTTCGTTCTATTTTACCATAGTTATTGGTGGTACCAGCAGAAAGTACTATCTCTGGAACAAGAAGGGAACCGTGGCCTAAGCTTTAAGACGAAGGACCCACGTGGTAGACTCTCCTTGACATTTCTGGGAAAAGAGCTACCCCCGACAACCTTGATCAGAGACGAGTGTGAGCAGAGTGAAAAGAACCAACCCATAAGAAGGAGCAGAACCGTCATTGGCATCTAAGTTCAAATCTCTGATGCTACTTGAACTTCTTGTAACATCTCACATTCCATAAAGACTGTGATGATACTTTTCTTGATCCATAACTATTTAAATTATTTTTCAACTGTTAAATCCTAAAGTGATTATTAAATTTTGTTATTTGTAATGTTACAAATTTAACTTCGATTTAATCATTTTAAAGTTACTGCGTGTTTGTCTCAGTCAAATTACTACACACACTCTAAACAGAGCAGTACTAGAATAATAGAATTCCACTGAGTAAATCAGGGGTGGGGGCTTAAACGAGCTGAACTTAATAAGTGCTCAATTCCTTCACAAAAGCGTCGGTAGAATTACAGAGTTAACATATTCAGCAAAAGCAGTATTGTTCTCGCTTATTCTGAATATCTTGTGAAGACTCCCTTTGTAATAGAAGTATCATCACCCTTCTATCTACATCTCTGCCAAGAGTAATCTTGTGCGAAGATAGATACATTTGAAGCCCATATTAGATACTCTTGAGTTTTGGCCACTGTTGGACCACTACTGCAAAGCAGGGGATGCAATACCGTCACAATTATCTAATATATATAATTATCTAAGTCAGGGCTTCTTGACGTTTTTTATGCCATGGACCCACTGGCTATGGATACCTTCAAAGAAAATAAAAGTTACATAAACGTATAATTTAAAATTGTACATACAGATAATACATTTTATAATAAAGAAATATCATTAAGCTTACATATAGTCATACTGAAATATAAAAAACGATATGTAAAAAGAATATATTTCTTTAATTGCAAAAATCTATGATAATTCTCCGAATAACAATTATGGTGTGTGACGATACGGTTGTGCGATCTTAAGTCCACTCGGGCAGGATTGCATTACATTCCCGTGCGAGTGATATTTTCTTATTTTTCTCTCCCCTGTCATTATTATGTGGCATAGTTTATGCATCATTATTTTACTCTCTATGCTAAATCTAGTAGGGGAAAGTATCTAACACTTAACTCATCGACTGTTTGTGTTACGCCAGGTTTATTGACCCAGGCAGCGATACTATTTTATCACGTATTATCAGGCTGATCATCTTTTCAAAGCGTCTGTGCCTGTTTATGCAAGCTTGCATTGTGCACGGTCTATGAATAGAACCCCATATTGTGTGGCTAATCTGGCTGAGATCCGTCTAGCGAAACACAGGTGGTAATGCGTAATTTGTTTCCGCTTAGACCATCCCTGTGTGTAATTATCTCAGATAATCTGTCTGGAAACTCAAGATTTGTAGACGTTACGCCAGGAACACATGGTCACAATATGGTGAGAGGCACAGGATGCCGGCGGAAGTCTGACGCAACAATATGACATCACTGTAAGAGGTCACGCGTGGATATTGAATTTAATATTGTGAAACACGTGAGGATATTTTTTTCGAATTTGAAAACGCCCCTACCCACGAAGTGCTGAACGAGATTCGATTGGATTGGTTCATTTTGAGGAGCTGAAAAATACAATGTATTTTATTAGCACACTAGTCGGAAGTGCAATCTGTGGTTTGCACTAAGAACTGAGAATATAGTGTGATGAAAACACAGACAGATCGTACAGAGAGACTGCAGCGCACAAGTCATATCAGCGACTCCTAAAAGCCAGAAAGAAAAAGAGACATTGGACTTAGAAATTACACAACTATAAGTAACAGATTGAGTATTGGGCAACTTTGGAATTCACAAGTAAACCCGTATTTTTAATACAAGACTGGAAACTTAAAGGGCCAGGACTTTAATTAACAAGACTGGAATCCTAGGAATTTGATCACAAGTCATAGAGAAATGAAAGAAAAGTTTTCCCAGGCCAGGATTTTGCAGAACACCCTCCGTCAGAGGAATTAACTCTCATTTCCAGACCTAAGTGATTTCGAAGCTTCTAATACAGAGCTGTGTCCAGTCTAAATCTGTGCAAAGAGATTGTGTATTCCCACAATTTTGGGGTAAGTGTAAACAATTTATTTACTAATGTTAATTCTACAGGTTTCTTGCTAAGTGGTTATATACAAGGCAGGCAACTTCAACATATGAAAATAGTATATGCATGAACCACTACTGCAAAAGCTGGTGATTGTTTCTGACTAGTTGTGCGGATGTAATCATCACAGGTGTCTAAGGTGTAACATATTATCTTGTGAGATTTATGTACCTTTTTTAATTGTAATTCAGGCAAATCATTATTCACGCACTCCGGACGCAATTTCCTAGTTAACACACCGCGCGCCATACATTGTTGAAAGATATGATACACTAACCAATGAAAATGCTTTTTGGTCTTGTGTTTACTACCGCTGGGAAAATAAAGATGGCAAGGCCCAATCTGTGTAACTAGATTAATACGGCATTTTGGAAGAAGTACCACTTGAAAGAGGGTACTTAACCAATATTAAGGATGTTTCTCTTCCCGTAAGTAATAATACTTTTACTAATACTAATATAGGACGGGAGAAATCTTGGGTTGAATGCATTCGAAGCTTCAGGTTGTTCTAAATTTAGCAGTTTAAACTATGCATAAAATAAAATGCAATTTGGAAATTTAAGGATTATTACATAGATATATAAAGCCTAATTCCAAGTATAATTTAAGCTTGGGATGAATAAAATCGCATCAGGAATAACAAAGATAATTTAAAAAGTAGTTTTCCTACATTGAACGATAGGCAAAAAGGTACCCATATTTTCTGATCGTGATTACATTCCTCGGGGTTCCCATCTCGTACGTCCGAGGTCACACTATAAATAGACTTGCCTAACAAACTCGGGTCAGTCACTATTATTTGAATACAGAGAGAGCGGCATAAAAGGAGCATATGTTAATGCAAGTGTTTGCCTTCTGTACGTGTTAGCAGACCTTAATCAACCATTAAGGGCTCGTCTCTCTGTGTGTGCCTGAGGGTAATAATGAATATAAATATATATATATAAATATATATATAAATATATATAAATATATATAAATATATATAAATATATATATATATATATATATATATATATATATATATATATATGTATATATGTATGTATATATATATGTATATATCTATATATATATACATATATATATACATACATATATATATATATACATATATATATATATATACATATATATATATGTATGTATATATATATGTATATATATATACATACATATATATATATACATACATACATATATATATATATATATAATTCTATTGATTAATCCATCTGTGCGATAAGACGTGTATAGATGTGTTAGGAATGGATACTTTGTACTGGTGAAACTTAGACTCATGTGTAATTCTAGAGGCAAAGCCTGCCTTCGGAAATATTTAAAATATTGATAATGATGACCAAGTGTGTCTATGAGTTTAGACCTGTATTTAAAGAAGTATTTCTTGAATGGAATGAGACACCTACCAGGAACATAAGGAAGGATGAAAGGGATTGAAGTACTTTATAATTTGATCTATTACTTAGTATTTTTATTCGCAACCAAAGTATTGTATGGAGGCGAATCATGGGAAACGAATGATAATTAAGAAGGTAGAAGAAAATTATGATCACATTGAACTAAAATGATTGTTGCTACTATACTATACCTTGTGCATCTGCTAGCACGCTAGTCTGAAACTGTCTATCGTCCCCATCTGTGTCATAGAGGGATATTGATAGGCAAATACAGGGATTGCGTTTGACTTCGTTTCAGGTTTAATCCTTTAACTGAAAGCCTACAACAAATAAAAAGAGGCTTCTCTTAATGAAGTTGCAACGAATGCCGTGTCAGTCTATGGTAGAGGGCCAGCCATATCGTGTGTAACAGTTGGAAGGTTTTCATCTGAAGATTCTCTCCAGCATCAGAGGGAGCCATCTGCAGTGACTCAGTTAAGTTGCTCTCAAGGCAACTGTGTAGCGTATGCCTGTTCACCAAAATAAACGCATCCAGTTCGTGATGAACAGAACAGTATAGAGCTTCAATTAAATTGTACTAATAATACTAGTGATTCTTCAGTGAAAGATCAAGCAAGCTAAACTGTCTACAAAATGATAGACATCTTAACACAAGTGAAAGACATTTGTTGAACTGTTCTTATTTATTTACTTTTGTAAAATATTTGATTTAAAAAAACTTTTCAAACAGAAAAGAGTACTTGTATAAATAAATTGTAAATATTTACCAGCAGACTTCCTTAAATTCTTTAAGTTAAGTTTTTATTCAATGTTGCTAAATTTTAATTAAATAAATTCCCCTAGCAGAGTCAGAAACAATATTATCTACCATAATCACAGAGGTGGATCAGGAGAGGTAGCAGATAGGGACTCAGAGTACTACATCACCATCTTCTCTGGGAACTTACACAGCTTGACCCTACCTTTGTTGTCTATACACCCTTACTTTTTCAAAGAAGGGGGTATTAATGATAAGACCAGACTCTTATCTGGCACTATCGTAGTATCATCTGATACACCTGTATGTCCAGGATATCTTCTTATTTTCAATAACATCTAAACCTCTCGCGACAAAGCCGTCAGACGATTTGTGGTATTCACGCCGCTATTGTGAGGGAAAAGCATCCACCTTAATCGCCTACAGTGGAAGAGAATGTGGAGAAGGCTTCCATCATCACAGCATTGATGAACCACAGCTACAGGACTCATCTGGAGTTAAGTTTTTTTTTGTCACAGGCAACAGCAAAACACGGACATTGATAGCGCCCGAATCCAACCACTGTAAGGAAAATTGTATTAAATTTGTTTGTATGTTATTTTAAACTAAACTTTTGTTTATTCATCAGGGATGTTGTAGTCCTCTTATGGATATTTCGTTTAGTCGAGATAATACCTCTAGTGTTTTCCCACATATCGGGAGGCGTGATATTTCTGTGTATTTCATGAAAGCAAGGTAAATTGACTTTTTCATTAACTCTATCGATTTTGGGTCGTGAGCGATTTCGATTCATAGCCTGTCTCCGAAAGTCGTCGTCACGAGATGTTCTTTCCCAGCTCACATGTCGCTGCATTGTACTGCATCGGTTGATGCATGTACCAAGGACCATTACTTGCTACTTTGGTAAATGAACTAGGTTTAGAAAACCTTTATTATCTAGAGGATATTCTTGAGGACATTATTTATACTTCGGCAGACGTGTCTGTCTTGCTGAAGTCAAACTAAGGAGAGTGAACTGATCTCATACATCTGGTTATCTCCTGGCTGTTATAGAAAAGGATGGAGTTGTTCACCTGACTACATTTACAGCACTTTGAAATATAACATGCATCTGACTCATCATTGTAATGCTGTCTACCGTTATTGCTGTATTGAATGTTGCTGTGATAATGACTGTTTGATGTGCCTACACATTTGCGTAACCATTTTGTCACTGTGGCGTCCACAATAAATAATGAAGAAAAACGTCAACGGCTGTTTCAAGACTCATTGACTTTATACGTCGTGAGTTTACTGACGTCCTATGTGGATTGCCCTGTTATTGTTGCATGAACATTGTTTTGACTGAACACATCTACACACTACACAAAACCAGACATGCGGATGCCATCCATCATCATATGGCATCACGCATCATTTGGTGGCCATAAGCTGGTTTGATTCTGGTACTAGCAAACACGGGGTCCCTTACCCACTTCATTTTCAACAAGAATTCATCAGCATCCTTCAAGAAATTAACATTCTTCAATACAGTCAACATCTTCAAAATTTTCAAAGTACTCGGCGTTGCCCGGTAAAAGTCAAAATTTCAACTTGTTGACGGAAACAAGAATTTGACAGTACCCGGCGTTGTTACATGTTGCCGGATAACTCGGACTGCTGTTATCTTTTACGCAAGTCAAGCAAGTTGCTGCTGTCAAGGTTCCAGTGCTGTCGTTTTTTGAGAAGGTCAAGTGCCGGTTGAAACGGGTTGTTTTCTGAAGAGGGCCAAGTACCGATTTCCATCAACTTACTTTTGGATTAGAAGGTCAAGTGCCGAAACAACTCAACACACAGTATTTCAGAAGCTCTTGTACCATCGTGTTAGCAGTGGAAGCAGTTCAGATGTGCCATCATCGTTGGAGCTTCGCTCTTTAGGACGTTTATTGACATCCGTTTTTCTGCTGTTCTACGATTGGAAGCCTATAAGTTAAGTGGCCTGTTTGTATGTAAACTGTGCCCTTATACTTCTGCTGAGTCTTCTGTGTATCATCTCATTCTATATGTTATATGTCTATATGTTATTTGTATATTTATATGTTTATATTTCAGCGGGTTCTCGGTTGGGTGGTGTCTCCGTTAGATTATGCCACGTCATAGAGGTCGTCTATTGTGAGCGTTTTCTGTAGGGTTTGCAAATTTCCGATACTGGAATTTGCTAAGCGACTTCTGTTGCTATTTATGTTAGCTGTGATGACATGTTTTAATATTGTTTTCGTTATTATTTCGCATTCTTTAGTTTTGTTGTGATTTGTTTGTATTTGTTAGCCTACTCTTGTCTATAATTTAGTTTCATACAACATTTTTGTTTATACACTGTGGTGTCATGTATTTTGTTTAATTCTATCGCAGATATCGTCACATTTTTTGTGATATTTCATTAATTTCTGCTTTATTTTTAGTTGATTTCTGCGAAAGTTTTTGTATTGTTGCTGATCTTTGTTATTGTTTACATTGTTATTGTTTACATTGTTTGTATTGTTTACATTTTCAATGTTTACATTCTGCATGTGTTTACATAGTCATTGTTTACAGTTATAGTAATTAGTTAATGGGCTATGCTAATGCACTGTTACTACTATACTGATGATAAATGAATGATGAATAGTGTCGTGCACTATTGAATGAGAAGTGCACTTATGATCAAGAATTGAGTGCTGATATTTCATATACAAGTTCTTTGATTGGAGACTTGTTTCCCACAGAGACTGGGATAATATAATGTGATGTGAATATACAAGTGCTTAATTAAGACTTGTTACACTTAGGTTTGAAATAAATTAGTTAATTATTTCAGGTTTGGACTCATATGTTAGACAACATGTCTACATTTGAGCACTTTATTGAGCAGGGTAAATTGCTTGGGAAGACTGGTGATAAGTTAGAAGAATTTGCAACTGCTCGATATGATAAAGCAATGGAAGCTGAACAAAAGAAACTGCATATGGAAGCTGAACAAAAGAAACTGCAGATGCAGGTGGATGAAAAGAGATTCCAAATGGAAATGGAAAAACAAAAAAGGGAATCAGAAGCTGAGGAAAGAAAGCTACAGCTAGAGGCTGAGAATAAAAGACTTGAAAAAGAAGCTGAGAATAAAAGACTTGAAAAAGAAGCTGAAAATAAAAGACTTGAAAAAGAAGCTGAAAATAAAAGACTTGAAAAAGAAGCTGAAAATGAAAGACTTCAAATGCAGGCTCAAGCTGAAGAAAGGAAGTTACAAAGAGAGTCTGATGAGAGGAAAGCAAAAATGGAACATGAAGAAAAACTCTTAGCTTTAGAGTTGGAGAAATTGAAATTGACGAGCATGAGTAATGGTAATGATTCAAACAAGGGTTCATCTTCTGGGAAGGCTAATAATGATACTTTTAAGATTAAGTTACCAACATTTAGTCCTTCCAGTGATGACATAATGTTCTATCTGGACAGATTTGAACAAGCATGTACAGCTCATAACATAGACAAAGCAAAATATGTTTATCAGTTATCAGGGATACTGACAGGTAAAGCTCTAAGTATATTAAATATGGTGGATGAACCTGACAAGAGCAATTATGAGGTTGTCAGGGCCGCTTTGTTAAAGAAATATCAGCTTAACGAAGACGGCTATCGTCTACAATTTAAAAACATGTTACCTGAAAATGGAGTTGAATTCTCCGAGTTTATTGCAAGAATACGCATTACTTTCTCACGATGGGTTGAACTATCTAAGACGGAAAAAACTTATGAAGGACTTATGGACTTAATACTTAGAGACAAAGTCATGTCGTCTGTCAATGAGTCTTTCCTTGCTTTCCTTCATGAACGTAAACCTAAAACAATAAAAGAAATGGAAGATTTCTGTTGCCAATACGTAACTGCGCACCCACACATAACCATGGGTAACTCTAAGGTGAAAGAAGGTTTACCAGTTGCTTCGGCAGCTCCGTATGGTCAAAACTTTGCTCGTAGATCCCAACAAAATTTTGATAGAAAGGGCAGCGGTAATTTCTGTCAAAATCATGGAAACCAATTTCATGGTGATTCTTCTTCGAAGAATTGGAGACAACCTGATAGTGGTCGTTACTATCACCCTAATAATTATAAGCATTTCAAAAGAGGATATGGTAATAGAGGTTATTCCTGCCGAAGACCTCAGAACCAAACAAATAGATGTTCGCATCAATGTGAACATGATAGTAATCGTGGAAACTGGAATTCGAACCAGTATAACAATTACAATAGAGACAATAATAACTGCAGAGATAATAATAACTCTGATAACTTCAGAGGTAATAATAGTCGGGGTAGATCTCAACACAAAAAAAAAAAGAGATATCAGCAGGCTAATGCTGTACAACAGGAAACTGAGGGAGCCTGTAATCATGTTGTTGATAGTAAAAACTTTGACGCTGTCACTAGTTCTGCTTTTGACTTTGAGAGAGCAAACAAATGCCCCCAATGCAGTACTTTATTCGAACCGGGTAACATAACTACTTTGAGTTGTGGTCACCCACTTCCCGCTCTTCCTGCTGCTGTTGCGCATGACGGGAGGGGTTCTTTAATTCTACATAAGGGTCTTGTTAATGATACTCCGGTCTCACTACTTTTCGATTCCGGATGCACCACTATTGGTGTTAGACAATCGCTTGTAGATCCATCTTGTGCTACAGGAAGGGTTATTAAATGTGTCACATTTGGCGGCACTCTAGAAAAATATCCTACTGCTGTAATTCGCATTGCCACTCCTTTCTTTACTGGAGATGTGCATGCTTGTCTCTTACCTAATCCTATTGCGGACCTTATTATTGGTCGTATTCACGGAGTTAGGGAGTGTACCCCACAGCAGATTGCTGCTTGGGAAGATAATAACATGCAAGCTACAAATGCAGTAGTT
The DNA here is from genome assembly GCA_024509875.1 of Oreohelix idahoensis. NCBI lineage: Eukaryota > Metazoa > Mollusca > Gastropoda > Stylommatophora > Oreohelicidae > Oreohelix > Oreohelix idahoensis. Next base: position 11,602 of record JAMPIV010018228.1, on the reverse strand, counting down.
ACAAGAGCACAAGCTCTACAAACACCCGAAACTTCACTGATTAGTGATAATGAAGTTGATAGCCAAGATAGTCACTTAGTAATTACTCGTGACTCTTTCATAAAATTGCAAGAAGAAGATCCTTCTTTAAAAAAATTCTTCGTTCTTGCGAAGAAAGGTGATCCGAATCAGGATACAAATAGAAAATCTTGGATTGCAATGAGAAACGGCGTACTTGTACGTATGGTACAAGATTCGACTACGTCGGCACATTCGCAAATTCTTGTTCCCAAGAGCATGAGAGTGCAAATATTACAACATGCTCATGACTCGCAATGTGCTGGACATATGGGTTTTGCCCGTACGAAGTCGAGAGTCCTTGCGGCTTTCTTTCGGCCTTTTGTCAATAAGGACATTCGTATTTACTGCCGATCATGCAAGGTATGTCAGGAGGTCAAATCTAGAGGACCACGACATGCTGCGCCTATCCAGGCTGCTGACATTCCTATTCGGCCGTTTCAGAAAATGGCCATAGATATTATTGGCCCTTTTAAGGTCAAGTCGGCCAGAGGACATCAGTTTATCCTTACATGTGTCGATATGTGCACACGTTGGCCAGAGGCTATTCCTCTTAAGAGCATATCTACTACAGATATCGCAGATGCTCTTTGGTTGATATTTTCTCGCTTGGGGTTCCCCAGAGAAATATTGTCAGACCATGGCACTCAACTCATATCTGACACTATGTCACAGGTAATGTCTACCTTACATATTGAACGATCTCTCAGTAGTATCTACCATCCTATGTCTAATGGGTTAGTTGAGCGTCTGAATAGAACGCTCAAGACTTTGCTTGGTAAGATAACTGAAGATCATCCTCAAGATTGGGACAGGGTTTTACCCGCGGCTCTCTTTGCCTATAGAGAAGTCCCTAATGAACACACAGGATTTTCTCCCTTCGAACTTGTCTTTGGTGCGCGTCCACGCGGCCCTATGTCTTTATTACACGATCTCATCACTGCCGATGATATTAGCGATGAAACTCAATCCTCATATGAGTATGTCATTGCTCTTAGACAAAAGATCAGTGAGGCATGTAAGCTAGCAACTGCTTCATCAGAAATTGCTAAAGAGAAGGCAAGACAGTTTGCTAACAAGAATAGATGTCTACGACAACTTTGTCCAGGTGACAAAGCATTCGTCCTACTCCCCAGTAGGGAAAATAGACTTCTTATTGCATGGAAAGGTCCGTATGCAATAGTCTCTCGGATTTCCGATGTTGACTATGTGGTCGATATTGATGGAAAGCATAAAACTTTCCACATAAACATGCTTTCGGAATTTCACGAACGTCCGGACTATTTGCTGCCTATTTTCCAGGCAACGGATGATGCTCCTGCACCTCACGGTCATTATTCATCCCTGTCTGTCATTCAGGATGAGGAAGCTACCTTCTCTGATGTCAACCTTCCCCTTCCAGTGGTTCCATTACATTCTACGGAATCTTGGAAAAACGTTTCTGTTTCTCCTAATCTTTCTGGTGACGAACATCGACAAGTCTCGTCGATGTTACAAACATTTCAGGATGTTCTCACTGACATTCCTGGACACACAGATGTCATAGAACATGACATAATTCTTACCGACAATAATCCAATTAGGGTTAGGCCGTATCCTATTCCTATACACTTTCAGTCGCAAGTGGAAAAGGAATTGGATGAAATGATTCAATTAAATATAATTGAACCATCGACTTCACCATATTCTTCTTCCATGGTTATTGTCCGGAAGAAGGATAAGAACATACGAATTTGCGTTGATTATCGCAAATTGAATCAGGTCACAAAGTTCGACGCTGAACCGATGCCTTTGTTAGAAGATCTACTGATTAGACTTTCTAATTCTAGATTCTTCACTAAACTTGACTTGTCTAAAGGTTATTGGCAAGTGCCTTTAGCAGAGCATGCCAAACCTCTTACTGCTTTTTCTACACCTAGGGGTCTATTTCAATGGAATGTTATGCCTTTTGGTCTCATGAACGCCCCTGCCACTTTCGTTCGCATGATGCGTCGAATTCTGTCACATCGTTCGGATGTCATCGCATACTTAGATGACATCTGTCTCTTCAGTGATACCTGGGAAGATCACTATTTAGGGTTATATGACTTACTGTCCACTCTACGTGAGAATAATTTGACAGCAAAACCTTCTAAAGCTTTTGTTGGTTTTGGTGAAATCTCTTTCCTGGGTCATCGTGTTGGTCATGGTCTCTTGAAGACAGAAGACCACAATACTTCCAAAATACTGAACATCTCTGTTCCTAAAACGAAGAAACAAGTTAGGAGTCTCTTAGGTTTAATTCAATTTTATGGGAGATTTATTCCAAATTTATCTTCGATCATGGCACCTCTCTCAACATTGTTGAAGAAAGGTTCGCCTAATCTGGTCCGTTGGTCTGAAGAATGCCAATCTTCATTAGACCAAATTAAGAATATATTTTCTTCTCCTCCCATCTTAAGATTACCTACTCTTGATAGGACTTTTGTTCTTCGGAGTGATGCTTCATCCACTGGGATTGGAGCAGCACTGATGCAAGAATATGCAAATACTCTGCATCCTGTTATGTACATTTCTAGAAAACTAAATGCGGCAGAGAGGAACTACTCGGTTTTAGACCGTGAGTTGTTAGCGATGGTTTGGTCAATTCTAAAGCTACAAAGATTCCTCCTGGGCGCACATTTCATTCTAGAGACTGATCAGAAAGCTCTTACAGCTATTCAGACTAAGAATTTGAAGAGTTCGAGATCCACTCGATATGCTATAGCTCTTCAACCTTTTCACTTCACGGTACGAGCTATCCGTGGTGCGGATAATGTGATGGCTGACATTTTGTCTAGATGCCCACATGACTCCAACTAATACTTCTGTCCTATATTTCCATATATTACAGAGTCATAACACACCTATATTTCTACAATAGATTAGCACATCTGTACTTACTCTATATGTACACACTATCGTGCTTTGTTGTCATCTTCTTCTGTTCGTTTTTTTAAGATGATAGAGGAGGACTGAGTAGTTAATATAAGGGCCGTTAGTTTACTAAACAGCCACAATTATTAATAATGTATTGTACCTTATGAAGCATATTAGTTATTAATTAGCATTATATTGCTTGTACTTTCTCAGAATGTCATTGTTGAGCTGAGGACTTACCTTACGAGTTCTAGATTGTGTACTTACCCTCGGAATACCAGAGCATATGTCCTGGATCGTCATGTAGTTTAACTTTGCTATGTACTTATGTCATTACATGTCAAAGAATGTACTATTTAAATGTTCCTATCAGATTTGTACATCCATTTTTAAAGACAATATTAGAGTATGCTGTTTAATGATGATTATGGTAACTTGCATACGTATATTGTGTTTACATGCTAACGTGATGTGTGTTGGTGACACCTCCCCGATGTGAATATTTTTTGAGACATATTTATTTTTCTGTTGAGGTATATCCTCACCAGACACTCTATAATTAGCCTATTGTTTGGCAATTTAGTTAATTATCAGCGCATAATTCGTGCGTTTTGAGCCGCTTATCGCTTGCTCTTTGATATTGAAAAAAAATATGTTCCACATTTTTTTTTATCGGGAGGAGGTGGTGATATGTTGCGTGATAAATTCTCGCAACATCGTTTTATTTCAATATCTGTTTTATAACGCAAGGGCAACAACTGCTTGAAATCTATAGTCACTTTTCTCGGTAAGCATTTGTCTTCTCGCGTTAGTATCGAATGCAGTTAACTTTTGAGCTGTGGTCATTTTTGCGCTGGACTGCGCATGACTTGTCTTGTTGTTTGGTCGATCGGTTTCCGCCCACCACTAGTGGGTGTGAGCGATTTGGAATGGCGAAAGAGATGCCTCGTTGAAGAGGGGATCTCCGCTATTTTTGTTCTGTCAGGGATGTGTAGTCCTCTTATGGATATTTCGTTTAGTCGAGATAATACCTCTAGTGTTTTCCCACATGTCGGGAGGCGTGATATTTCTGTGTATTTCATGAAAGCAAGGTAAATTGACTTTTTCATTAACTCTATCGATTTTGGGTCGTGAGCGATTTCGATTCATAGCCTGTCTCCGAAAGTCGTCGTCACGAGATGTTCTTTCCCAGCTCACATGTCGCTGCATTGTACTGCATCGGTTGATGCAGGTTCCAAGGACCATTACTTGCTACTTTGTTAAATGAACTAGGTTTAGAAAACCTTTATTATCTAGAGGATATTCTTGAGGACATTATTTATACTTCGGCAGACGTGTCTGTCTTGCTGAAGTCAAACTAAGGAGAGTGAACTGATCTCATACATCTGGTTATCTCCTGGCTGTTATAGAAAAGGATGGAGTTGTTCACCTGACTACATTTACAGCACTTTGAAATATAACATGCATCTGACTCATCATTGTAATGCTGTCTACCGTTTATTGCTGTATTGAATGTTGCTGTGATAATGACTGTTTGATGTGCCTACACATTTGCGTAACCATTTTGTCACTGTGGCGTCCACAATAAATAATGAAGAAAAACGTCAACGGCTGTTTCAAGACTCATTGACTTTATACGTCGTGAGTTTACTGACGTCCTATGTGGATTGCCCTGTTATTGTTGCATGAACATTGTTTTGACTGAACACATCTACACACTACACAAAACCAGACATGCGGATGCCATCCATCATCATATGGCATCACGCATCAATTATATATATATATATATATATATATATATATATATATATATATATATAGAGAGAGAGAGAGAGAGAGAGAGAGATTACGTATTAGAGGGCATTCGTTGGATTACACCAAGTGGGGGTTTAACGGGCTAGAACCATTGCTTAAATCCTTCACAAAAGGCGACGGACCAGATAAAAGGCATTAACAATTGTTCAGCCCAATGCAACATTGTTCGTGACTTCTGGAAATATCTTGTGAAAGCTCCCTTAAGGTAGAAGTGTCATTAATCTTCTATCTACATCTCTGCCAAGAGTAATCTTGCGCGCAGGTAGATACCATGGAAGCCATATTAGATACTCTTGAGTTTGGTCACTGGTGGACCACTACTGCAAAGCAGGGGGAGGCAATCCGTGACATGGTGGAAATAAAGTTAAGATTGTTAGTTTATGTGCAAAGACCCATACAATCTGTCCACGGGCCCCCAAGGATGTATATGGACTACAGATTAAGAAGCCCTTATTGAAGTGTATGTACTGTTTTCACTGTCGACTGTAACGTCTTGTGCATCCTGTGTGTGTTGCTGTGAGAAAAATCGCTGACACGAATAAACAGGTCAGCAGGTGGAAACCAGTACTTCAATCTTTATCGGCAATGAACTCAATATTCTCAAACACAAGTGGTCATCGGCTTTTGACATTTAGTTTATATGATTTGTGTTAGGAAAATTGGGTAGTTAGTTAGGTTTTATTCTTATTACGACATACCGCGGGCACTTATTTGCGTAAATATTCAACTTATATGTAATGTACCTGTTGCGTGATAAATTCTCGCAACATCGTTTTATTTCAATATCTGTTTTATAACGCAAGGGCAACAACTGCTTGAAATCTATAGTCACTTTTCTCGGTAAGCATTTGTCTTCTCGCGTTAGTATCGAATGCAGTTAACTTTTGAGCTGTGGTCATTTTTGCGCTGGACTGCGCATGACTTGTCTTGTTGTTTGGTCGATCGGTTTCCGCCCACCACTAGTGGGAGTGAGCGATTTGGAATGGCGAAAGAGATGCCTCGTTGAAGAGGGGATCTCCGTTTTTTTTGTTCTGTCAGGGATGTGTAGTCCTCTTATGGATATTTCGTTTAGTCGAGATAATACCTCTAGTGTTTTCCCACATGTCGGGAGGCGTGATATTTCTGTGTATTTCATGAAAGCAAGGTAAATTGACTTTTTCATTAACTCTATCGATTTTGGGTCGTGAGCGATTTCGATTCATAGCCTGTCTCCGAAAGTCGTCGTCACGAGATGTTCTTTCCCAGCTCACATGTCGCTGCATTGTACTGCATCGGTTGATGCATGTACCAAGGACCATTACTTGCTACTTTGTTAAATGAACTAGGTTTAGAAAACCTTTATTATCTAGAGGATATTCTTGAGGACATTATTTATACTTCGGCAGACGTGTCTGTCTTGCTGAAGTCAAACTAAGGAGAGTGAACTGATCTCATACATCTGGTTATCTCCTGGCTGTTATAGAAAAGGATGGAGTTTTCCACCTGACTACATTTACAGCACTATGAAATATAACATGCATCTGACTCATCATTGTAATGCTGTCTACCGTCTATTGCTGTATTGAATGTTGCTGTGATAATGACTGTTTGATGTGCCTACACATTTGCGTAACCATTTTGTCACTGTGGCGTCCACAATAAATAATGAAGAAAAACGTCAACGGCTGTTTCAAGACTCATTGACTTTATACGTCGTGAGTTTACTGACGTCCTATGTGGATTGCCCTGTTATTGTTGCATGAACATTGTTTTGACTGAACACATCTACACACTACACAAAACCAGACATGCGGATGCCATCCATCATCATATGGCATCACGCATCATTTGGTGGCCATAAGCTGGTTTGATTCTGGTACTAGCAAACACGGGGTCCCTTACCCACTTCATTTTCAACAAGAATTCATCAGCATCCTTCAAGAAATTAACATTCTTCAATACAGTCAACATCTTCAAAATTTTCAAAGTACTCGGCGTTGCCCGGTAAAAGTCAAAATTTCAACCTTTTTGACGGAAACAAGAATTTGACAGTACCCGGCGTTGTTACATGTTGCCGGATAACTCGGACTGCTGTTATCTTTTACGCAAGTCAAGCAAGTTGCTGCTGTCAAGGTTCCAGTGCTGTCGTTTTTTGAGAAGGTCAAGTGCCGGTTGAAACGGGTTGTTTTCTGAAGAAGGCCAAGTACCGATTTCCATCAACTTACTTTTGGATTAGAAGGTCAAGTGCCGAAACAACTCAACACACAGTATTTCAGAAGCTCTTGTACCATCGTGTTAGCAGTGGAAGCAGTTCAGATGTGCCATCATCGTTGGAGCTTCGCTCTTTAGGACGTTGATTGACATCCGTTTTTCTGCTGTTCTACGATTGGAAGCCTTTAAGTTAAGTGGCCTGTTTGTATGTAAACTGTGCCCTTATACTTCTGCTGAGTCTTCTGTGTATCATCTCATTCTATATATTATATGTCTATATGTTATTTGTATATTTATATGTTTATATTTCAGCGGGTTCTCGGTTGGGTGGTGTCTCCGTTAGATTATGCCACGTCATAGAGGTCGTCTATTGTGAGCGTTTTCTGTAGGGTTTGCAAATTTCCGATACTGGAATTTGCTAAGCGACTTCTGTTGCTATTTATGTTAGCTGTGATGACATGTTTTAATATTGTTTTCGTTATTATTTCACATTCTTTAGTTTTGTTGTGATTTGTTTGTATTTGTTAGCCTACTCTTGTCTATAATTTAGTTTCATACAACATTTTTGTTTATACACTGTGGTGTCATGTATTTTGTTTAATTCTATCGCAGATATCGTCACATTTTTTGTGATATTTCATTAATTTCTGCTTTATTTTTAGTTGATTTCTGCGAAAGTTTTTGTATTGTTGCTGATCTTTGTTATTGTTTACATTGTTATTGTTTACATTGTTTGTATTGTTTACATTTTCAATGTTTACATTCTGCATGTGTTTACATAGTCATTGTTTACAGTTATAGTAATTAGTTAATGGGCTATGCTAATGCACTGTTACTACTATACTGATGATAAATGAATGATGAATAGTGTCGTGCACTATTGAATGAGAAGTGCACTTATGATCAAGATTTGAGTGCTGATATTTCATATACAAGTTCTTTGATTGGAGACTTGTTTCCCACAGAGACTGGGATAATATAATGTGATGTGAATATACAAGTGCTTAATTAAGACTTGTTACACTTAGGTTTGAAATAAATTAGTTAATTATTTCAGGTTTTGGACTCATATGTTAGACAACATGTCTACATTTGAGCACTTTATTGAGCAGGGTAAATTGCTTGGGAAGACTGGTGATAAGTTAGAAGAATTTGCAACTGCTCGATATGATAAAGCAATGGAAGCTGAACAAAAGAAACTGCATATGGAAGCTGAACAAAAGAAACTGCAGATGCAGGTGGATGAAAAGAGATTCCAAATGGAAATGGAAAAACAAAAAAGGGAATCAGAAGCTGAGGAAAGAAAGCTACAGCTAGAGGCTGAGAATAAAAGACTTGAAAAAGAAGCTGAGAAAAAAAGACTTGAAAAAGAAGCTGAAAATAAAAGACTTGAAAAAGAAGCTGAAAATAAAAGACTTGAAAAAGAAGCTGAAAATGAAAGACTTCAAATGCAGGCTCAAGCTGAAGAAAGGAAGTTACAAAGAGAGTCTGATGAGAGGAAAGCAAAAATGGAACATGAAGAAAAACTCTTAGCTTTAGAGTTGGAGAAATTGAAATTGACGAGCATGAGTAATGGTAATGATTCAAACAAGGGTTCATCTTCTGGGAAGGCTAATAATGATACTTTTAAGATTAAGTTACCAACATTTAGTCCTTCCAGTGATGACATAATGTTCTATCTGGACAGATTTGAACAAGCATGTACAGCTCATAACATAGACAAAGCAAAATATGTTTATCAGTTATCAGGGATACTGACAGGTAAAGCTCTAAGTATATTAAATATGGTGGATGAACCTGACAAGAGCAATTATGAGGTTGTCAGGGCCGCTTTGTTAAAGAAATATCAGCTTAACGAAGACGGCTATCGTCTACGATTTAAAAACATGTTACCTGAAAATGGAGTTGAATTCTCCGAGTTTATTGCAAGAATACGCATTACTTTCTCACGATGGGTTGAACTATCTAAGACGGAAAAAACTTATGAAGGACTTATGGACTTAATACTTAGAGACAAAGTCATGTCGTCTGTCAATGAGTCTTTCCTTGCTTTCCTTCATGAACGTAAACCTAAAACAATAAAAGAAATGGAAGATTTCTGTTGCCAATACGTAACTGCGCACCCACACATAACCATGGGTAACTCTAAGGTGAAAGAAGGTTTACCAGTTGCTTCGGCAGCTCCGTATGGTCAAAACTTTGCTCGTAGATCCCAACAAAATTTTGATAGAAAGGGCAGCGGTAATTTCTGTCAAAATCATGGAAACCAATTTCATGGTGATTCTTCTTCGAAGAATTGGAGACAACCTGATAGTGGTCGTTACTATCACCCTAATAATTATAAGCATTTCAAAAGAGGATATGGTAATAGAGGTTATTCCTGCCGAAGACCTCAGAACCAAACAAATAGATGTTCGCATCAATGTGAACATGATAGTAATCGTGGAAACTGGAATTCGAACCAGTATAACAATTACAATAGAGACAATAATAACTGCAGAGATAATAATAACTCTGATAACTTCAGAGGTAATAATAGTCGGGGTAGATCTCAACACAAAAAAAAGAGATATCAGCAGGCTAATGCTGTACAACAGGAAACTGAGGGAGCCTGTAATCATGTTGTTGATAGTAAAAACTTTGACGCTGTCACTAGTTCTGCTTTTGACTTTGAGAGAGCAAACAAATGCCCCCAATGCAGTACTTTATTCGAACCGGGTACCATAACTACTTTGAGTTGTGGTCACCCACTTCCCGCTCTTCCTGCTGCTGTTGCGCATGACGGGAGGGGTTCTTTAATTCTACATAAGGGTCTTGTTAATGATACTCCGGTCTCACTACTTTTCGATTCCGGATGCACACTATTGGTGTTAGACAATCGCTTGTAGATCCATCTTGTGCTACAGGAAGGGTTATTAAATGTGTCACATTTGGCGGCACTCTAGAAAAATATCCTACTGCTGTAATTCGCATTGCCACTCCTTTCTTTACTGGAGATGTGCATGCTTGTCTCTTACCTAATCCTATTGCGGACCTTATTATTGGTCGTATTCACGGAGTTAGGGAGTGTACCCCACAGCAGATTGCTGCTTGGGAAGATAATAACATGCAAGCTACAAATGCAGTAGTTACAAGAGCACAAGCTCTACAAACACCCGAAACTTCACTGAATAGTGATAATGAAGTTGATAGCCAAGATAGTCACTTAGTAATTACTCGTGACTCTTTCATAAAATTGCAAGAAGAAGATCCTTCTTTAAAAAAATTCTTCGTTCTTGCGAAGAAAGGTGATCCGAATCAGGATACAAATAGAAAATCTTGGATTGCAATGAGAAACGGCGTACTTGTACGTATGGTACAAGATTCGACTACGTCGGCACATTCGCAAATTCTTGTTCCCAAGAGCATGAGAGTCCAAATATTACAACATGCTCATGACTCGCAATGTGCTGGACATATGGGTTTTGCCCGTACGAAGTCGAGAGTCCTTGCGGCTTTCTTTTGGCCTTTTGTCAATAAGGACATTCGTATTTACTGCCGATCATGCAAGGTATGTCAGGAGGTCAAATCTAGAGGACCACGACATGCTGCGTCTATCCAGGCTGCTGACATTCCTATTCGGCCGTTTCAGAAAATGGCCATAGATATTATTGGCCCTTTTAAGGTCAAGTCGGCCAGAGGACATCAGTTTATCCTTACATGTGTCGATATGTGCACACGTTGGCCAGAGGCTATTCCTCTTAAGAGCATATCTACTACAGATATCGCAGATGCTCTTTGGTTGATATTTTCTCGCTTGGGGTTCCCCAGAGAAATATTGTCAGACCATGGCACTCAACTCATATCTGACACTATGTCACAGGTAATGTCTACCTTACATATTGAACGATCTCTCAGTAGTATCTACCATCCTATGTCTAATGGGTTAGTTGAGCGTCTGAATAGAACGCTCAAGACTTTGCTTGGTAAGATAAAACTGAAGATCATCCTCAAGATTGGGACAGGGTTTTACCCGCGGCTCTCTTTGCCTATAGAGAAGTCCTAATGAACACACAGGATTTTCTCCCTTCGAACTTGTCTTTGGCGCGCGTCCACGCGGCCCTATGTCTTTATTACACGATCTCATCACTGCCGATGATATTAGCGATGAAACTCAATCCTCATTTGAGTATGTCATTGCTCTTAGACAAAAGATCATTGAGGCATGTAAGCTAGCAACTGCTTCATCAGAAATTGCTAAAGAGAAGGCAAGGCAGTTTGCTAACAAGAATAGATGTCTACGACAACTTTGTCCAGGTGACAAAGCATTCGTCCTACTCCCCAGTAGGGAAAATAGACTTCTTATTGCATGGAAAGGTCCGTATGCAATAGTCTCTCGGATTTCCGATGTTGACTATGTGGTTAATATTGATGGAAAGCATAAAACTTTCCACATAAACATGCTTTCGGAATTTCACGAACGTCCGGACTATTTGCTGCCTATTTTCCAGGCAACGGATGATGCTCCTGCACCTCACGGTCATTATTCATCCCTGTCTGTCATTCAGGATGAGGAAGCTACCTTCTCTGATGTCAACCTTCCCCTTCCCAGTGGTTCCATTACATTCTACGGAATCTTGGAAAAACGTTTCTGTTTCTC